>JACEVL010000502.1:0-197500 GCA_020284085.1 Aporrectodea caliginosa
TTAGGACAGTATATTGCGAAGCATATGGTGAAATTTGGAGGTCATATGCATATGTTACCTTTTGTATTAGCTGAAAAATAGGTAACCAGCCATTGATGGCCTGCATTGGGACATGCACTGATGGCCTGCATTGGGACAGACCCAATATAGGCCATTCATAGAAAATTAAACTTAAATAATTTTGCTGTATATTTTATGACTCCAGTAGACGTATATAAATAATATTTGGTGACAACAAAATATATGTTCTACAACTAACACCAATTTTATGCATTAAAATGAAAAAATTGACCCAATGCAGGACACGCTTACATACTAATAATAAGATTTTAATTCCTGGTGGATCTGATCGAAGTACCTAGGGACAAATAATAATAATTTACTGTATATTTTGTGAAACAGAATATCATCTTCAACTGCAATATGATCTGTTACACTCTATTGAACATGACTAGAACAAGATCAGTTGCTTGACACAAAGCTCTCCAAGCAGTGTCCCAATGCAGGCCATATATAGTGGCCCGCATTGGGACGATTTTTTCCAGTGAGGAAAATACTAAATTTTTATGGTTTATTCTTGCAATAATGTAGCAGTATATATCACATTCGATTGACTAAACGTTGCTCGTTCTTATAATGACAACAAAATATATGTAGGCCTACTACAACTAATACCAATTGTATGCATTAAAATGTAAAAATTGACCAAATGCAGGACATTCTCCCCTACATTATAGCAATGCAACAGTTACTGTAATCGTTCCCTCAGAATTTCTAAAGTGCTATTCAAGCGCTATATAGGCGCAAGGCACAAGCTCATGCATTCACTTGCGCTGCGTCAAGTCAGAGATGGATTGTCCACGGATGAAAAGGATGATCGTTGTACTATTGTAATTGTAGGCTAATTGTAATCGAACATTTATATAGCGCCGCTCAAAATCAGCAGCGCTCTCGACCTGCGTCAGTGCCTGCATCAGGAAACAAAAAAGTCTTAAGACGTCTACGGAACCGGGAAGGAGAGAGGACTAGTAGGCTAACTCAAAGCGAAGAGACTGGTAAAGAGAGTTCCAAGCTAATGGGCCAACACGGGAAAAGCACCTAGAGTGGGCGCCGTAGCAGAGCGCATGCGAGGGACAACCATAAGGCCACGGGTCGAAGATCGCAAAGAGGTCCTCGAAGGTAAGGAGGAGACAAAGGTGCAAAAAGACCTCAGGTAAGATGGGGCCACCCCAACAAGGCATGCATGAGGGAAAGGATTTTGAAGGTTACCCGCTATCTTTCAGTATCTTGGTTAGCAGCGGTGCTATACTCACCGACGTATATAGGCCTATTGGGTGGACAACGCGCTGCATAAATGACATAGCATAGATGACACTGTCTTATCAATGTCATCAGTAATAGCCTAGCGCCGAGCGCCTCTGGGTAGGTATCTTTAGGTGACGCTATATAAATTCTCAGAATGAATGAATAGCGAAGCCCTGAAAATCTCGCCTGGGAACAAACCTCGGGTAAAAACGTTTAGTTATAATTTTTTTTAAATACTTAAATGCATCTGGACTTTATTCGTCACGGTGAAGTTACTGGACCCGTGTGTATTCTGTAATTCTGCTGCTCACATAATTGACTGATAATAATAATAATATAATATCTTTTCTTTAATAAGCGCCTGACAAACGCACTGCGCTGTACATTTACATGTTATGCAATTGAAATCTTAACTACTAACAGAACAGAATATTATTCCATTCGGACACTTAAGATAGGTTCCAGCGTAGGCCTACCTTTGCGATCTCCTGCTTCGCCCACTCTCTGCCACTTCGCTGCGTCCTCTTCGATCCTCTGATCGGCTTGACCTTCTTGTTCCCCGTGTGAGGACTGCGATGGCTCAATCCAGATCCTTCGCCTGCATATATAGGTCCTTCTCTGTGGAATGGACTTCCTCCACCGGTTCGCTCTGCCATCGTTTCTGGTAGTCTGTCCTCATCTTTTTCTAACTAAAATCCTGCCTTTTCCCTCGGGTTGCTCGCACTGGGAGAGCTTCAGAAAGGCTTTTGCTGTGAGAAGCGCTTTATAAATAGCCAAATACAATACAATACAATACAATACAATACTCGTCTGTCATACTTAAAAAAATCTAGTCGATCATGGCTTCCGGCGTTATTCAGACTACCAACTTGGCTTGATTGGCCCTTACGTATTCTACAGTAAACTCCTACCACGAGCGGTTGGACGTCTGAACAATGCTTGGCCGTCTGACTAGACCTACTGATAACTATTGTTCCTTTATATATAAGATAGGCGATATAAGGTTACATTAAAAACGGTGTCTTCAAAAAAATCTCTTCTACAATAATAATAATAATATCTATGCATATTAATTGAAAATAATTTCTGCACAATATTTAACTTATTTTTTTTGAATTTTAAGTAATGTTTTTAGATATCGTTAAAAGGCGATTAAGACATTTAATTTATTTATCTTAAAACGAGTGGTAACTGCTGCAATATTCGCCATCTAGCGAGTAACTGCAGCCAAACTAATTGCTAACTATTCGCCAGATGGCGTATATTGGGCAAAAGCACAGCTGATTGACCAAATTAGTCAATTCAAACAATAAATAATAACAATTATAATAATAATATTATTATTATAATTATTATTATTACTTAACAACTGAGGTAGAGATGGTTAATTTCACCTGCGACTAAGATTTCTCAGATTTCACAGAACGCACGTTAGTCTGTTTTCCCTTTACATTTCTGTTTTCAAGTTACGGAAAATATTTTTCTAATTTCTGTTTTGGCTTTACATTTCTGTTTTCAAGTTACGAAGAATATTTATCTAACTTTCTGTTTTCGTTAAATTACTTTTCTGTTTTGAAATTACGAAAAAAATGGCATAGATATATTATATAATTTATACATCTATGCCTCTTACTGGTGCTTTGTTTTGGCGGGTTGCAATAATAATAATATTATAATCTGTTGTTGATTTGATTAGATCAGGTTCAAAATGAGCGAAAACTGTGGAGAAATTACTGTAGATATAAGTAATTACTCTGAATTAGAAAACGCAGAAGTTGATTTGTTGCCATGCACAATCGATTACAATGGACCGGCTAAAGTGTCGCAGTTTTTTAGACCCTCAGTGGTGCCAAAGGATGCAACTGCAGTACACACAAATCCAGGTAATTGTTAATAGGTCGTGGATACAGTCACGCCCGACGTGATCCTACTTCCTGGGACTAGAATCACGCCCGCTACGCTATTGCATGTCACATGATTTTGTGCACGTGAAAGGAACCAACCGATGAACTCTCCAGAATGCGGTGGAAAATTGTTGACCATGTTTTCTAATAACGACACAAACCCTGACCCTAACCGACCCTCACGACGCCTAACCTGACTCTAACCGACCCTCACTACGCATAATCTGACCCTAACCGACCCTCTCGACGCATGACCCTAAGCGACCCGGCAAGCATTTTAGTATCTTGTCATTTCAGGCGTCGTGAGAGTCGGTTAGGGTAAGATTACGCGTCGTGAGGGTCGGTTAGGGTCAGGGTTAGGGGTTAGTGTCGTCTTTAGAAAACATTGTACCTTCTGCACAGCATGCCAAAAGATACTGTCTGACACCCGTAAAGTTACGCACCCCAATACTAAATGTTCGCCCATAACATAAGGGTTTTAAGTGGTTCAGAAGACGTTTGGTCTGTGTTAAAATCACTGCAAATTAGCCTGGAACATGCTTAATATCCAGAGTACTATATCAAAATATATATTGATTCTCTTCCCTCAATTATGACACCATTAGTCCCAATATATATAACATGCCTATAGTTCTAATTTTTATCTAAACATTGCCATAATGTAATCTTCAAACATCCGGTAAAGTCGTAGTTTACGTTGCTAAATTATTCTAATGTCTTCAATGTCGTACTTGACGTTGGGAAGTAAGCAGTCTGCCTATGTGCATATTAACTATCATCAATCCAGCTTCCATTTCATCAAGAAATTTTTTCACCAATCCAACTTCCATTTAATTGGAAAAATTACTTTTATCAATTCAACTTCTATTTGACAAAAGAAATATTTTTCATCAATGAAACTTTTATTTAAGCAAAGATATATTCTCAGGGATCCAGCTTCTAATTACGGAAACAATTATTTTCATCAATCCAGCTTCTATTGGATCGAAAACTTAATTTTATCCATCCAGCTTCTATTTACGGGAAAAATTATCTCGATCAATCCAACTTCAATTTTGAACACAGGAATGTTTTCATCAATCCCACTTCCATTTACTGAAACAATTTTTCTTCATCAATCCAGCTTCCATTTTAAAGTGACAATATCAAATAATTTAGCAACGTAAACTACGACTTTACCAAACATCCAATAAGACCTTAGTTTATCAATGCATAAGTTGCGTACTTATATTTTTAATATTATTAAACTGGTCTTTATAGCGTGCTTAAACAAACAAACAAATCTTGCACAAAAGTCTAATCATAATAAATCTTGAACAAATAAGTCTTGAGGTTCTTTTCGAAGAGTGACAATGTTGACGATTTGCATATGATTCATAACTACCATTCAAGAATTTAAAACCTTCCAACTTTTCAAGAAATGCTGAACAGCAATGATTAGCTACATCAATATGAATATTAAAGTCACCCATGGATAATGCCATAACTATTTCAGAAGGAGAGGAAATCAGAAGTATCTGATTTCCTCTCCTTCTGAAATAGTAGTGACTGAAATTTTGTCACAAAGTCAGTCAAAGAGAAGGATGGTAGGTGATAAATATTAATATATACTTATTTGTTGCTAGAAATGAGCTTGGCAGCCAGGATCTCAAATAATATCAAAGGTAAACCGCACTATATGAAATGTTACTATTTAAACATCTGTGATGCAGTTTTTAACATTTAAAAATAACCTGTGTTTATATATGCTGTATCTTTTTTAGAATTGTCTGCATCTTTTCGTGGAAGGCCACTTGAAGGCCGTAAAATACAGCTTCCTTTAGGATATGTAGGTAAGTGTTGCTAAAGGTTAATTTATGGTGGTTTAAAAATACATGGCTATTTCTGACCTTCATAGCATTGCAACATTACATAATGAAATCCTTTTATTTACCCCAAAACCAGTGTAAAAACGGTTGCATTGTATGTTCTAGCGTCATAGGCATTTTGTTTTCGTCATACATGGTTCAAATTCCCATCTCACTTCAAATGTATATATTCCGAAGCTATGTAGGGAAGTCTCTACATCACCTAAAAGTACTTCTGTAGCACTACACCAGACACCCAATAGCTAAGTGTTACAAACGCCCCACTGTTTGTCATACATTCTCAAACTATCCTTCATTTCCATTCATTCTGCTTTTGCTATATTTAATCCGAGTTTTGACCTTCACTGTAGAAATGTTGAAGTTCAGTGTGAAATCTCCAAAACTAAAAACAATACCTTTGCTACCATCCTGCCTCTGTGACTATACCATTGATGTATGTAGTCAAAGTTCTAGCTAGGGCGAGGACTAATTCTGCTGTTGCTAGTCATAACTAATTGACTAATTCTGCTGTTGCTAGTCATAATAGTATTTAACAAAATAATGTTCATTGATGTTTATGACAGGAGTCGTCATGAGCGAGTCAAGCAACTCCTCTGGAGAAGATACTCAGCTGAATTTAACAAATAAATTCAATGAAATTACTTACTGGAATTTAGATTGCAATCCATCTTCCAATGATAAGATTGTTCAGGCAATGAAGTGGATTGATATATCACATGCGGTCAGTTTATTTATCTTTTTTCAAATTTGAGAAATTACTTTTATTTAACATATTAATTGTGTGACATCATGCTGAACATTACAGTAATTGGCTTTGTGATGTTAGATGCTTAATAATCTGCTCGAACAGTCTTACTGGCAAAATGTTGAGTTCCAGTACTTTTGCTCCAACGTGGAGACATATAGGTGAAGTACTATAAATATAAGAAGTCTGTTCGTAGAGGATTTCATTTTCAGTAGTGAGCCAAAGAAAGCAGTTTTCTCATATAGTCTTAAACCTTTATGTCTGTATCTGGATATTTGTAAAACACCATCACATAACCTACTAGAGGAGCTCGAGCATGGCTATCTGAAAACTGTTAAGTGTCTGCTATGGATAGGCAGCAGTCAGATTCAAGACTTAGGGAGAATTTACCTGTTTAGCTACCTTCACTATTAATTAAATTTCTAAAAATTATTCAGTTTTGTTTGTGAAACAAGTAAAATTACAAACCATCTTGGAAACAGTTAAGTCAGTATTGTTTTTAATTCTTAGTAATAAACGTGATTCAGATTGTTTTATTATAACATGGAGCCCTCTTTCTGTAATTTTCTTTGAACCGTCTTTAGGGCAGGCAATGTTTTGTATTAATCTGCCAGTGCCTTTTAAGTAATTTTATTGAAATGTCAGTCTGTACTTAAAAAATTTATAATCATGTTTTCTATTTTACAGATTCATTCTTCTGTGAGTGAAGATAACGCAAGCCAGTCAAGTGTTGCTTCAATATAAGAAAATCTGCATGACAGTGTCTGTGTTACTTGACTGTTTGAAGTCTGCAGCCAGTTGACTGATTTTGACAGTTGCTTGTCATTTTGTAGTCCTTGATCGATATATTACAGTTCTAGTATCTCAGTGTGATGCATTTAGTACTGCATGTCTACAGCCTGGTTTTAGTATAGCTCGCTGGTGTCTGCATATAAATCTATAGTTTATAGCCATGAAAGGTTACACGTTTTGAAATTTTTTGGCTGTGGCTCAAGGACTTCAGACTTAAACAAACAAATATCTAATAATAAATCGTTGATCAAAACAAATTCTTTGGTGATTGTCTATACACATTTTGCCATAATTTGATGGCTTTGTCAATCTTCGAGAATGAAGGCTGTAGAATTGGCTTTTAGACCTTGTTTGATGAAGGTGGTCGATGCACTGACGGCAAGTCATCACTGCCGTATCTAGACTGAGTGGAAGCGGGACGAGAGACGAGACAAGCATTTGCATCAATTTCTGGAAAAAATGGTTTTGGTGGCGATACGCTTGTAGACGTTGCATTTGTGCTTGATTTACTGCTTCTTTTTCTAAATAACTGCCCTTGAGGAAACGGATATTTGTCGACAGGATGGGCATCGTGATCGGGTGAACTGATGAAGTCTCGGTCCACAGGAGATGGAGGATTTCTGTCCAGAGTATGTAAACTTTCCAGAGGTGACTGAAGGTTTCTCTGGTCAGAATTGGAATTGCCATCCAGAGAATGAGAATTTCTTGAAATTCTTTGGCTGCTAGGAGGTCGAGGCACAAATCTGCTACCTACAAATACATTGTGTTTGGTTTAAAATATACCACGTTTGAGAGAAAGGAAAGAGCTTTCATTTGGTCATAGTCAATTTACTGGTTTAAATCACTTAAATAGATGTGCAGCCATATGCTGTTTAGAGGTGCTTAAATGGCACTATTTAAGCACATAAAGGAGTGCAGCTAAGGCTATTATTTAATAATATGTGCTGTACTATATATGTGTGTGTACATGTACATTTATTATTATCTATGTGTGCATGTATTGGTGATTATAATTTCTTTCCAACGGCTGTGATGAAGCTACCGTGGTAAAGAAGGATAAAGGCCAACGTACTGTTGGTGCTTCTGTCCGTTGATTGTATGGATCGTGGCTGTTGTGCCTCTGCAAGTAGTTGCTGCAAAGTGTCTGGGTCAAGATGCATAGGATGCTCGTACATAATTGCTTTTGTTGATGCACCAGATCTACTGCAAGAAGAAATTGGTCGACATATTAAGTGCACAGTCGTAACAGTTCCAGTTGCTTCGTGATGCAGTTTTGATGTATTGTAAATCTGCATCTTATTAATAAAGATGTACAACTTTAAGAAGAAGACAGCAGTCACAAATTACATTAGAGACTGACTGCTACAAATTATATTGGAATTACCTAGAGCCTAAAACTTTGTTAAATCTGTGACCAAGTACATGTATTGTAGTTCTGCCTTAGTTTTCCATATCAGTAGTGATGTGAATTTTTAAGTAAAACAAAATCCACAGTAACCTCATATCCTGTGTCATTTGGTTGAAAAGCATAAAAACTTTAATTCTAAGGAAAATCACACTCAAATACAAACTCTGTTTCAATGTTGTTTGAAGCAGCAGAATAGAGTGTCCGTGCGCATTCTTCTAGAAGGCTGTTAAGCTGTTCCTCAGACAGCTTTGGAGTTTGCACCTAAAATATAAGTAAGTAAATATGTTAAGCAGCATACAAAGATTGCCTTTCTAATTACACAAGATGTGGGAGCTATATAAAAAGACTGAGATTTTACATGAAATTAAATTTGGGATCCAAGGATTTGGGGCTTACGGTTTAAATCAGTTATACATACATGTGTCAAAATTTCATTACGAAAGTAAAATCAAGGTCACATTTGCAGTGCCTTTCAATTGAAAACTCTGTGTTAGGGTGATAAATCAATCAAAATTTATATAGCGCCCTTCAAAATTCCTACTCAGAGGCACTCCAACCAGGCCAAGTGGAATAAAGCAGTGTTAAGTCTGATGTTTACCCGAAGAGGTGCAGACAAGAATTCTTAAGCACGCGATAATGAAGATTTTATTTGCTGATACGTATAAGTTTACACAATGAAATACTTATAAGTGCACTGAATTATTCTTAATGGGCTTTTGTTGAATGATTCACCAACCCTTTTCATTTGAGCAGCTGATAATGGTACACAACAGTTATTAGCTACCTTACGAGTACCTAGAGCTTATGATGATGTAAAAAAATTAACCTCTGCTTCCAGAGCTAGTGGTGTTGATGCCAATCGACTGAGTCGTTCGTCGATTTCTTGCAGACGTGCCTTCAGATCCCTCTGTTCTTTGTTGTCCCTCAGTACTTTCTCTCCAAGAAAATCATTCTCCATTAGCATCTCTAATCGGCTTTCCATCTCATTGTCTGAGACAGGCTATACAAAACAATCCCTTAGTTAATTCAAAGAATATAAAATAGTTATGTCAGCACATGGTTGCTATTTAATGTACAATGTATGTGTCTAAGCGCCATTTTCTTTTGAAAAGATAATGCAGCCTTAACAACGCGCTTCTAGCTGGAATGCTGCATTTACTATTGCCTAACGGTTACTATGAAATTCGGTTACTACGAAATATTTACTCTGGATCCCCGTATTTCGTCTTAACCGATTTGCACTGTACGCTTAATCAGCTGCAAAACAATCCCTTAAATCAGCAGATTTTCTTCGCTTGGCGGGGCATCAATCCCTATGAGATATGGGTATGCGCCACCAGTGTTTCAACTGATTGTCACCATCAATTATTTTGCATTATTTAATTTGTCGGTGCTTACTTACTTAGCCAATTTTATCATTTCTGTGCTGTAGAATAGCAACAGTAATTACGTGCATGATTTTACTGACCTAGTTATTTTAGATAATCTTTAGAAGCAATTTTATCATGGTCAAGTTTCTTGAACATGAAGACAAAAGTTTAATGGCCTATACAGTGTGACCTGCACTCGAGTGCTGCTGAGTTGTTTTCTACAGTAGGTGCATTGTAAATTTGAACAGCATGAAACAATACCTGTTCTGGCAAGATATAACTTGGTGTCACGCTGTTTATTGACTCAAAGTCTTCCGCAGGAAGCAACATCTTCAGTCGACCATCAATCTCTTCCAAACGCTGCTTTTCCTCTTTGTCCAGCCAGGAGCCTTCTATTTCCAAATTTTGATCATGTTTCTAGTAAATTACAACAGGTAAACATCCATTAGCAGAAGGCACTGAAGGCATTCAGCAAGTGTTTACTGCAGTTCAATTCATTTTGAAGTTACAACAGGTCAGAACTACTAGGTAGTTATGTCATAACTTGTTTGCTAAGTCACGAAAAATGATCATTCTCTTGGTTAGGAGGTGGCCACCAGAAGGAAATCTGCACTTCATAACTAAGAGGCAAACTCAAATTCAAATAGACAAATTAAAGATTCAGAGTTTCAACACAGAAAATCCCATGTTGTTTACACGATACTTAGGCCTTAATTTAACCAAAATAAAATGTTCCTTTACCTATAATTTAACACTCCATTCATACACTGCTAATCTCTGAAACCCCAGATTACTTAAGCAAGACGTTCTGTTTTAAAGTAACAACAGGTAAATACAAGACTTATTCACAACACTGTTATAGATGAGGATGACATGGAGTTCTCAAGCTTCCAAACGATTGATGCTTTTAGCATTCTTGTAACAGCACTAGAACCTAAACAGGGAAATGTCGATACTCTTACATGCATAATTAGAGGTGAAAGATTACTAGATTTAAAAAAACCCATTTAAACTGGATTTTCAGTAGCATGGATTGATAGCATACCTGTAATATTGAATGCTCCTCTGCATTATCTTGCTCAGAATCACTGCCATCCAAGTCGGCCAACAGCAAATTCAGTCGTTTCCTTTCATCGTCGGTCATTGCCACTGAATTCTGTGCTTCGCAAGCCAGCTACATTGTAAACACAACAATAACTGAAAGTGGGCATAACTGTCTATTGGTGACCACCTGAGACAGCCAGTAAGCAGATTAAATTAGTAGCCATAACAGTGGGTAATAGTTTAAAGTATCTGTCATCAGTGGTGTAATGAAGGGGGCAGATGGGGTAACCGCCCCCGGGCACAGCACAAGCTTTCAGTGGTACATGGTACTACGACAAGAACGATTAAAAGTCAACAAGAAAATTAAAAAGTGGTGCAGTCATCAACTCTTGCCCCTGGGCGCTGAAACCCTTTGGTACGCCACTGTCTGTCATGGCAAAAGTTATGTACCACTACTCAGGGTTTAATATTCTGTCTAGTACCCTATATAACAGTAATCGGTGTTGCTTATCAAATTACTTTTATAGGGCCATTAAATAATAATGAGTGCATAGAGCATCAATTCATGCTTGCTCCAAACGAACTAGCATAGTATTGTATATATATTCGTTTATTGAAATCTGAGTGACAAACCGCATTCAGTGACAATAGAGGTAATTACAGTGTCGAGAAGTTAACATAAAGTTGAATTACCATCTAAACGGGAGCGCCTCTGAGTAGTTTCCTTGAAGGGGCGCTATATAAATTCCCGAATGAATGAATGAATAAACAGTACCCTATGGACTAAATAAACAATTAAGTTCTCAGCAATAGGATCTAATATTTTATGGGAAGCTGAACCTGCATTATAATGTTCGACCAACTGAAAGCAAACTCTGAACTTGGCATAACTTTTATACGCATTTGTCTCATAAATGTTTTAGCTACTGAATAGTTTTAGATTTTTGCCTGAATATTTCTCTTGATGAAGTTCTTTTTCTTCTGTGGCTTGTCAGCTCTGCTCTGCTTCGACTTTGTTGATGTTCCTTCAGAAGGTGCCACAGTTGGCTTGCTCATAAGACTTGTCTCTATGAAAACAAGCAGGCAAGGTTAGAAACACATGCACACTGGTGATGAAGAGGAGCTGAGACAGACAGGTGCAAAATATTGTAGGGATGCAGAGCTACAAAAAATTCTGCATTCTGAAGTTTTACTGTGTTGTATTTGTCAACTTTATACCACCTACCGGTCAGGGCCTGCCCTATCCCAAATGGCGCCCCAGGCAAAGCGTACATTTGGTGTACTCTGACCCCCACTAAACGGTCCACCCCACTTGAAACGGTACAATGAAATCAATAATTATTTTAGATTTGTTCCATAAGTGAGTTTGGAATTCAAATGAAAATTATAATTGTAACTGCAAAAATTGCTAAAAAAGTGATAAGCATAAAACTGGTAAAACACATGTATCTCCTGGATTTTGGTGCCCCAGGCAACTGCCTGCTTTGCCTGTGCCTAAGGCTGGCACTGCTACCGGTACAGAGAGGTGCTCAGTATAGAATACAATAGCGGACAATGCTGCAGTTTTCCATCTAACTCGGTTTTCATCTTGTGAACTAAGGACAAATGGTATTTCTTCAGCAAGTACTGTCAACCATAAGTTACTCTACCCGCAAATGAAGACGTGGTTGATGGGGTTCCACAGTTGTTACCATTGGCATTTTTCTGGTCATCAATCGTGTTGCAACGGCTGTTGCTCGCCTGTACAGTCGAATTACTCTCTGCAGGACTGGCTTTTCTGTGTGCGTTGGTCTGCCTCTTACCAGCCACGATCTCTGGAGGCTGCGTTGGAAAAACTGGACTACAGCACGAAGACATGGTGTCAGGTATTTCATCATCGTCAATGTGGATACCTGTTATTAAAAAATATATAAACGGTCATCACTATAGATGCTATTGCTATTCAGAGTGTGTGGTGCATGGTCACGTTGAGTAAAGCATTCACCCATTTCAGTCCGATATTGGCAGAGAGAATAGCTAGCACAGCCAATAGATGGCATTTTAGTTTAATGCCGCAAGATGTGGGGTGTCAGATGGCCAATGCTTAGTGGCCAACAAAGGCCATAATTCATCATCATCAGTTCCTGTCGCCAACCATTTGGCGGCAATGGGTACGAATAAATGATCTCTATGTCCATAATTAACATAACATAATATATAATTAAAAAGCAATTACAATAAATTGACAGAGGTTATAGCGAAGCGTGGACACATACGGCTAAATTGTGGAAGGTTCGGGATAGAGCAACACATGGTTTGCAATTTTTGCATACTTGTGGTGAACATTGAGCAGCATGATGAAGTATTCCAAAGAGCAAAATGAAAATTATTCAAATTAAAGCCAGTTTAGATGTATCTGAATATTTGTATGCATGTTTAAATCAGTATCTCAGTAGCACCAAAACATCACTATTTCACAAGTCTAAGACAGTGTACACTCAAAAAGTTGGAGTCAATTACTGTGCTTCACATATACAATACAAAAAATTGTATACCAACAACACATATCACAGTAATCCATTGAAGTGCTTAGTGAACAGTGCAAAATAAACAACAGTGATGAACCATGATCCTATATACCGGTAAACAAACATCTACACACACAACAATATGTATGATGTATATCTTTATCCATCTATGTTACCTCAGCAGAGAAAAGGGACCACTTGTCAGAAATCGACTTTATATTTTCCATAAGGAAGTTGGGTAAATATTTCCGGACTTTTAGTCCAAAATTTCTGCACTTTTAAAAAGAAAACACAAAATATTATTTGGGGTGAGTAATCGCTTGTACAAATTCAATCTGTCTCTATTCGCAGCTTTGATACCAGAATTTAGCTGTAGCATGTATCAAACTACTGTAGCATGGTTAGCCAGAGACACACATGCATTAATCAGACACAAAGATCAACACTCAATGTGTTACGAAAAAGGGCACTTTCTCGTTGATCTAGCGATTAACAAGTGGAACCTTTTCTCTGTCAAGGCCACATGTGTATGCATAAAAATATATGTGCATGTATCAATAGATTATAAGAACCTAACATAATAATACCAACACAAAAACTGAAAATCATCTAAAGAATACACTAGATGACAACTTCTGTGATGATACAAATAATCAGTGTCTTAGAATGAATTCTAACCATTGTCATCAGTTGTTGCTTCATCTAACAACAATCATAGGATTGTCGGCAATAAATAACAAAACTTTAAAACAGTTAAACTTAACATGTCAGTGGTGCACAATTCATATTTGAAGCTGATAGCTGTACAATTCATATTTGAAGCTGATAGCTATCATTCCTTCTTCAAATCAATTGCCAGCATATAATCTGATATTCAAACTCTGATATTCTTATCCAACATTAGTAGTTTCATCCATGTGGCAAAGCAAAACTTTGGTTGGACACTCAAAGTCTTATTTTATATTTTCATTCTTCTCTCCACTTTCCAAAACTTAACACAATTCAGTTAGAGCTAAACAGCTTTTAATCTACCTAATGATGGACTAGAATTTGCCAAATAAAAACATACAAGAAAACGCAAACTATCATTTGGTATTTGATAATAATGGACTGGTATTTGACGAATCAGTACAGTGATTCATTAACCATCTTCAGTAATGAGCAGACAGAAGATTTAACAAATTAGCAATACAGCTGTAATTTCAACAGTACATGTGATACCATCCTTTTCAGCCGGGGTTGGGAGCACTCCTGAGCAGTAACCTTGAAGGGGCGCTATATAAATCTTCGGAATGAATGAATGAATGATACACTAGTGATATATTTAACATGTAATAATAGATATAAGCAGTACGCAGGACCTGGATCCTAACATGCATGTATGAACATGTGTGGACTTTTGTATAGTGCATTGAAGAACCTCTGAAATCTATGAATTCTATGTGAGTGACCTGCATTATGACTAGGTGGTAGCTCCAGGGCCAAGAATTTCTCTGTATTTTTCTTCTCATCTCCTGAAATCTGCTTCTTTTCATTCAGAAGACTGCGCAGCTCAGCTCTAAGCCTTAAAACAAACAATAAAGGTAAGAACAATTAATTATATATGTTATGAAATCCAATGAGAAAAGATTGTTTTAATTTCACTTGTTGAATTTCATCGTGTACAATAACTTTTCGTCCTATGAGTGGTATTGTGGTGCTATATAAATGAGCAGTCATCTACGTTAAAATACACAAAGTGCAGACAGCATTAGGCAAATGTGAAACAATGGTTCAAAACCTGATTGTGACAATAAAGGGGATGATCAGAAGAGCTTTGTACACAATCTCATAGTTAATCTTGTAGTCATATATGCAGTCTTTTGTCATCTGGTTAGAAATATAACTATTTCAAACTTACATCTGCGGCAACAGTCCCATAACCGTGAGCTTCCCATGTTTGACAACCTGACTCAGAAATGCTTCCTTGCCCGGAAGCTATACAAATAAACTATGCTTTCAAAAGATCTGGCTATTTAAACCCTTCATTTTCCCCTATGACTAGTCCAAGCTCTTACTCCTCTGTGTTCCTCTGATATACAATTCATATATCATACAATTCTTTGGTTGTATATATAAATTTTTGTTTGTTTGTTTGTTCGAATGTATTAATCTTGCCATGTACAGTGCTGTGCGTTTGCTAGTGTTTCTCAATAGTGTTTCTCAATAAAGGATATACTTACATACTTCATTCATATTTCAGAGACTATTTAGGAAGACACTAACTGTTTCTCCAGAATGATCCTCTCTCTTTTCACTTTCTTTTCTTGTTTCATTTTCCGCTCAAGAATTCTGTCCAGCTTTCTCATTTTTCGAATTTCT
Source organism: Aporrectodea caliginosa (assembly GCA_020284085.1). Lineage (NCBI taxonomy): Eukaryota > Metazoa > Annelida > Clitellata > Crassiclitellata > Lumbricidae > Aporrectodea > Aporrectodea caliginosa. Next base: position 15,305 of record JACEVL010000502.1, read on the forward strand.
TCTTTCAGCTTTGGGTCGATGCCAATCAGATCGTCCCTTACTGTTTGTGAATCCTCTCCACAGGCAGTGATTGCTGGAGGCCTGCAAGCAGCGTTACCATAACAAAGTCTTTGAAGCAGAAGAATGAAAACCAAGAAAAGATTAAAACCCATATAATAGTAACATAACTGTGTAAATAATTAAATTGAAGTGTTGCAATCTGAAATGCCTTAGATATCAAATTACACAATTTTATTATAAAAACAATGAATTACAAAAAGGATGTTTTGGTGAAATGCTAACAATGGCTTTTTCAGTAATAAATTTAAATTACATTAATATTAAAATGCACATACTATGTAATGGGAGATAGAGTTTCAACTACTGATCTGTTGTGAACCACAGAACCCCATGTCTTGGCTCTTGTGAATTACCATATCTGTTGCAGACTTAATTTTATATAGCACCATTGCATACGCAAGCTGCTCTTCCGTATGCAGCTGTTTTATGGAAGAAATTTGCACTACATTACATTTTTGAGTCTATGTTTTTCTAGCTTTAGACTGCTTTAGAGTGTAAGTTTGTGCAATGCAAAGAACTTTGTAGTTTTTTTACTAGAACTCTTCTTTTTTAGTTTGTCCAGAAACAGTCTTAAGAATTTGAAGTCAATATTATTCAACCAACTACACAACTATGATAAGTTTTTCTGAAATGGTGCAATATAAATTGCTGATCAGAATTACAGTCAATTACTTGAAGGCAAGCAATGCACAATTAGAAAGTTAGCAAAGAAAGTATTCTCATCCTTATATCCAACAGTACTCACATTTCTGTTCTGACATTTCGATTTACCAGCATAAAAACACTAAAGACGAGCTGTACCTGTTGAATATTTCCAGCTCATCTTTCATTTCTGCTGCAACTAGCTTTGTAATTTCCTCTCTGATAGCCTTAACGATGTCCTTTTCTTCATCTGAGGCAACTTCTACTTCTTCATCACTTTCACCTTCTGCTCAGAGATAAATATAAACAAAAGCCCATAGCATACAAATTTATGAAAATAGGTCAATGGAAAAATGGCACTGAATGAATAATGAAACCAGTCTGTTACTCAAGATTTTATTTTATGGAAAATGTCAAAAAAGCTGAAGAGAAACATAAATCCCATTCAGAAACAATGATAGTTATATGCTGCAGTTTATTAACTAGTTCACACATTTGTCTAGGTAAAATATACAGTATATTTTAATTCTATGGTGCATCTGTTAGACAGTTGAGTTCAGTGTTGTTTGGTGTCCATAAAAAGTGCTACAGAAAAATTTAGCTGCATAATTATATAAATGCAACATATGCTGCAATGTAATTGATTTTATTCAACCATCTTTGTGTGCAGTCACACCTGATTCTGTACAAATGCTTGATCATGATTACTAGAGCAAGAGCACAACAATTAAAACATCATCTCTAAAACTGTCTAATAATTAATTACCTCTGTACAAACTCACCAAATAATGCCAACTGTCTGGAAGCAAGATAGTTTTCGTCTTCATCTTCATTTGAGTCATACGCAATTTGACCAGGGTTTGTAGCATGCTTTCGCTCTTTAGCAAGTGGGTCAGTGATGCGAAATATTGATGAGGTTCTACCAGTATTTTCTTCATCCAGGTCTTCTTCATTGTCCATGTCGTAGTCCCCATTATCTTCCAAGTCTAGATCGTAATCCTAAAAAATCCCAGACAGTTCATTTTAGTGGTAAACTTACATAGCACGAAAGTAAACTATAAAACATTTACAACTCTGTGTGAAACAGATAATTTAACCTGTGCAAGAAATCAATCACAAGTTTATCAAGAATATTTATAAAAAATTAAAATGAAGCATCAGGAAGAATATCAGAAGCATCAGGGCTCTGATTTTCTTCAAACAAAAGAGATTTGGAAAGGTGTACATGTATAATGATAGACATACCTGTTCAAGGTCTAGATTGAGTACTTCCAGTGAGCCATCAACCTCTCTGCCTCTCATCTTTGCGTCAGTCATTTGCATGGAACCAGAAGACATTTATCCTGACAAAAGTCCAGTGCATCTGATCCTATGAGTACACCAAATTTTAAGCTGAGAGTTACACTACACATACTTAAAGCAAAAGATTAAAAATCAAACATCATAGAGTACACTCAAACATGACGCTTGTACGTCTCAATGTCATGATGCCAACCACCTTAATTAATTGCAGCTGTAGCACCAGACTCTTATCTTTATCAAAATTTCTGCTAGGTGGCAGAGCTTTTCCTTTTTACTAACCACCATACATCTGAGTTACAGAACATAGATACTCTACGATTTCTGTTTATATCATTAGATGAAAATATAACAGGTATTTGATAATTTACACAATAGATTTACCAAAATTTGTTAACAAGATATTTTCCATTTAAATTGTACACTAAACATTCAAGATTAACATAAAAAAGACAAAGGTATTGAAGATAAGTAAAGGAAAGGAAACTGTAGTCAGAATACACATTGGAGGAAAACAGATAGACCAAATTTTCAAAGAATTCTGCTACCTAGGGAGTATGATCACGACAGATGCCAAATGCCACAGAGAAATTAAAAGAAGGATAGCAATTGGAAAGGAGGCATTCTTAAACAGGAGAGAATTACTGAGAGGAAAATTAAACAGGAATTTGAAGATAGGAATGATAAAGACACTAGTATATGGAGTGTGGTGCTGTATGGATCAGAGACAAGAACAATAAGAAAAGCGGATATAAGAAGACTGGAAGCTTTCAAAATGTGGACATGGAGAAGAATGGAAAAAATCAGCTGGACAGAACAGATAACAAATGAAGAAGTGATGGGAATAATTGGAGAAGAAAGAGTCCTTATACGCACAATAAGAGAGAGGCAAAGGAAATGGATCGGGCACACGCTGAGAGGAGACTCACTACTGAGAACGGTCATCGAAGGAAAAATGGATGGGGAGGAAGACAAGAGGAAGACCAAGACAGATGATGCTGGCTTGGATGATGACAAACGGTTACAGGAAGCTGAAAGAAGAGGCCCAACAACGAGAGGAGTGGCGACGTCGGACATTTGAACCTGCCTAAGAGGCAGAGAACCACAAGAAGAAGACAAAACATTACTGTAATTCTGGAAATCAATCAAGATGAAAAAAATTTCTGATCTCAAAAACTTGTGCAATATGACTTTACAACCTTTGCTCGTTTATAATTTATCAAATTGTAGGCATAATATTATAATTATTCAATTAAGCTATTTGCATACTGCTACTGTTCAAAGTTTCAACGCTTCCAAAGATTTAGCCTACACGCGCCTGATGTGTGAATCTTAAGCTGCACGAATGAAAAACGCACCTCCACAATCACTCACGAAGGTTCCATTAGTGACATAAATCCAAGACCAGCAAACTCAGTTTATCCACATATAGTATAATATTATATAATTATGGTTTATCGACTACTATGCCACTTGGTTACCATGGCTAAGGGAAGCCATATGAGATACACTACTGCAAAACTACTTTATAAACAGAGTTATCGCGTTTTTAACAGCGAAACGTCATAATTATACTTTTAGCACAAATCACAATTAAAGCGTAAATTTACAGTTTACAATTAACAACAAGAACATTATTAATTTGAAAATGCAGACTTACAACACAACACAGATGACACATTGTGAGGATTCAACATTATGGCTGTCTTATAATACAACACTTGCCATCTAGTAGCTACCTGCTACAATAACTACCCGTTACAAATTAAAAAGTTTTTATATGCTTGAAGTTTTTACATTACTTAGTAAACAATTGCTCACATTTGACACAACTCCTAGATAAAAAGTATAGGATTTATTTTTATTGTGCGCTTTATCGCACAATTCAGTCAGGTCTTCGTGGCCTCGGAATATGTATAAATTGTATACTGTTATACATTTATATTATACTGTGAAGGTTTTCCCATCCGGTAGTTTTTGTTTTGCCTTGTTTCAGTCGCCTGACTTCTTTTCCTATATAATGCAAAACTGTTTACTTACTTGTTTACTTGTAGGTTTCCATACCTAGATTATATAGCGCCGTTTTCAGACGCGCGTTTTGTTTGGCGTTGAGAAATTTGTGGTGCGCCAGTTGTAGTTTTGCGGACTTTGAAGAGATCATAGGTAAGTTATCATTATCGCTCTTTAAAAATAACCTTAAGACTTATTTCTTTAAGATTTATTATGATTAGACTTTCGTGTTACGCTCTTTCTTGCAAGATTCATTTTGTTTAGGCGGTTATAAATGACAGTTTAATAATAATAATAATAATAAACTTTTTAACACATCCTTTCCTGACCAGTAAAGTATGGGGGATGATTTGGTACCATTGATATGGCAAGTATTATTTCACATGCAGTCACCTTTCCAAAGTCTCCAAGTAGGCTACTATAGCCTAGGGCGCAAGCCAAGTGACGTTTATGTCAATTTGTTAATCAGTTGCAATTTGGCAATGGAAGAGCAAGTGGTCAAGATGGAAATCCAGGTTATGTCTCCATGCAAGTACTTCTCCATGGGCTGTGAAGCAACACTGCCAGACTCAGAAAAGACTGGTCATGAAGAAAGCTGTGAATTCAGGTCAGGAATGTTGTTTTCATCTTAGTTTCTAGCATTTTATAGCACCTCTAAAAACAAACCTCAAGAAAAAATGCTGAGCCCTTGCATGTGTGTATTTATTTGTGCATGTAGGATGTTGGCAAACATTTATATATTACCTTCACACACCTTTCATGTATTTGTGTGCATTATATTGTAGCCTATTGATGTATCAAAATACCTTATTAATTTTTTTGCACCATTTTTGTTGCTGTTGTATTGTATTTTGTTGGTCCATTTTTACAGCATATATTTAAAAAATCTGCAAAGGGGTGTACTGGATTAAAGACTATAAGTGCATGTATATATTATTATGTTGATATGCTTACACACATCTACATTATCTGGTTTCCTGACCAATTTTGGATTTTGGCCATGCTTCTCCAGCAGATTGCGATTCTCGACTACAATTTTGCTTGATGAGGCAGTGCCGATTTAGACTTGGTGAGGCCCTAAGCTATGTAAAGCTTGGAGGTCCTTGTTAAAGAAATTATACCAGAAGGTGAGGCCCTATGCTATATAAAGCTTGGAGGGCCCCTTGTTAAAAAAATTACACCAGAAGGTGAGGCCCTAAGCTATGTGAAGCTTGGAGGCCCCTTGTTAAAAAATTATGCCAAAAGGTTAGGCTGTAGGCTATATAAAGTTTGGAGGCCTCGAGTTAAAAAGTTACACCAGAAGGTCTCACAAACTTTTAATTAATAGCAAGGCATTTGAAGTGAAAAATTCAAATTGTTTTCAAATGTTCATTTGAAAATAATTTGAATTTTTCACTTTAAATGCCTTGCTATTAAATGCATTTACTGATTCTTACATATTTAGGCCCTATCAATTGTTTGGCTTGATCTCTATCATAGATTTTAATATAATATACTCTGGAAACTATACTTATAATGTAATTTTTTACATAATATTAACATTCATTAATATATACACAACATTTTTTGAGGCCCTTACAGATTAAGGCCCTAAGCTGTACATAGCTTTTTAACTTAATGGTAAATCCCGCACTGAGTCGAGGCTTTGTGCATTATGTTAAGGGCACTTAGATGCCATTAAATCAGGTTAGGCTATATGGATAGTGACCTTTAAAAACTTGAAAGGTTTTAGAAGTCACTCTAGAATAGGCACTAAGTATGACTGTATGAAAGAATCGAAAAGGCATGACTGAAGTGTTGCTATATACTGTAGAAAACAGCTTTATGGTATTTTATTTCTGATACTTTTTTCTTGGTACAATGTTGAGTGTGTGCATGTCTTTGTTTCTTTTTGTTCCACCTGTCTTCTGGAATTGTGGTTTGCCTTGGAATTCATATATTTGTCTGTTTGTTCGTATCAGACCATACAGCTGTCCTTGCCCGGGTTCATCATGTAAATGGCACGGCTCACTGGAACAGGTTGTGCCTCATCTTCGACAGAGGCACAAGAGCATCATCACCCTACCAGGTAAGATGTGGCTGATCATAGTGTAGTGACTAGCATGTTGGACTGTCAAATCCAAGCCAGGGCAGAAAATTTGGTTCAACATTTCTGGTCCACTTGCAGCCCCTAGCCCATTCAGCTACAATGAGTGCTACTGTCGGTGGGAAGATGATATGATGAGGGAGAGGACTGGCCACCCGCCCTTATTTGCCAAGGCTAAGAAAATGATATCACTAACACTGGGGGGTCCGATGGCGCGTTGGATAACATCTGGCGAAGAGTGCGAGAGGTACCGAGTTCGAGCCCCGTTAGGGCGGATTTGCTTTGTAGGCTGCTATTAGTGCCGTTGTATTACAAGCTGTCTGTTCTGTTAGTAGTTAACTAGTTAAGATTGTTTCAATTGCATAACATGTAAATGTACAGCGCAGTGCATTTGTCAGGCGCTAAATTAAAGAAAAGATATTATTATTATTATTACTTCATACCCATTGCTGCCTCAGTGCTAGCTTAAGGGACTGCACTTCTTCTATTGCCTTCTGTGCTCAAGTGCAGTTTGTCAACTTGCACTGTGAAGACTGATTTTTTGGTATGGCAAGTTCAGTAAAAATTATTGTGTATGTATTGTATCAACAGAGTCAACGAGGACAAGCAGCAGAAGTGCTTGCTTTGTTCTCTTTTAGGACATCAGCTGTGCAGGAGACAAATGGAATACTATCTGAACTGGTTGAATACTTATTGGTTGTATTCCAAAATATGCCTGAGTCCCTGCTTACATGCATGATGTTTTAAACTGGCTCCCTGCCTTGCAGCACATCTCTTACAGGATCGCAGTGTTAGTTTGGCAGTGTCTCGCTGATTGTGCCCCTTCCTACCTTTCTGACCTCTGTCTCCAACCTAGCCCCTCTGTCAGGCTCTGATCTTCTCGACCAAGGGAGAGCTTCTTGTCCGCCGGGCCCGGTCATCTCTCAGGCAGCGCCAAGCCTTCTCTATTGTTGGGCCCTCCACCTGGAATGGGCTCCCACTTCAGCTGTGCATGCTTGCTGCCCCGCACCAATATGCCTGCTCTCTACCACTTGCTAAAGTTCTGTCTGTTTAGCAGTGGCTGGCCTGGGATCACCTCTGAGTAGGCTCCTCGAAGAGGCGCTATATAAATTCTCAGAATGAATGAATGGACCTTATGTTTATTGCCTAGCCACGTGTGAATGTAGTTGCATTTGAGTTAATTGGAGTTTCTGTAACAACCTATTAAGCTAGAGAGATATTCTCTAACTGCCTGGTGATTTGCTGCAATTGTTCAAAAACTAACAATATGGCATTAGTCAATGGCCCTAAGTTGTTCCATGTTAAGTACTATATGTGAAGTCCCTCTGCTCAGTGACTGTCTTACGAAGCCTCAAAGCTGAACTATCCATGATAAAAATCGAGTGTTCACCAGTTTCGCTGCTGCTGCGTTTCTTGTTTTTTGTTGTGATGCAATGTTCTGTCAGGATATAGTTCTTGTAATTTCTGGTTGATTTTTTACTTCTTTTCGTATTGTGTAATTGTCTAGTGTGTTTGTGCTTAATTCTGTGTTTTAGGTGAGGATATTGTGTTCATGGCTACAGATATTAATAGGCCGGGATCAGCTGACTGGATCATGTTGCAGACCTGTTTTGGTCACCATTTCCTGGTAGTTCTGGAAAAATGGATGACTCGAAGGAAGCCAATCTACTACTCCATTGTTTTGCTGATAGGGACGAGAAAACAAGCCGAAAGTTTTGTATACCGGCAAGCAGTTTGTGATCAATTTCTTTTAGTTTCTTTTTGCAACGTTCTCCTCAAGTTTGTTGCCTTCAGCTGAGCAAAGAAGTGAACTTCTGGCACATCATTGACTGCATTTAGGGTGTTTCAGTCCGTAAGCAGGCTCGCCGAGGGGGGGCAAAATCCCAGGGGCCCGGCGACTTTTAGGGGCATGGGCTGGGCCCAGCAATCAACTTATGACAAATATTATAATATAATATTACGGACACTTGACTACAACAGTTGCATATATAAATATAATTTTGCACTATTATTATTTCAGTTTGTTTAAAAAAAATTTCTCATAAAATCTAAAGATAGTTAGGGGCCCATGACTGCTCTGCCTAGGGGCCCGGAATTTCTGTCAGCAGCCCCGTCTGTAAGAGGCAGAACAGTTGAGTACCAGTAGTTAACACTTAACAGTAACTCTGATATTCACATTTGGGTTTTTGAACACACGTCTGGTTTTGTATAACCGTTTAGCTTCTTACCTGGTTCCAGCGACACTGTTCATGCGGGGGCAAAAACGCATTTTTGCTGATATTGGTGTTTGCAATAAACTACATTTGTTTTGTCAGTTAGCTCTCTGGGTTGCCTTCCTTACCCGTTCAGCCTTAATAGAACAGAATGCTTAATCTAGCTAAATGTACAGTCATGGTAACAACAATCCTAGGATTGCTGTTGCCATGCCTGTACATTTAACTAGATTAAGCATTCAAGATTAATTGTTTATTTTATCAATGACTTGTTGACATTTTAGCATGGAGCTGAATGGTGTGAGGCGACGATTGACTTGGGAGGCACCACCGAGAAGCATTCATGATAGCATCCAATCTGCTTTTAGAATGAATGACTGCCTGGTTTTCGACACACAGCATTTTGCAAAAGATGGCAACCTTAGCATCAATGTGACGATCAACATGTGTTAGATATCTGGCGATACGTGCATAAGCATGGTTTAGCGAGAGATGACGCAAATCTCGTCAACATTTTGAGTTGATCTGTGGCACGTGACATCGTGGGTGTTGCGTTTATTCATGCTGTAAAGATTACAGCCTACGACGTCACTTGCATTAGAGGGTTATGATTTGACTGCAGTTTGCAGTTTTTTATGTTGAAATGTCGATTCTTTCCATTTCCATTTGTCACAATTATTGCAGATGATCTGCCGTGTGTGTTGGCTGAGTTGTAGTGCAGCTTTGGTTTGAGTTTTGATGAGTGTTTATCATTGGCCTCTGATTTTTATTTCACGCTTGTGTCTCGCTATCTGGCTGTTAATCTGTTGCTGCTGTGTTTTTTGCTTAAGCGGTAGAATTGTCCAATTTGAAGTGCTGTATGTTCAACGGTTAGAGATTTTGAATGTGCACTTTGTAAATGCGCAAGTCACGCAGTGCTTACAGTGGATGCCAAAGGCAGTATTACATAAAGAGGTTTACTTTGTTTTTGCCGATATTTGTGATGTATGACAATGAGTATGAATATGCTGAGGAAGACGCCTAAAATTAATTAAGAAACACCACCCAAGAATTTGTGGTCCAGATAAAAAGCAGCGTATAGCTTGTTACCTTTTTGACTAGTTTAACTATTCACGTATTCTAGTGTAATATGTGCCAACTGTTGGATGTGACTAACTTTTTTTTATCACTTCGTGTTTACAAGAGGCCTTCCCTAGCAGAACAACGGATATTATAACTCTTCGTTCTTGAAATGCTTACACCATTTCGGCTAGCAAGGAGAGATTCTATCATTTCAATTAAAATTCTATAATTTCAATTCAGGGTTAGAACACTATGACAGAAATGTTTTTGAGCCACAGAAAGAAAAAAGCCATAAACATGCTACATTTGTTTGTTTTCTTTAATATACATTCTCAGACAGTAATTACAATCTATAATCATCATTGAAGTGTTAAACAAATGATTTAGGCAAACTTTTTGGCAGTTTAGTAGCTAGTTCACATACAATACACATGTAAATTGTAGAATAACAAATATGCCTTTGATAAGGTGGTTAATAAAATGATTCCAATTCGTACTGTTTAAATTTTAAATCATGGAAATAATAAGTATCTAAATATTGCATAATTAAAAAAAGGCCTCTGCAGCAAAGTGGACTTATTGGGCTGCAATAGTCTGTCTTTCAACAAGTTTGTGAAATATACCGTCTGATATGGATATCAGGTTGTCATAGCTACCAAGTTCAACAACTCTACCGCTATCTAGGACAGCAATCTGATCCGCATTTTTTATGGTGGACAGTCGATGGGCAATTACTAGAACAGTGCGGCCAACCATGACTCTCTCCAGTGCTTCCTGTACTAGGAACTCGCTTTCAGCATCAAGAGCACTGAAAAACAAAACAAAACACTACTCCAGGATTGCTATCACATGCTAGACATAATTTTATCGCAATTCGGAATTAAATTATCACTTTCAAAAGTGACACCTTGTCACCTTGTGCTGTCAGTTCCTTGAACTCTAGCGACCGTCATGATCAAGCCTCTCCATTAATTTTCCTTCTGTCCGCCGTCGCATCTCTCAGTTCTGCCAAATTCATTCCAGTTGTTTCATGTATCTCGTCCATCCACTTTTTCTTTGGTCGTCCTTGTTTTCTCCTTCCCTCTCCATATGCTAACATCATTTCCTTTTCCAATCCATCTAATCGCATGACATGTCCAAAGAACCTCAACTCTGCTCTTAGCACTGTTTGTTGTGTCTCTTCCTTCTCAATTCCGATCGATACTCATGCGCACCCAATCGTTGGTCCTTTTCTCTATCCATGATATTCTCTGCATCTTCCTCCATATCCACATTTCGCATGCGTTAATCTTTTTTCTCATTTTCTTGGTCATTGTCCATGTCTCGCTGCCGTGTGTTACTGTTGGTATGATCAGAGCCTTCACCAATCTTTTTTCGTGTCTATACTCACATGTTTGTCCTTCCATATTTTTCCAGACCATTCATTGCAGCTTTTCCTATCGCCACTCTACGATTTATTTCCATATCACACTTTCCCTCTTTTTCTATTACTGATCCCAAAAACGTGAAGCTATAGTTACCGTTTCTATTTCCTCTCCGTCTACTTCAAAACTGTCCTCCTCTGTTGTCATGATCTTTGTCTTCTTTATATTGAAGTAGAGTCCTGCTTTCTCACTTTCACTCTTGAGCCTTCTTATCAGTTCTACAAATCGGTTTTTTACCCGCCAATAGTGTTGTATCATCAGCGTATCTCAGATTGTTCATTGTTCTTCCCTCTATCTTTATACATGTTAAAATAGGAAAGGAGACAGAATGCATCGGATTGCATCCTTGCCGCACTCCCTTCCTTATCCTGAATCTGTCAGTATCTCCATATTCAGTCCTTATTCAGTCCTTATTCTGTCCTCCTCCTCTGTTGTCATGATCTTTGTCTTCTTTGTCAAAAAGTGACAGAAATTATAAAACAGTAATCAGTCATAAATAAAAAGTTAGTTGCAACCTGTGCAGATTAATTTTCGTCACTTCGTTACACTGGTGTATCTAGGATATGAAGGGGCAGTCAGCAGGGTTGGGTCACATGTGAAAGAGTTTAGAAAAACATCAGTTCATCAAGTTTTGAGGCATATGGGGCCATCCATTCAGATGTGACCCAAATGTATATGCTATAGGGCAGGGGTGGGCAAACTACGGCCCGCGGGCCAGATCCGGCCCGCCAACGCTTTTTATCCGGCCCGCCAAAACATTTTATCTGGTCCAAACAATTCTTCAGAAAAGTAAAAAGTCATAAAATTCAGACCGCAAGAAAAATTCCTCATGCTGCTTTCTTATTTGCTATTCCGGTTTGTATTATTCGCATTCACCTATATCTGTAAACAAACATTTTCAACTCTGAAGATAAACAAATCCAAGTAAAAATCTCAGTTAGCTGATCTAAATTTCAACTCCATAATACGAATGTGAACTTAGTCTCTCGAAACCGTTATTATCGGCTACTCCAGCTCCGAGTGGATTCTCGCTCTTTCTCATGATGCCCTATAGATAGTGGCTCTTGCTTTCGTTACTAGTCGAATTGACCACTGTTCATCGACTCTCCTTGGCCTCACCTTGGAGTTCTGGGGCGACTATAGATTGGGTTCTGTGCTCGGCTGCTTGGCTCATTGTGCGAATTCCCAAATTCGGCTCTGTCTTTGCCTGCATGCGCGATGTGTTGCACTGTCTTGCTGCCTGTGGCCCAACGAATATCATACCGGATTCCTGCTTTCGTTTCACGCTGCACCCTCGACTGTGCTCTATCTTACCTCCAGGGGTGATCTCTGCCGCCCAGTGGCCGACGTTGTAGCAGACCCTCCATCTGGAATGACCTACCATCGGAGCTGCGTTTGCTACCTCTGACCAATCTAAATGCGTTTTATAAATCACTCAAGTCTTTTCTCAATAGCCGTGTCTGGGCTAGGAACACCCTGAGTAGGTTTGTTGAAGGTGAGCTATGTAAGTGCCCAGAAGTAATGAATGCAATCAGTGCAGTCACTCTGGATTAAGGGAAAATTGTTATGCACGTTAACAGTTGCAATACATCTCACAAGTTACAGCCAAAGTACAATTAATTTTAATTCGGTAAACTTTTTTAATTTTAGTTGTTATAAAAAATTTTTATGTGGCCCCGAATTTTTGGCGTGTAATGTGGCCCAATGTGCCAAAAGTTTGCCCACCCCTGCTATAGGGTCTACTGATAATGTTCGTACGCGTGCACAGGAAACGGGGTGGGGGTTAAGCCTCAATAATTAGTCTATTATTGCCATTCAAATAAGCCACTGAACAGCTATCACACAATCACTATCAGGAGAAGTAGGACTGAGAAGTGTAACTTGTATGCCACATTACCTCTGAGTCCGGACTACTATTAACGATTGTTTCTGTGTGGAATAGAATGTTCTATAGGATTGGGGGGTGGGGGTGCATCGTATGTTATGCAGGTGAGGTGTGTGAAAAGTATGTGTGCATACGAGGGGCCAATTTTTCGGATTTCTCTGTACATACCAGTGCTTAAAGTGTAAAAAAGGAAGTGCCTGGACGCCCCTTACCTTTCCCGCCCCTCCTCCCACCAATACCATTTTCCCACGAAGCCGTAAGTGCTGAATTCCCATGCCTGTAGGCCTAACGACTGAGGGAGCGTCGTCCGCAGAAGCCAACGCATTTTGTAGCAACTGTTATCAAATGGAACACGTGCAACTGCGGATTTATTTTATTATAATTTTGCAATTGAAAATCATAACATTTCAACGTTAGGGCCTACATTTAACCTTTGAATACATACGTTTGAACTTAATATGGACATGGGGGCTATCATTAAGACACCAGTGCTCATTATGGGCACCACAGGGCTCTTTGTATTTTCAGTATTTAGGAAGTAAATTTTAAGTTTTTGGTAATTGTCAAAGGTTATCTCTAGAGTTAATTTGGTGTTGTGAGAGTTGTCATAGATTTAGCTATTGTTAGAATATTAGGGTACTTGTCGGTTAATTCACCGGAATTAATTTTTTCAATGGTAATGACTTGCCCACGTAAAATTAATTCACCGGATTTAATATTTGCAATGGTATGAATATTTGCAATGGTAATAACTTGCCCACGTAAAATATATGTCTGTACTTTCAACTTTCAAGCACAATTAAGCTGACGACCCTAACCCTGACCCTAACCGACCCTCACGTTAATATAATGACGACACTAACCCTGACCCTAAACGACCCTCACGTTAATATAATTACGACACTAACCCTAACCCTGACCCTAAACGACCCTCACGACTTCAAGTTTTATAGTCCAAATAGGTTACGTTGAGGTGTTACGCGCCGTGAGGGTCGGTTAGGGTCAGGGCAAGGACCAATATACACAGGACTGGAATCTCCTTATGTAAGCGCGTTGGACAGAAAATGGCGACCCATGGAGCCTGGCCACCTAGCGACAAAGGCGTAGAACTCGTGTTTACCATGCTAAACGCCTATCTCCGTAGTTTAAATTATTTAACTGAACGTCATTAAAAATAGCTTTACATTTATTATTATTAGCCTAACCTTTCTTTGATCCTTAGAAACTGAAAGACAAATAACCCTGATTTGATTTTCTTCAAATTCGTGCAATTAATCGCTGAACAACACATCGGGTCGTAACTATTAATAGAGATCACTGGTGTCGTCCATGCTTTCTGATGAGATGACGAAACGGTGCTTAAATGAAAGAAACGCGTAGAAATTTATTCCGGTGCATGAACAGGCAAGGTATAGACGCAAGAATTAAATCCGGTGAATTAACCGACAAGGTACAGGAAAAAATTAATTCCGGTGAATTAACCGACAAGTACCAATATTAGTTCTATGTTTAACATAAGAATAGATAAGAATTAAGTTTGTGTAATATGAAAAGGTCATTGAATAGAAAATTTGTAGCAAATTCTACTTATTGGGGGTCTGTTGTAACGATTCCCTTCGTATTAATACAAACTTTCCCATCTATTTATATGTATAGGCTTTTATAGGTACAGGAGAAGATTGTATCATTAATGATTAATTATAGCATTCAATGTGTTAAACTTTAATTAATTGACCAGCGTGGGTTTACTGGCGCAGTTCAGAGGTTTATTGTAATTAGTGGTCTTTATCATCTGAACGTCATGGATACATTGCTACGATTAAACCATGCCATTGGACAAATTCAAACGATGTCACGGTTGACTAACAGAAATTGACCGCGCATGCGTATTAGAAGAATGGTGTAGTGTGAAAAGAACCGTTAAGTGATCTTCTTCGTCCGAGACTGGAGGAGAATGTTCGTTGTGTTACTGTTCTAATTGCGATATTGAAGCAATAGAGCGTTAGAAAGTTCTTTTTATCGTAAGTCGATAAGTTTACGATAAGAACTATAGGCCTACTCAATGAACGAACGGTGCTACGGAATTAGATTCTGCCAAAGGAATCTTTTAATCGAACGGAGTTAAATGCGTGTCGATTTCTGTAGAGATTTAAATCTACGTACGTGGTTAAGTTCATCGGAACTTCATTGAACTAGACGGTTGGATTATCGGTAATAGTGAAGTGGATATTAAAGCGAAGAGATTCATTTAAGTCATCCTCTTATTCATTCAAAGAAAAAGTGATACAACATGAATTCTACAATCTACAGAAGGAACTCACTCACCGATTCAACGAAAGCCAAGGTCACCGTCATCGCTGTTCTACAGTGAAGATTACTCAAGTAGGAAGTAAAGACCGTTGGGGTTGCACAGAAGTGTCTGTCAGGCGCCGTCTCAAACGGACCAATGAGAGACGACGTCTCATACCGACCAATCACCAATCACAGGCGACGGCGCCGTCTCATACCGACCAATCAGAGACGACCCTCATACGGACCAATCACAAGTGACGTCTCATACCAATCACAGGCGCCGTCTCATACCGTCCAATCACAGGCACCGTCTCATACGGACCAATCACAAGCGAAGTCTTATACCGACCAATCAGAGGCGACTCTCATACGGACCAATCAGAGGCGACTCTCATACGGACCAATCACAGACGCCGTCTCATACCGACCAATCACAGGCGCCGTTTCAAACGGACCAATCACAAACGACGTCTCATACCGACCAATCACAGGCGCCGTCTCATACCACCAATCAGAGGCGACTCTCATACGGACCAATCAGAGGCGACTCTCATACGGACCAATCACAGACGCCGTCTCATACCGACCAATCACAGGCGCCCTCTCATACCGACCAATCACAGGCGTCGTTTCAAACGGACCAATCACAAGCGACGTCTCATACCGACCAATCACAGGCGCCGTTTCAAACGGACCAATCACAAACGACGTCTCATACCGACCAATCACAGGCGCCGTCTCATACCACCAATCAGAGGCGACTCTCATACGGACCAATCAGAGGCGACTCTCATACGGACCAATCACAGACGCCGTCTCATACCGACCAATCACAGGCGCCCTCTCATACCGACCAATCACAGGCGTCGTTTCAAACGGACCAATCACAAGCGACGTCTCATACCGACCAATCACAGGCGCCGTCTCAGGCGCCCTCTCATACCGACCAATCACAGGCGTCGTTTCAAACGGACCAATCACAAGCGACGTCTCATACCGACCAATCACAGGCGTCGTTTCAAACGGACCAATCACAAGCGACGTCTCATACCGACCAATCACAGGCGCCGTCTCATACCACCAATCAGAGGCGACTCTCATACGGACCAATCAGAGGCGACTCTCATACGGACCAATCACAGACGCCGTCTCATACCGACCAATCACAGGCGCCCTCTCATACCGACCAATCACAGGCGTCGTTTCAAACGGACCAATCACAGGCGTCGTTTCAAACGGACCAATCACAGGCGCCGTCTCATACGGACCAATCACAGGCGCCGTCTCATACCACCAATCAGAGGCGACTCTCATACGGACCAATCAGAGGCGACTCTCATACGGACCAATCAGAGGCGACTCTCATACGGACCAATCACAGACGCCGTCTCATACCGACCAATCACAGGCGCCCTCTCATACCGACCAATCACAGGCGTCGTTTCAAACGGACCAATCACAAGCGACCTCTCATACCGACCAATCACAGGCGCCGTTTCAAACGGACCAATCACAAACGACGTCTCATACCGACCAATCACAGGCGCCGTCTCATACCACCAATCAGAGGCGACTCTCATACGGACCAATCAGAGGCGACTCTCATACGGACCAATCACAGACGCCGTCTCATACCGACCAATCACAGGCGCCGTTTCAAACGGACCAATCACAGACGCCGTCTCATACCGACCAATCACAGGCGCCCTCTCATACCGACCAATCACAGGCGTCGTTTCAAACGGACCAATCACAAGAGACGTCTCATACCGACCAATCACAGGCGCCCTCTCATACCGACCAATCACAGGCGTCGTTTCAAACGGACCAATCACAAGCGACCTCTCATACCGACCAATCACAGGCGCCGTTTCAAACGGACCAATCACAAACGACGTCTCATACCGACCAATCACAGGCGCCGTCTCATACCACCAATCAGAGGCGACTCTCATACGGACCAATCAGAGGCGACTCTCATACGGACCAATCACAGACGCCGTCTCATACCGACCAATCACAGGCGCCGTTTCAAACGGACCAATCACAGACGCCGTCTCATACCGACCAATCACAGGCGCCCTCTCATACCGACCAATCACAGGCGTCGTTTCAAACGGACCAATCACAAGCGACGTCTCATACCGACCAATCACAGGCGCCGTCTCATACCACCAATCAGAGGCGACTCTCATACGGACCAATCAGAGGCGACTCTCATACGGACCAATCACAGACGCCGTCTCATACCGACCAATCACAGGCGCCCTCTCATACCACCAATCAGAGGCGACTCTTATACGGACCAATCAGAGACGACTCTCATACGGACCAATCACAGACGCCGTCTCATACCGACCAATCACAGGCGCCGTTTCAAACGGACCAATCACAAGCGACGTCTCATACCGACCAATCACAGGCGCCGTCTCATACCACCAATCAGAGGCGACTCTCATACGGACCAATCAGAGGCGACTCTCATACGGACCAATCACAGACGCCGTCTCATACCGACCAATCACAGACGCCTCTCTCATACCGACCAATCACAGGCGACTCTCATACCGACCAATCACATGCGCCGTCTCATACCACCAATCAGAGGCGACTCTCATACGGACCAATCAGAGGCGACTCTCATACGGACCAATCACAGACGCCGTCTCATACCGACCAATCACAGGCGCCCTCTCATACCGACCAATCACAGGCGTCGTTTCAAACGGACCAATCACAAGCGACGTCTCATACCGACCAATCACAGGCGCCGTCTCATACCACCAATCAGAGGCGACTCTCATACGGACCAATCAGAGGCGACTCTCATACGGACCAATCACAGACGCCGTCTCATACCGACCAATCACAGGCGCCCTCTCATACCACCAATCAGAGGCGACTCTTATACGGACCAATCAGAGACGACTCTCATACGGACCAATCACAGACGCCGTCTCATACCGACCAATCACAGGCGCCGTTTCAAACGGACCAATCACAAGCGACGTCTCATACCGACCAATCACAGGCGCCGTCTCATACCACCAATCAGAGGCGACTCTCATACGGACCAATCAGAGGCGACTCTCATACGGACCAATCACAGACGCCGTCTCATACCGACCAATCACAGGCGCCGTTTCAAACGGACCAATCACAGGCGCCGTCTCATCATACAGGCGACCAATCACAGGCGCCGTTTCAAACGGACCAATCACAAGCGACGTCTCATACCGACCAATCACAGGCGCCGTCTCATACCACCAATCAGAGGCGACTCTCATACGGACCAATCAGAGGCGACTCTCATACGGACCAATCACAGACGCCGTCTCATACCGACCAATCACAGGCGCCGTTTCAAACGGACCAATCACAGACGCCGTCTCATACCGACCAATCACAGGCGCCCTCTCATACCGACCAATCACAGGCGTCGTTTCAAACGGACCAATCACAAGCGACGTCTCATACCGACCAATCACAGGCGCCGTCTCATACCACCAATCAGAGGCGACTCTCATACGGACCAATCAGAGGCGACTCTCATACGGACCAATCACAGACGCCGTCTCATACCGACCAATCACAGGCGCCGTTTCAAACGGACCAATCACAAGCGACGTCTCATACCGACCAATCACAGGCGCCGTCTCATACCACCAATCAGAGGCGACTCTCATACGGACCAATCAGAGGCGACTCTCATACGGACCAATCACAGACGCCGTCTCATACCGACCAATCACAGGCGCCCTCTCATACCACCAATCAGAGGCGACTCTTATACGGACCAATCAGAGACGACTCTCATACGGACCAATCACAGACGCCGTCTCATACCGACCAATCACAGGCGCCGTTTCAAACGGACCAATCACAAGCGACGTCTCATACCGACCAATCACAGGCGCCGTCTCATACCACCAATCAGAGGCGACTCTCATACGGACCAATCAGAGGCGACTCTCATACGGACCAATCACAGACGCCGTCTCATACCGACCAATCACAGGCGCCCTCTCATACCGACCAATCACAGGCGTCGTTTCAAACGGACCAATCACAAGCGACGTCTCATACCGACCAATCACAGGCGCCGTCTCATACCACCAATCAGAGGCGACTCTCATACGGACCAATCAGAGGCGACTCTCATACGGACCAATCACAGACGCCGTCTCATACCGACCAATCACAGACGCCGTCTCATACCGACCAATCACAGGCGCCCTCTCATACCGACCAATCACAGGCGTCGTTTCAAACGGACCAATCACAAGCGACGTCTCATACCGACCAATCACAGGCGCCGTCTCATACCACCAATCAGAGGCGACTCTTATACGGACCAATCAGAGACGACTTTCATACCGACCAATCACAGACGCCGTCTCATACCGACCAATCACAGGCGCCGTTTCAAACGGACCAATCACAGACGCCGTCTCATACCGACCAATCACAGGCGCCCTCTCATACCGACCAATCACAGGCGTCGTTTCAAACGGACCAATCACAAGCGACGTCTCATACCGACCAATCACAGGCGCCGTCTCATACCACCAATCAGAGGCGACTCTCATACGGACCAATCAGAGGCGACTCTCATACGGACCAATCACAGACGCCGTCTCATACCGACCAATCACAGGCGCCCTCTCATACCACCAATCAGAGGCGACTCTTATACGGACCAATCAGAGACGACTCTCATACGGACCAATCACAGACGCCGTCTCATACCGACCAATCACAGGCGCCGTTTCAAACGGACCAATCACAAGCGACGTCTCATACCGACCAATCACAGGCGCCGTCTCATACCACCAATCAGAGGCGACTCTCATACGGACCAATCAGAGGCGACTCTCATACGGACCAATCACAGACGCCGTCTCATACCGACCAATCACAGGCGCCCTCTCATACCACCAATCAGAGGCGACTCTTATACGGACCAATCAGAGACGACTCTCATACGGACCAATCACAGACGCCGTCTCATACCGACCAATCACAGGCGCCGTTTCAAACGGACCAATCACAAGCGACGTCTCATACCGACCAATCACAGGCGCCGTCTCATACCACCAATCAGAGGCGACTCTCATACGGACCAATCAGAGGCGACTCTCATACGGACCAATCACAGACGCCGTCTCATACCGACCAATCACAGGCGCCCTCTCATACCGACCAATCACAGGCGTCGTTTCAAACGGACCAATCACAAGCGACGTCTCATACCGACCAATCACAGGCGCCGTCTCATACCACCAATCAGAGGCGACTCTCATACGGACCAATCAGAGGCGACTCTCATACGGACCAATCACAGACGCCGTCTCATACCGACCAATCACAGACGCCCTCTCATACCGACCAATCACAGGCGACTCTCATACCGACCAATCACAGGCGCCGTCTCAAAACACCAAGAGACGGCGTCTCATACCGACCAATCACAGGCGCCGTTTCATACCGACCAATCACAGGCGCCGTCTCAAACAGACCAATGAGAGACGGCGTCTCATACCGACCAATCACAGGCGACGTCTCATACCGCCAATCAGAGTCGACTCTCATACGGACCAATAACAGGCGCCGTCTCAAACAGACCAATGAGAGACGGCGTCTCATACCGACCAATCACAAGCGAAGTCTCATACCGACCAATCACAGGCGCCTCTCATACGGACCAATCACAGGCGCCGTCTCATACCGACCAATCGCAGGCGCCCTTTCATACCGACCAATCACAGGCGCCGTTTCAAACGGACCAATCACAAGCGACGTCTCATAACGACCAATCACAGGCGCCGTCTCATACCACCAATCAGAGGCGACTCTTATACGGACCAATCAGAGACGACTCTCATAGGGTGCAATGTGGGAAGATGGACACTCTAAGCAATATTTGCTGAATAATGACAATAATAATAAACTTTGGAACATGTTTTTTATCATTTTTCTTTCACTAAACATTTCATTATTGTTAACCAACAGTAAACACACTTCCCTGCTTGAACATATTCATGTTATAAACATTCAAATATGACCTCCTGAGATGTCCGTCTTAACTTGAACGGGGGTAAGATGGACGTAATGTAGGGGTAAGATGGACAGGTGGATCTGCAGGTCTACAATACTACATATACTTATAATTTCAGCTTTCTATTCTATGACTCATCTGCCGAAAGCACAGCTCCGCATGGAATCGTTCAGATATATTAAGTCATGTGCATAAAACAAGGTATTTAACCAACCATAGCCTAAAGTACCGTACTTAACACTTTCCTGGCCATCCTGGGGTAAGATGGACACCAACTTTTCTGTTTCTAACAAACTGTGAACTGTACATAGCAGTATGCAATATGAACTGCCAAAAAGAATCGAGGGGACTAATTACAGTTAATATAAATAACAATCTTTTCGGTAATCTGTTGTGAAATATAAATTGGGTGATGAACTTTCATGTAGGGGTAAGATGGGCAGACACCCTACCCTTCGGTATCACTGGCAGTGGCACCGTATGTGACCAAGAAGTGTCAGTTTTAATGCGCTAAATAACAAGCCGATATACAAATCTATTAAAAAAAATACTAGTCATAGCCGATGAATAATTACCGCCTACACAATTCCCTTAGCCGTTTTACTAAGCTTCTTATTTAACTTTAGTCAAAACACACCCTTCCTCCTACAAGTGGTGATCATCGATAGGCCACGCCTCCTTCAGTAGACTGGTACCCGACTTTGCATGTTTAAACGACGCGTCGATAAATGCTGTCCAACTTACCTCAGTTACGAGGTAAGATAGACATTAGAAATAAATGTTTTATTGAGTTTCCCGTCGAGTGTCCATCGGACCCCGGCGTCCATCTTCCCCCTCCCTACCCTACGGACCAATCACAGACGCCGTCTCATAACGACCAATCACAGGCGCCTATCATACGGACCAATCACAAGCGACGTCTCATACCGACCAATCACAGGCGCCGTCTCATACCGACCAATCACAGGCGCCCTCTCATACCGACCAATCACAGGCGCCGTTTCAAACGGACCAATCAGAAGCGACGTCTCATAACGACCAATCACAGGCGCCGTCTCATACCGCCAATCAGAGGCGCCGTCTCAAACAGACCAATGAAAGACGGCGTTTCATACCGACCAATCGTAAGCGACGTCTCATACGGACCAATCACAGGCGCCGTCTCATACCGACCAATCACCGGCGCCCTCTCATACCGACCAATCACAGGCAACTCTCATACCGACCAATCACAAGCGACGTCTCATACCAACCAATCAGAGGCGACTCTCATACCGACCAATCACAGGCGTCGTCTTATACCGACCAATCATAGGCGCCGTTTCACAGGCGTCGTCTCATACCGACCAATCATAGGCGTCGTCTCATACTGACCAATCACAGGCGTTGTCTCACAGGCGCCGTCTCATACCGACCAATGGAGGCGTCTCACACCGACCAATCAGAGGCGACTCTCATACGGACCAATCAAAGGCGACGTCTCATTCCGACCAATCACAGGCTATCATACCGAACAATCCAGTTGTCAGCATAATTTTATGATTCGTAAAAGTGACAGAAGTGACCATAAAAGTCTTTAATTTCGACCTTAGAAATCGCTGGAAATATTTATTTTGTGAATGGGAAGTCGAGAGAAATTCTCCGAATTGATCCAAATCGCCATCGGGACCGTATGAAATGGTCAACTGAAAAGGACTGGGGTCGTCTCTCTCTCAGCGGAATCAACAATGGTTGCAACATGTTATTTAAAGAGTGCATTAAAAGAGTAGGCCTATTCGCTACAAGGAACTCTACTTCGCAAAGTAAAACTGTGCTCAACTATGGTTCGTACAAAACTCGAAAACGGTCATTTCGTTGTCAGTCATGGTACTTACAAAAATGCCCGTAACCGAGTGTGGGTAAAATCGTAGTTTAGGTTGGTAAATTATTTTATATTGTCAATTTAAAATGGAAGCTGGATCGATGAAAATTATTGTTGGCCTAAATGGAAGTTGGATCGATGAAACTAATTCTTTGTTTAAATAGAAGGTGGGTTGATGGAAGTAGGCTAATTGTTTCCATAGATAGAAGCTGGATTGATTAAAATAAGTCTTTGCTTCGATGAATTTTTTTGCTTAAATACAAGTGGGATTGACCAAAAAATAATTCTTGCCTAAATAGAAGCTCGATGGATGAAAATATTTTCTTTTTAAATGGAAGCAGGTAAAAACATAGGCCTAACAGACTAACTAAAGGCCCATACTGTAATCTGCAAAATAATAGCCATGACAGTTAAGCTACATAATAATGATAAGGATAATGATTCCATAACTGATATATATGCACACACAGTCGATGGAAAAAGGACGTTAAACTGATGATGATGTGATGATGATGATGTGCTGGTATGTGGAATGACCTTCCCCTCACTAAGGCCCAAACTATTGACTGGTTTTCCTCATCGGTCTCTCACTCTTTAACAACGTTTTTTTCCCCCAAGGTTTTTGTGCTGAGGTCGCCTCTGAATAGTTATTCTATGAGAGGTGCTATATAAATTTATAGATAAGATACGATGTGCATATGTGTATGACATGCAACCTATTAATTAATCCTGTTATTATGTATTACTGCTATGCAGGATTATGGCAAAAGTGAAGTCGAAAAAGAATAAAGATCGAAATGCTGGCGTGTCGTCCGTCCGACCCAAGCGAGGACGACGTTGCATGTGGAGCAAAGATGCAATGGTTGCAGCAATTGAAGCTGTTCAAAACAAACAGTTATCACAACGTGCAGCATGTAAGACTTTTGGTGTTCCAAGGTGTACACTCCAAGTTCGTCTTTGCGGAAAAACTGAAGTCGGAGCAAAGCCTGGACTTCCGACATTGATGTCTTTGGAGCAAGAAGAAAAGGTTGGCGCGTCGTCCGTCCAACCCAAGGGAGGACGACGTTGCATGTGGAGCAAAAATGCAATGGTTGCAGCAATTGATGCTGTTCGAAACAAACAATTGTCACAACGTGCAGCATGTAAGACTTTTAGTATTCCAAGGTGCACACTCCAAGTTCGTCTTTGCGGAAAAACTGAAGTCGCAGCAAAGCCTGGACATCCGACATTGATGTCTGTGGAGCAAGAAGAACAGGTTGTTGACTATGCATGCAATCGTGCATCAATGGGCATTGGGTTTGGGCAAAAACAATTTCTTCAATATGCAGGTGATTTTGCCAAGAAACATCAACTATCCTTCAAGAATGGACAACCGTCATTGAGGTGGTTGTGTGGTCTGAAAAAGAGACATCAACGATTGAGACTGCGCCAGCCATCTGGAGGTTACTGCTCCCATACGTCACCAATGCATGGATCATACAAAAGTTAACAAATATTTTACTTCTGGTGTTGTTTGAAGTACTAATAGTCTTAATTCTGTTGTCATCTTCAGCAATGCTAGTTGTATCACTAGGCCTGTTACTGTTTCCCTTGTGGGTGTTGGTGATGTTGGTGCAAGTAATGTTATTGTCGGCAATGTTGCTTTCCTTGCCATCACTCATCATCATCATCACTTCTAGAAAAGCTTAAATATTTTGTCAAATAACTCTTGAAAAAAAGAATACTGATGCATAAATCATTATATGTTTGTTAATGAGGATCCACTTTATAAATTATTCAGTTTGATTCAGTATCAATGTAGTAGTTGTTTGCTTTAAGAAATGATGAGAATTAAGACATTTTGCCCTATAGGAGATCATAGGTAGGCCTTAAGTTTGCTATGGGGCATTTGATATGATATTCCACATGCAGTGACCTTACCGCAAATCCTCAACATTATCGATTTTCAAAACTAACCTTAAAACATATTTGTTTAAGATTTACACTATAATTGATTTTATTTTTCTGTCACATGCTTTTGTGCAAGATTCCTATTTGTTTAGGCGTGCTATAAATGACAGTCTAATAATAATAATAAAAATAATATAATAATAATAAATACTCCGGTAGGTGGTTTCGGTATGTCTTTGCTGTACCAAACACCAGGCCGCAAACTGTGATGTGTATGTTAATTTGTTAATCAGGCAATACTCACAATTTCGCAATGGAAGAGCAAGTGGTCAAGATGGAAACCCAGGTTATGTTTCCATGCAAGTACATCTCCACTGGCTGTGATGCAATGCTGTCAGACACGGAAAAGACTGGTCATGAAGAAAGCTGCGAATTCAGGTCAGGAGTGTTGTTTTCATCTCAGTTTCTAGCATTGACACAGCACCTCTAAAAAACAAACCTCAAAAATGCTGAGCACTTGCATGTATGTATTTATGTGTTTATGTAGTGGTATGTACTGCTATGTTGGCAAGCATGTATATTTTACCTTCACACAGCTTTCATGTATTTGTGTGCATATATTGTATGTATGTATGATGTATGAAAATTGAAAATACCTTATAACTATTAGACTGGTCCACGGCTACATGGCAAAAAATAAAGTTTCAGTTTTTTATTATTAGAAGGTGCCAATGGAGTCCACTATATAAAAAAATAATTCAGGTGCAATTTCATCCAAATTTGAGAATATTTAGGCGTTGCGCAAGTGATTAGAAGTTCCACGCACCTTGAGTCATTTTGGTCTTCGATGGGCGCTCAAAGTCTCATCAAGATTCCAGAAGACTGGGCTTTCCAAGTAGCTCAGAGAGAAGGTCAAAGGGGTTATATCGCAGGAGAGGATAAAGTCTTGATTCATAAAATGGAAAAGAAATTTATTAAAGCAAAGACCTACATAAGAGCAGCGTGAGAGATCAAAGAATGATATGGAAGTTTTAACCAGCAGAGTAGGATCTGAAGTCGAGCAGCAGTGATAAGGACACATCTGACGAAGGCAGTTACACATGTTGTGGTAGTCTATAAAAGAGGATGGAAAAACAGCAATCATCATCTACACAGCTCAGCAAGAGAGTCTCGGTGACTAAGCAGGAAGTTGCAGCTTTGGATCAAACAAAAGTCACTAACATGCTGCAACACATCCACATCTATTGGCTGCAACTGTTCAATCTCAAAGACATGAAGTTCGGAACTCGCATATGAGTCGCAGTTCTATTCGCCAAGCTTGAAGATTTTATCAAGAAGAGCGTGCTTCTACGATCAAAAATGAATTCTCTCCAGATTGTGCAATGGTTGTTCATTGAGACGGTAAGCTGTTGCCAGACATCACTGGCTGCGAGAAGGTATAGATCGGCTGCTTATGATTGTGCATGTCTGGCATTGGAACAGAGCAACTTCTTCGTGTCCCGAAGATTAACTCAGGCCCTGGAGAAGCTCAGGCAAGCGCCGTGATCATCTACACAGATGACTGTCATTGGTACCTGAGAAGGAAGATTAAGGGATGTGCTTTGACACCACAACGAGCAATACTGGACAGAAAACTGGGACGTGACTCTGATAGAAAAGGGACTTGGTCGGAACTTACTTCATCTAGCAGATCGTGATGTTAATTATTGCTCCTGAAAAGGCATTCAGTGTCATGAAAATTGCTTCCTCAACGGGTTCAGACATTATGATACAGTATCATTGATACTTCACCTTTTTCTTGACCATTGACGTCGAAATGACTCGAGTAGATTTGAGACAGCAGTGGATTACTGAGTTCGGGGAGCGAGTTATAATTATTGCTTTTGCTGAAACAAAGCTGGCGGCCAATCATCAAAGAGATGATTATAACGAGCTTCTTGAATTAGTAATCATCTTTTTAGGTGGAGCACCAACTCAAGGAATTCACTAAGTCTTTATAGCGCCTGGAGTTTAATTCATTCAAGATGTGGATGTTTCGATCAGTAAAATGTTTCGATCTCTTTCAAACTGAAGCCTGTTGATTACAGAGTTTTCAATTTCCTTCTATTTGTCTGTGATGTGTAAGTCCAAGCATGGTTTCAAACTTCCTGTCTTGTCTCGGCTTCTGCAATTGACTGAATACAGAAACCAAGAAATTCGGCAGGTCACCACTGCAGCATTCCATCGGAAAGCTGGAATGAAAATGAAGATTATCTTCAATCACAGGCAGTCGTCATGGCACTGAAAGTAGTCAACGACACCGCAGAGAGAAGTGTAAAGCTAATCCATGAGTACAACTCAATCCTGACAAATGACGAAGATCAGAAACAGTACTGGCTTCAAGTTGTTAATGCCCATCGAAATCAATTTCCTGATTCGAACAAGAACACATTGCTGGCAAGTTTGGATGGTGCCGCTGTCAGTGCTGAAACGACCACTTAATGAAGACAAATCAAAATATTTTTTACGTTTCCCTTTAAAACTAGCAGTTAGCCTACCCAAAGAGCTAAATTTAATCACAGAATTTAAACGCTGAAACGGTCAATACATTGTCATGCCTTTGTACTGATGTTTGTTTGCTATCAAGGCGCAGTGCTGAATTCAAGTATACATAACATAACTTTGGGTGGCTTGCGCAACCCCTAAATATGGTTCAATTTTGCTCAAATTTTCAGTATGTTAGTTTTTTAATAGATGGACTGCAATGGTGGGTTCTAATCTTGACTTTGCGATTAAAAATGATTTTGGACCACCCTAATAACTATAGCACCATTTTAGTTGCTGTTGTATTTCATTGGTCCATTTTTATAGCACGCATTGTAAAAAAACTGCAATGGGGATGTATAAGTGCATGTGTTTATGTATATATTATGTTGATTTGCATACACACATCCACAATATCTGGTTTCCTGACGAATTGGATTTTGACCATGCTTCTCCAACAAATTACACCAAAAGGTGTAATTTAATTAAGCTATAATTATAAAGCTTGGAAGCCCCTTGTGAAAAAGTTACACCAGAAGATGAGTCCCTAAGCTGTATAAAGCTTGGAGGTCCCTTATTAAAAAAATACACCAGAAGGTCTCACAAAACGTTTAATTAATTAATACCAATCCATTGGTGTAATGAAGGGTTTCAGCGCCCAGGGGTAAGAGTTGATGACCGCCCCTTTTAAATTTTTTAAACTTTTAATCGTTCTTGTCATAGTACTGTGTACCATTGAAAGCTAATTTTGCGCCCAGGGGCAGTTGCTCCCGGTGCCCCCCTTCGTTACGCCACTGATAGCAAGGCATTTAAATTGAAAAATTCAAGTTATTTTCAAATGAATGCACTTACTGATTACATATTTAGCCCTATCATTTGTTGGCTTGATCTCTACCAGATTTTAATATAGTATGCCATAGAAACAATACCTAAATGTAATTTTTAAAATAATTTTAACATTTATTTATAATTTTTAGAGGCCCCTGCCGATTGTGGGGCCTTAATCTGTACATAGCACTTTTTTAGCTTAATGGTAAATCCAGCACTGAGTCT
Source organism: Aporrectodea caliginosa (assembly GCA_020284085.1). Lineage (NCBI taxonomy): Eukaryota > Metazoa > Annelida > Clitellata > Crassiclitellata > Lumbricidae > Aporrectodea > Aporrectodea caliginosa. The sequence goes on from JACEVL010000502.1 coordinate 43,663, forward strand.
AGGCTTTGTGCATTATGTTAAGGGCACTGAGACATCATTAAATCAGGCTAGAGTTAGACTATATGGATAGTAACCTTTAAAAACGTAAAAGGTTTTCAAAAGTCACTGTAGAGGAGATGCTGAAGTATGACTGTCTGAAAGAGTCAAAAAGGCATGACTGAAGTGTTGCTATAGCAAACAGTTTATGATATTTTATTTCTTATACATTTCTTCTCGGTACAACATTGACTGTGAGCGCATGTTTTCGTTCTGCTTGTCTTCTTGAATTGTGGTTTACCTTGGGATTCATGTATTTGTGTTTTTATTGGTATCAGACCGTACAGCTGTCCTTGCCCGGGTTCATCATGTAAATGGCACGGCTCACTGGAACAGGTTGTGCCTCATCTTCGCCAGAAGCACAAGAGCATCGCAACCTTACCAGGTAAGACATGGCTGTTCGTAGTGTAGTGGTTAGCATGTTGAACCATCTGCCAGGGCAGAAAATTTGGTTAGACATTGCTGCTCCACCAGCGGCCCCTAACGCTTTCAGCTACAACGAGTACACTGTCGGTGGGGAGATGATATGGTGAGGGAGAGGACTGGCCACCTGCCCTTATATGCCGAGGCTAAGAAAATGAAGTCGGTAACACTTCATACCCGAGCCTTCTCAATTGTTGGGCCTTCCAACTGGAATGGGCTCCCACTTCAGCTGTGCTTGCTGCCCCACACCACTCGTGAGGCGCGGTGGTATAGGGGTATGTTCGGTGCCTTGCAGCCGGAGGGTTGCGGGTTCGAATCCACCTCAAGGGGGTATGTTTGGTGCCTTGCAGCCGCGTAAGGGTTGCGGGTTCGAATCTACCTCAAGCCGCCGCGTAGGGACCCTGGGCAAGTCCTTCACTCGCAACTGCTCATGCGCTTCGGCGTGAAACTCCGATTCAGTGTCCTCGCTGTAGTGGGGAGCGCCTCTGAGTTGAAATCTTGAAGGGGCGCTATATAAATATCTGAAATGAATGAATGAATGAATGAATGAATATGCTTCCTTTCTGCCAGTTGCTAGTCTTCTCTGTTTAGCAGTGGCTGGCCATTGCTAAACAGAGGATCACCTCTGAGTTGGCTCCTTGAAGGGGTGCTGTATAAATTCTCGGAATGAATGAATGAATCATAGGACCTTATGTTTTATTGCCTAGCCACGTGTGTGAATGTAGTTGCAGTTGAGTTATTTGGAGTTTCTCTACGAACCTGTCGAGACTGCTAGAGAGCTATTCTCTAACTGCCTGGTGATATGCTGCTATTGTGCACAAACAATATGGCATTAGTCGATGGCCCTAAGCTGTTCTATGTTAAGTACTATGTGAAGTCCCTCTGCACAATGACTGTCTTACGAAGCTTGAAAGTATGCTTGTGCTTAATTGTGTGTTTTAGGTGAGGATATTGTGTTCATGGCCACAGATATTAATAGGCCAGGACCAGTTGACTGGATCATGTTGCAGACCTGTTTTGGTCACCATTTCCTGGTAGTTCTGGAAAAATGGACGACTCGAAGGAAGCCAGTCTTCTACTCTGTTGTTTTGCTGATAGGGACGAGAAAACAAGCCGAAAGTTTTTCATACCGGCAAGCAGTTTGTTATCAATTTCTTTTAGTTTCTTTTGCGACGTTCTCCTCAAGTTTGTTGCCTTCAGCTGGGCAAAGAAGTGAACTTCTGGCACATCATTGGCTGTGTTTAGGGTGTTTCAGCCGTAAGAGGCAGAACAGTTGAGTAGAGCAGTAACTCTGATATTCACATTTGGGTTACTGGACACAGGCATAGGCATAGCTACATTGAGGCACAAGGAGTCTCCTCTTGCTTTTCTTTATATACTGGAACTTCGATTGACTGATGACCCCAATTACCAGGATTTCGCCAATGGGCTGTGAAGTTGCCTATTCTTGAATTTAAGTCTCGCTACATGCCTGGACACAGGTCTGGGTTTTGTCCATTTTGACCTTTTTGTTCCTCGTGTCAGGACTGCGATGGCTCAATCCAGATCCTTTGCCTGCATAGGTCCTTCTCTGTGGAATGGCCTTCCTCCACCGGTCCCTCTCCCATTCTTTCTGGGAGTCTCTCCTCATCTTTTCTAAACTAAAATCCTACCTTTTCCCTCAGGTTTCGCACTGGGAGGCGCTTCTGAAATCATTTGCTGTGAGAAGCGCTTTTATAAATAGCCAAATACAATACAAATACAATAACCGTTTAGCTTCTTACGTGGTTCCAGCGACACTGTTCATGCAAGCTTAGTACTGTTACTGTGATATTGCTGTTTGCAATAAACTACATTTGTTATGTCAGTTAGCTCTCTGGGCTGTCTTCCTTACCTGTTCAGCCTTAATCGAGCTAGATGCAGTCATGGCAACAACAATCCTAGGATTGCTGTTTATCATATATTCGTTTATTGAGCTCTTTGCTGTCATACCGCAGCCATTTACAAAGAAAGAAGAAATGTATTAGAAAAATATTAATAAATCAAATCAAATAAACAAATAAATAAAGAATTCTATCGGCCATAGTCAGATAGTGGGGGCCACGGTCGAGTGGCTGTACAGTACTCGGGAAATGTAATTTCTCTCATCCTTTCTCGGGAGTTCGAAGCTTTGAGGGCGAGGACGCAGACTATACGGCCTATGGACCCTAGGTGGGAACCGGCTGAGCAAGACGTGCGAGTCCAGTCGCATCACAGCAGCCGGCCCTCGATGTCGCATATGAGCGCCTCAATGCTCACGATGTCGGGCGGTAGAAAGCCCAAACGCATTTAGCTAGATTAAGTGTTCAAGATTGTTTATTTTATCAATGGCTTGTTGACATTTTAGCATGGACCTGAATGGTGTGAAGCGACGATTGACTTGGCAGGCACCACCAAGGAGCATTCATGATGGCATCCAATCTGCTTTTAAAATGAATGACTGCCTGGTTTTCGACACAGAGCATTTTGCAAAAGATGGCAACCTTAGCATAAATGTGACGATCAACACGTGTTAGATATCTGGTGATACGTGCATAAGCATGGTTTAGCGAGAGATGACGCAAATGTCGGCAACATTTTGACAGTTGATCTCTCTCTAGCATGTGACATCATAGGTTTTACGTTTATTCATGCTGTAAAGATTACAGCCTACGACGTCACTTGCATTAGAGGGTTATGATTTGACTGTTTGCAGTTTTTATGTTGACATTTAGATTCCTTGCATTTCTATTTTTCACAATTATTGCAGATTGTCTGCTTTTTTGGGTTGGCTGAGTTGAAGTTGCAGCTTTGGTTCAAGTTTTGATGAGTGTTTATCATTGGCCTCTGATTTTCCTTTCACGCTTGTGTCTCGCTATCTGGCTGTTAATCTGTTGCTGCTGTGTTTTGTGCTTAAGCGGTAGAATTGTCCAATTTGAAGTGCTGTATGTTCAACGGTTAGAGATTTTGAATGTGCACTTTGTAAATGCGCAAGTCACGCAGTGCTTACAGTGGATGCCAAAGGCAGTATTACATAAAGAGGTTTACTTTGTTTTTGCCGATATTTGTGATGTATGACAATGAGTATGAATACGCTGAGGAAGACGCATAAATTAAGAAACACCACCCAAGAATTTGTGGTGCAGATGAAAAGCAGCGTATAGCTTGTTACCTTTTGACTAGTTTAACTGTTCACGTATTCTAGTGTAATACGTGCCAACTGTTGGATGTGGCTAACTTTTTTTTTATCACTTCGTGTTTACAAGAGGCCTTCCCTAGCAGAACAACGGATATTATAACTCTTCGTTCTTGAAATGCTTACACCATTTCGGCTAGCAAGGAGAGATTCAATCATTTCAATTAAAATTCTATAATTTCAATTCAGGGTTAGAACACTATGACAGAAATGTTTTTGAGCCACAGAAAGAAAAAAGCCATAAACATGCTACATTTGTTTGTTTTCTTTAATATACATTCTCAGACAGTAATTACAATCTATAATCATCATTGAAGTGTTATACAAATGATTTAGGCAAACTTTTTGGCAGTTTAGTAGCTAGTTCACATACACATGTAAATTGTAGAATAACAAATATACCTCTTTATGCCGTGGTTAATAAAATGATTTTGATTCCTATTGGTTAAATTTAAATCATGGAAATAAGTATCTAAATGTTGAATAACTAATAAGCAATGAGCATCTTATAATTATAGTACAACTAGATTAATTTTTCCTCTGCAGCAAAGTACTAAAGCAAATTGATTATTGGGCTGCAATAGTCTGTCTTTCAACAAGTTTGCGAAATATACCATCTGATATGGATATCAGGTTGTCATAGCTACCAAGTTCAACAATTCTACCGCTATCTAGGACAGCAATTTGATCCGCATTTTTTATGGTGGACAGTCGATGGGCAATTACTAGAACAGTGCGGCCAACCATGACTCTCTCCAGTGCTTCCTGTACTAGGAACTCACTTTCAGCATCAAGGGCACTGAAAAACAAAACAGAACACAATTTAAGGATTGCAAGCACATGCTAGAAATAATATTATCAAAATTCGGAATTAAATGATCACTTTCAAAGGTGACAAAAATTTTAAGGCAGAATAAAACAGTAATCATTCAAGTAAAAGTTACAGTTAGTCTTGCATAAAAGAACCTGTGCACAGCTTCTAATTTCATCATTTCATTACACAGTGGTGTCTATAGTATATAAAGGGGCACAGTCATAGTGAGGGTTGGGTTACAGTGAGAAAAAGAGATGGGAAAAACACCAGTTCACCAGATTTTAAGGCATATGTCCATCCAGCCCTCAGAATCTGCTACCTCCAGTGTTTCCATAACGATATACTAGGCACACTAAAACATCCTTTAATATGCTATCTTTTTGAGAGCCAAATCATATACATATACTGCATGATAAAACGGTTGAATTCCAAAGTTGAATGAAATTTGAGTTCCAAGTCCCCATCTGCATTATTATATCCAGATGACTGTTGTAATGAAGCATGCTGTAAGTAGGCCAATGTATAAAATTGCTGAAAATAAATCAGCAATGCAGTACATAAACGTTTGCAATTATTCCAAAACATGTATACCTTGTAGCTTCGTCCAAGAGTAGGATCTTCGGGTTCTAAAATGGAAACAGGAATAATCAATGGATCAGAGTATTATAACTGCATTTATGAGGTATAGCAATAGTGCACAAAGGCCAACTCAAGAGTACAAGTTTTGACAACCGTGAAAATTGGTAATTTATTCCAATAAGACAATTAAAGCTTTCAATCTTCAGCATTTAGAAATAAAAAATGCAGCATAAAACAAAGTAAAAATGCGTAAAACACCGTACATGATTTACAATAAAGGAAAAGGAATATCAGAAAATCAAACCCAAAGGAGGCCAGACCAAACTTGTGCATGATCAACTAGTGGAAGATGGAAAGATCGTAAAAGATCTTAGATCTCATAGATCTGTATTTTCATAATCGGTTAAAATCGTCACTGATACACACTAAACAATTTAAAACAGAAAACAAGTTCTTGCCTTAAGTATTGCTCTGGCAATTGCAATTCTTTGCTTCTGACCACCTACAAATAGGCATTAAATTCTTGGTTAAGCTATAAAAATATACACCAAATACTATGATGTTTCAACAACTAGCTTACAGAAAATTTTATCATCCTTCTATTCAAAAATTTTAAATTCTATTTAAACTCATGCATTTTTATTACAGGAATATCTTCAAGTTCTGACAATAAGTAGCAGCATTCCTAGTTAAATCTTCCTTACAAACTGTTTAACATAACATACATTTAAATGTAAGTAGATCTATTTTCTGTTCTTCAAGACATTTAGCATCATTCAGGCTAGCATAGAGATTGCCTCCAATTAGTTTTTTTGAGTGGTGCTATATAAATTTCCTTAATAAATAAATAATAAAACTTTATGAAGTATATATAAATCTGCACTATTAACACATTGGCTAGTAGCAAACAGTCACAAAACAGCAAAACTAAATAATATACATATATAATCCACCTGAAAGCATGACTCCTCTTTCACCAACAACTGTTTCAAGACCCTTTGGAAACTGTCTTAGAAAGACATCGGCATTTGCCATCTTTGCTGCATTCATGATCTCTTCTGTTGTAACGGAGGCTGGATTCAGAGAACCATACGCTATATTCTCAGCTATGGTTGTAGAAAACAACATTGGTTCCTGCCAGCAACAAAATGACCAAATTCGCTACATCCAATGACACGAACACCATCCATTTTCATTATGTCAGTGTGGCTAAGCTAACTACGTGATACAAGTAAACAATAATAATAGTCGTGTTTATTGACAAGCTCACTTATAAACTGCAGTAAGTAACACTGAAACATAAAAAAAATGATGGTACAGATTTCATGATCTTATTGAACACACGTCTTGGCAGTCTGTTTAGTCCACTCATTTTACAGCAGCCCCTACGTTGTGGAAGGCTGAGTCGACCTAGAAGGGCTATGGGTATCGAACTGCGTCTTTCAAGATCTATTTGTTCTTCAGGCAAGAGTGTTACCATTTAACTATCCCCTCTTCAAGACAAGCCAACTATGCCATAGACATAAACAAGACAGCTAAATTAGTCGATCCAATAAGGATATAATTTATAAGACAAAATCCTATTGAGATAGGTGCGAACTCATTTGCATGCTCCTGGTGTTGTGTCCCCTAATTTCCCGTAAGCTATCAACTTAGCACCACACATCCTACTAGAACTGCAGTTAGCACTAACTACTGACTTTTTCACCATTATCCATTTTAACGTGAGGCCTTGTCATACGCTGTATCATCAGGCACGTCCTCCCGACAACTTTGTGTCAATGAGTCCACACTATAATTATATAGGCACTGAAATTATATAATTATATTCATATACAGTAAAACTACAATATAATTAAAATAGCAGAAAACATCATGAAAATCCAAGAATTACATTACTTCAAGCAAGAAAGAGAACCTTCTCTTGATATTCTTGACCACGTACCTGATTTACAATTCCAACATGACTGCGTAGCCACTGGGGACTAAGGCTTTTGATGTCAAGCCCATCCAGATAAATTGCCCCACCTGATGGATCATAGAACCTCATCAGCAGTGCGGCCAGAGTCGATTTTCCAGATCCACTTGATCCTACCACAGCAGTTACCGACCCGTTTGGAACGGCAAGGTTGAGACCATTGAACAGCAGGACTTCTTGACGAGTGGGGTAATAGAAGTGGACATCGCGGAATTCTACATCTCCGACCACGTCAATGGCAGGAATCAAACCAGCTGCAAAAAAGTTCCACATATGTCGTCAAAGTTGTAAGTTCTATATAAGTTATAGTTGGCTTGGGCACAGAAAAATAATAATAATAATAATAATATCTTTTCTTTAATAAGCGCCTGACAAACGCACTGCGCTGTACATTTACATGTTATGCAATTTAAATCTTAACTACTAACAGAACAGACAGCCTGCAATACACGGCGCTAATAGCAGCCTACAAAGCATATCCGCCCAACGGGGGCTCGAACTCGGTACCTCTCGGTCTCTGTGCCAGATGTTATCCAATGCGCCACGGGCCCCCCCCCAATATGATATGGCACCACTAGTAGCAAATTAATTAATAAGCATTGCCAGAAGCTACCTTATATACTTTCAGGAAGTCAGACCACATCTGTTGCACATTTGGCCAAAGATCTGTTTTCAATACCAGCTCAAGAATCAAAAATGGCAATTTCACTAAAATAATAACATAGCTGACCTTCTCCAACAAATAACGACCAATTGATGCTTAGTGCATCATCATCATGACTGCTACAGCAGTCCTGAGATTAGGCAAGGTATCTCACATATGTATCTGGGCTTTCTATGAGTGCATTTTAAGAACAGGGCTCTCAAAAGTGCTGTGAATATGGCTGTCTCAGGGATTTAGATAGATGCATCTTAACAAATGGTGAAAATGTTACCTGGACCGAGTTAACAGAAATAGAATGTTCACAGGAAGACTGTCACAACGGGAGAGACCAGTTACCTACATTGGCAAGAGCTTAGGCTGCGTCTCATATGCCTCTGTGTAACAGAGCGTGCGGATTGCAGTTCGCTTCCCAAAGGTGGCATATTTCAGATATTTAAATCTTGGGCTAGCACAGTCCGTACACAGGGACCTTAAATGGTGTGGCGCATATTCAAATTGGCAGCGGTGGTGAAGGACCTCACCTGATCAATTCATTTAAATATGAGCAGGGTCAAGTGCCTCACGGTCGCTACATAAAATTGAGTACATTTACATTAGAAAGAAAACGTGACCTTGGCCAAAACAATCTCTCACAACCTGTCAGAGGAACAGTTGGTTTTCTATCAATCAGCTCCCATAGACGACTCGTTGCTCCAAGTCCTCTCATCAGTTCTGTGTAGAATGTGCTCAGGCCTGAACACACCAAAAGTAAGTAAGTGAGTAAACAAAACTAAAAACAGATGCTGTCGTAGGCAAAACAATAAACTAGGCTAAAAAAATTCAATTCTTTCTTGAGTCAGACATTAGTAGAAGTTTGTTTGATCCACTTTCATAGAAGAAATAAACAAAACAACATACAGCAACATCAGCTTTTCTTAAGACAACCGTTTAATGCTTCAGCACTTTCTGAAATCACTCAAAAATTCTATAAAAATACACAGATGCATACACTACATACAAGCACACATACAAGCATACACACAAGGATAAACACACATAAATACACATATACATCAGTAGAAACATAAACTTCAGTGCATGAAATTTGTCACTGTTCAAAGATTTGGACAGTCTAAAAGATTTCTGTATTTGTGACGATAAAAACTCACCCCCAATTGACACACCGACAAAGGCAGCGTAAAGTAGAAATGAGGAAAGTTCACCGACTGTAATCTGTGATTCACTCATCATTGTTCCACCATAATAAAACACCGACAGAACAATGAGGTTGCCAGATAAGCTAGTCTGAAAAGCAAAGCACAGTCATAACACTGCGCTCCACTTATAACAAATCACAAAATCAAAAGAAAAATCACGGAGTTTTACAACTGCTCTATTCAGAACTATAAAACACAATTAGTATGCTCTTGAAATAAATAGCCTACTACTAAATTTATAATATTAGTAATAATATATGCTACAATCACAGCCTTGTCAAAGTGTTTGAACTGACTACAGCTTACGTGCAGTGTTGGTTGGGGCACCATGAGAAACAGTTACCTCAGATAATTTTACCAATCTCACATGAGAAAAACTGATGAAGGGCTCATAAAACAGAAAAGCTTATTGTAATACTAAGGAACCTACCGTGGCCCAAAAAATCCCACGAGCAAGGGCTTCTTTATAGGACAGCTGGAGCACATGTTCAATTTTAGCATTGTATGCTTCACTTTCTTTCTGCTCTTGGACAAACGCCCGGACAGTACGTATGTTAGCCAACCTCTCTTCAGCCACCTAAATACAAGCCAAAAGCAATTTAATAAAATAAACAAAAAAATCACTTTACAACTCAAGTAACTTTTAGAACTGACAAATGATGTTGTCCAGTACATTCATGCATCTCCAACAGATCTGGAACGCTCTTCCGCCGTCTGTGCGTGCTGCACGCGGCTATATGGTTTTCTCTAAACTTTTAAAGACGCATTTTTTCAGCTGTTTGATGGTCACATGTTGAGCGCTTCTGACAGACTCTTAAGTGGCGCTTTATAAATGTTTTGTTACATTACATTACATTACATAGCCGTGAGTTACAGATTTAAGCAACTTCATTTTCCACATCTCAGCAAAGAGGATATTTGGCCAGTCTCTTTTTACCTGCTCCTCCTACCAACAATGTAGCATCAGAGTTAATCAGTGTAGCATCACTCACTACTTCTCATTGGCCTTCAAACATCTTGATATCTAATGGCACTTGCCCTGGCGACCTCTGATTCGCATTTCTGTGTGACTTTACGTGCTAAAACTGTTTGTAATAATAAGAATAGCAACAATCAGTTTACTTAATTTACAGCCGAGTTCACAAAGTGAGTGAACAGAAATTTTAAATTCATTTCTGCGCTGGTAAGGAATTACACCCTACTGCCGGGTTTGCAGTCACCAATATATCTGGCAACAGTGCTGGGCTACTAGCTTTTTTATTTCAGTAGATCTGAAAGCTAAGAGGGGCAAAACAGTGAGCAAAGGGTTGACTCACTTGTGTAGCGTCCGCAAGAGAAGTCTGTACATCTTTTGTTATTTTCTGGACATATCGTCCATAAAAGCGTGAGACAAGAGCCACAGGAGGAACGATACACAAAGAAATGGCAGCCAACATTGGAGAAGTGTAAACCTAAAAACAGAAACAAGTGTCATTCATTTAATATGCAAATTTTTAACTCTGAATTGACAAGCATTCAGAAAAAAATTCATATCAGTCAGAAAGAAATCTTCATATGATAAAAAAGTACTTTTTAAACTCTATTACACATGTATACAGGAAGGCATAATTTCTTTTAAATAGATTAAATGCAAGGACAAATATTTTAAACAACAATGTATCTTAAACACATATCATTTCTTAAAAAATGTAACATTATGAATATTTGTTATAGTGTCAATGGAATGTCTTTACTGAATTTGGCACCTGTATTAAATTCTTTTTTTAACAGCTTCTCTCTTTCAAGCCCATGGGCTCATGGCTGCTCACTGCACATTTAATCACTTCCTTTCACACCACTCTGTTCCATGGCACCAGCACAAAATCAAGCCTGTACTCAGCTGTATTTATGTAATTACTTAACGTTCAAAAGAATATATTCTTGTTTAGCTTACCAAAATTAACTGACATACTTCATTTGATAATCAACAACTATATTACAGTTTCCTCCTTTATATTCTGCAAAATAACATTTATAATATAGTCAGTGTTTCCGTTAACGCCCAAATGGCCGTTTTTACGTCCATAAAAAATGTCCAAAACGTCCAAATTTTTCGGTGTGATAGCCGAAAGCAATAAGCTACGTCCAAATAAATTCCAGGTCAAGGCGTAAATACGTCTTCTTTTTGGACTATAACGGAAACACTGAATATAGTAATACAATAAATTGGTACAAATCAGAGCTTACCATCCACGAGATGCCTCCAAACGCTTGCAAAACTGACCGAAGGCCGTCAGAAATGTTCATAGTAACGGACTGACCAACCAACGATGTGTCGGCTGAAAGTCGGTTAATCAGTTCACCAGTTCTATTCTTATCAAAGAATGCCACATCTTGTTTGATGATTGAAGAAAACAGCTGCTCTCGTAAACGTTTCACAATACGATTTCCTGTAAAATGGGTCGAAAAGCGATAGATGCGAGCAAGCAGAAATTCAAACCATACCAAAACATCTCTTCTTGTCTGTATTTTTTCATTTTAATTTTCTTTTTTATTCACCTGGATCACAATTTTATGTCTCTAATATTTCGCTTTAGCACAAAAAGTGTCAAGGCTTCCTAAAATCTTGTTTAGCAGTACGAACGGCCTTGACATATGATAAAAATCATGGCACATGGAGTGATTAACCCATCTATACAAGAGAACCAAAACAAATCACTTGCAGCATCTTTACGTAGCATTATTATTATTGCTGTTAATAATCTGAATGACCATCAAAGAAATATTCTCATTCATTAATGTCTACAGTTAACTAAAATAAAACAAATGAGCAAAATCAGTTAATGGATACTTTAATTTACAGCACGCAAGGTACAAACAGAAAGCTCACCGGATGATTGCATGAGGTAAATTCGAGAGAAGTTTGCGAAAGCCCCACAAACAAATATACACAAAAGAATCAAACAGAAATGCTGGAGCTGTTCAATCATGTTGCCTTCTTTTGATGTTGTGTAGATAATATCAATCACACGACCAATTCCAAACGGAACGACCAACGTAGCGCTACTCGAGATAAAGAGGAATCCAATCGCAGCTGAAACAAATTCATAGCAAAATATCTGTTTAGATAGATATCAGGAGCACTTCTTTATTGAGTCACACAGCAAAACAAAAAGTTAACAAATACATGACTGAAATTAAAAGCAAAGCATTTCAGAACTACTTATAAAGCAAAGCACATCAGAAAAACTTATAAAACATCCACAAATCTAATTTATGTTAAGCTGAAAAATGACAACAACACTTTTTAAGACTACAGTTGCAAAACTGACAGATTCTGCTACATAATTTTGTACATAAATCACAGTTATAAACCTAAATAATGCTGTGTGCTTGCTTGACAAATGCATTACAAGAATATTTTATGTTCTTCACGGCAAAGTCACATTAATTAATGGCAGTTAAGTAACATAATTAGGTAAACTAATATATGTGTAAGTAAACACAATTTTTTTACTAGTGAATGCTAACTTCCCACTCTTATTATAATTGTTATTATTATTATTATCGTTCATTATCATTTATAAACATGCTACTTTAGAGAGTGAGATCACACATAGATACTAAACTAATTAGACTGCTAAGACAGTCATTAACATACCACAAGCTCTTTATATGGGCATAAATTACTGAGAAAATAAATTTTTATTCAGACCAAAATGGTTTTTATTCACACTTTCCACACTGATTCTGTTCTACTCACCACAGAGCTTCCATCGTTCTGGTTTAGCTAATGAGATGAGCCTACGCATATCAGACAGTTCAGGTGGTTTCTTTGGCACTGCAACATTCTTTCCAGCATTTAATGATGAAACACTGGACTTTGTTTTACCGCCGGCGTCAGTTTTAATCCCCTTAACCTGAATTCTTGCACCAGGTGCTGTACATTTGTCAATATATACTCTTGCCCTCTGCCTTGACGAGCAGTTTATCAAATTACGGTTCCACCAACAGAATGCTCCAGAAGAGTATTTCAAGGGCTTGCCAGTGGCCCAGGTGGACTGTTGAGTGCCAAATGGAGAAGACAGCAGAGAACTAACCCGTCCATCAATTCTTTTTAGGGAATTTCCACCATTGCTAAGGCACCTTCGGCTGGAACACTGTGCAGCTAGCTTGCAAGCATTTTTAACAAACAAAGATTGTCTCACAGAACTGGAGTTGAAAACGAAAGACATGATGATCCTGGCTAGGGAGTATCAATTCCTTGCTAAAAGTTGTGTTTGTATAGTCATTAGGCAACAATGGCTAGTGTCTGCACTCAGACTCTTCTGGAAGTGAACCTGAGAACCTAATTAACACCTTTCCCGACAAATCTGATATTGTTGAATCTCATACTGCAAATTGCAACTCTGAAACACAGCAACAGCAACTTAATAATATAGCAACAGTAACTAAACCATAAATAGCATGTAAAATCATTTAATTTAATCATAAGCTATCTCAGGGTAAAGGGAGTAACTGTGAGAAAACTTTAAACCGCAATTGGCGCTATACAGGGATGGGCTAAAATCTAATCATTTAACGATTGCTTACATACCTCCGTAATCTGTAATTCTACTGGTTTCACGCAAAGGATTTGGTTATGGAAAGTAGTTTAACCCAGAAGAGGCCATCTTGCAATGGTCTCTATGGAGGCCATTCCAGGACCAACCACACAAGAACTACATCAACCACAGAAAGCAACAGGATTGTTTATGAGCAAGTTTTCTCAACTTTTGAAAACTGTTCCCTATGGCTCAAGCTGATCTGCCAGCACTTTTCACTACAAATGTCAAAGATGCACAATGTACATTAATGAATGACTGGAAATTCCAAGATGAGCTAAGATAGCATAAGGCTTCATTCCATTTGGCACATAATTTGATCATGTAGGGCAAGTATACTGATAATTTCAGCCGCATCTCTAGATTCAATGCAGACATGCGAAAGAATACCATTACCTCAAGAAGAACTGACTTTGAAGACAGCAGGGTATTCTAGGGGTGTATATTATTCTTCAATGAATGCTTTCCCAACTCGTCCCCTTACCCTTATATCGCCGCTCCAGTTCTAAACACCATCCACTGTAGCCGTCTGTCTGCCTGTATGACTCTTGGATTTTGACCTGGAACCGATTTTGACCTTACCTACCCATCGTATATAAGCCGATTCCCGCGATTTCCCTTTTTGGCCGCTGTATAAATCTTAAGACTACGATAACGATTCCATGTTGCAATAAATGCTATTGCATTTGCAATAAGAAACTGGAGATAAAATAAACGTTCTCCTGTGTTCGAATCGCGATTACGTGCAAATCCCACTACATTAAAGGATTAAACTACTCGCATTTAATGTCTCGCTCTTTGATAATTTGTCCATCAACGCAGCTGTCAGTTTTTCCATGCCTTTACATAACCAGATGTCCCAGCAAGACTACGAGGGCATGTGGGGCATATGTTCGGCGGACGCATGCATTCCCACCGCATGGTCGACCATACGCCTCAAGATCATCAAATCTTCCTCGTTTTTTCTGTCCATCAAACAACTAAATCATCTGCTTCGTACGATTAAGATTTCGGAGCGCTATATTATGCAAAGTAACTTTTAAGGTTTACCGGTTGAACTTGTGCTGTAAGACACGCCTCAGTCGCTTCCAGTTATCATTTATCTGTATCCAATATTCCAACTTAGTGTCAACAATGTTAAGGTCGCGCTGCTGTCCAGTTACTTTAGCGCTATACCTCTTGCAGATTCGCGACGTATAGTATTCGTTTTACTGATAAAAACATTCTGACAAAAACGCAGAAATGCTAACATGAGTGATAATGGATAATTAAAGTAATTAAAACACTTTAAAATAAACTAGTAAATATTTTTATATCAGGATCTCGGAATGAATTGAGAGTTGTCTTTAGGTGGGAGAGTATGGTTTTGTGCTGTAGGTCTGAATTGGTGAGAGGTCGGAGTGGAGGTAGTAGTTGGTGCAGTACATGCTTGGGGTTGTGTAATATGGAGAAAAGGAGTTACATTTACATGTACCAATATTTTCAGTGTCCAATAGGCAATAGTACAGCAAGTCGAGATTGTTTGCTTGACATTACTTTTCAAAGACTGTGCCGATCAGGACAGGTGGTTGAGATTCAAAACTAGCAAGGCTAAGAGTCTGTTAACAGAAATTTATAACGCTTACAGATGGCAATCTAGTAGCTTTATTTGTGGCCTTCATAGACTGAATCACGATCTAGCTTGGATGCATCCAATCCGCTGCCCTCCCATACTTCTCAATTTAAACAGCCAACTGCAACACCTCATCTGCATCCACACGACCACCTTCATCACCGATTTCCACCATATCACCATGCTGTCTCCTCGGCTTGACCTCCGGATTTTGACCTGGCACCGAAACGAACAGAGGAGTTTGGCTATTGCGGACTTGATTTGATATAGCACCGGTCAATAAGCTGGTCTGCCTGACGTGGCTTTTGTGGGCGCTGAAAATTTTTTGAAGATTTACATTACATTACATTACATCCTCTTTCTGGTTTCAATTCAACCGGATTTTGCTCTTCACCATCTTTGGACAACGCCTCTGACGTGAAGTAGCCCTGTTGACCTCTGTTTAGCTTTTGATTAGCACTTCAGAAAGTTTCGAGTACACAATTACAATAAAATACACCTTCCATGTTATTTTGACTTCTGGTTATTGACAATTAGCCAATTTTGGCTCTAAACTCGGCGACTCTACAACTGTAATTCGAATTCATTTTTAGCACCATTTTCGCAGATTGTAAGCATGGTATTCTGTATGTGAACTCGTGAAGTGCTCAATGGAGAAGCAGTTACTGGAAGATTGTCATAATTTATAATAGCACAGTTGTCCGTGGTGGTTTTACTGCAAAATTCAATACAGACAAGCATTGAAGGAAATTCTCAACTTACAACCATGCCAACTTTCAGTAGACGAGTTCAATAGCTTAGTAAACTTGAACTGCATCATTCTTAGCAAACAAACAGTAGTCTGGCACAAAGATGCTTTTAAGCAACATTTAGCTGCATAACATGAATATAAAGAAAGCAAAAAACACAAAAAGCGAAAGGAATAAACATAAGGCAACTGCATAAATTTTTTGCCATTTTGTAAAGCCACCGATGACAAAATAACTAAAATGCAAAAAATCTATTACACAGCTTTGTTTTTAACGACTTTCAAAATAGTCCATAAATAACGAGAGAACCAAAACCTGACAAAGCCAAACTAGGTCAATTCTAATTGTCCAGTTTTAAACCAGAAGCTGAACAGGAGATTTCTGCCTCTGATGAAGGACCATCAGTCTATCACGTTACAGTTCTACAGCAGCTCAAAAGTTACAAGGGGCCGACATTGCTAGCTAAAATTTTTACATCGTTCCAACTTTTCCGAGCTTAGTGTCCGTCTTAGGATTAGCAGTGATTGACTGAACAGCTACTATAGCTTCGTTTGCTAAGTTCTGTAGTTCTCGTAGCTCACGAATGTGAAGCAGACGCAAAATCTTGGCTGCCTCTTGAGTTATGTAATCTGTAACAGCAGAATTAAATTCAGATCAAGGTTAGTTTCTCCAACTCAATTTCTCAAATTAATTTGGCTAAAAAGCCAACAGAGATAAGCGTAGAGAAAAGGAATTTCTTAAATAAAGCAAATTTTTAAAGAAGACTACAGCATAAAATTCCCAAGACAGAGTTTGATAGATTCGATTTTAAACGGTTGTTCTTGGGAAGTTCATGGGCACGTCTAAAGCTCTACATCTAAGATGTATCAAGCACTTGTAACTTGGCTAGAAAGCTAACAGAGTTAAGTTTAAAGAAAAAAGAAAAGAAATTTATAAAACAGGATTAAAATAAAGCAAGCTTTCAGCATACTGATATTCAACCGCAGACTTGAGCCTTTTACAAGCTAAGTTCCCCAGAATT
The DNA here is from genome assembly GCA_020284085.1 of Aporrectodea caliginosa. NCBI lineage: Eukaryota > Metazoa > Annelida > Clitellata > Crassiclitellata > Lumbricidae > Aporrectodea > Aporrectodea caliginosa. The sequence continues at coordinate 60,511 of JACEVL010000502.1, forward strand.
TGCACTGAAAGGGCTGAAATTATGTTAACTATACTTTTAAAAGCAATAAATATGGCAATATTTAGATAAAATGGCACAGATATCTTACCTGCTGTTTCAAATCCAAGCTCAATTTTATCAAGTGTAATTGAAGCAGACGGCTGAATAGAACAGATAAAAAACTTGACATAAACACAGGAAATTCTAAGCAAATTTTAACATACAGACCTTCATTTCTATTTCAACAGAAGCAATTTTCCAGAACATAAAACTAAGTGAAATTCTTCTAAGTTCTATGATTCACTTATAAGTAAACTAGAAATGTTGGTTGGACCTCTGAATAGTTATTCTGAGAGGCACTATATCAATCTTTAGATACGATACGTGTACATAATGATTTCTGGCCAGGAAAGGTTAAAATTCATTCAAACAAAATATTTCTGACTATGGGTCATACAAGACTCAATTCAACAGTGTGTTTGTAATCTAAACGAGGAGTAAAATATTAGCAAATCCGAAACCTAACTACCGGGGTAAGCCCCTCTGACATTAGCCATGCTAAACTTCCTTCTGGTAAAATTATTAACTGGTGAGAAAAAGCTCCTGTAAAATCACCTTCATTCCTTCTTTAGACAGCTTCTCTAGAGCTTCTTTAGATAATTTCTCCTTCACCAGCAGACAGACAGCCTACAAAGTAAAAGCAAAGAAATATATATAAATATATACATATATATATAATATATATATATTATATAATATTAAAGATAACCAACAATTGATATGATCCATAAATGTACTCAAATAAATGCCTTAGGACAGAAAAATGCTCAAAATAACTATTCGTTATTATTCTTCAGCTGGACCTGTAATTGTGATTAATTCTTAAGTGCTTCAGTAAAATTTATGGTAAAATACCGATATAATTGTTCATTGAAACAATCGGAAACAATCGGCAACAATGCAGGCTAAAATCAGGTACAGCTTCTACTTCTAGTTTAATATTAGTGAAGATATTGTGAAGATGAACTGAAAAAACAGCAATTATGTATTTATTTTCCGTTGGCCAGTTTACTGAACACCAAGTAAAATTACCATATTACAGTAATTTCAAGATGATTGAACTCGGCATCCAACAGGTAACCCAATGGGACCCCATGTGTGTCTCCTGCAAGAATTATGAATACGGATTCCAAGATGCAGGTGTAGGTCCACGAACACACAGTGCATAAATCAGATATGTTCGTCCAGATGTTTCACCCTGATTCTGAATTACTGCAGAGTGCAGAAATTGGTGATGGCTGTAATTGTCATTATAAACAAGTGGTTGATCAACTGACTTACCTTGAGAACAACCAGATGATCTGGATGAGGAGGAATCTGAAGAAGCTGAGCAAGAGATGCAACACCAGCTTTGAAGTCTGCATCATTAACTGAAATTCACAAAAAAATAGTCATTCTAAAACACTGAAACATGTCGCACAAACTTAAAAGTCTAGATCATTAACTGAAATTCTCAGCAAGCTAGTCATTACGAAACACGAAAACAAGAGTCAACTGCTGTGCAGTTTGTCCAGAACCAACTTGTCAGATTAACTTACAACAACAGAGATATTATCTCTCAGCCTGTAATCATAACAGACGCATAGTACCTGTGAAAGATTCTTGTAATAATTTCCTTATAAGTAAATCCGAACATGAAGGAGAGTTGATCGAAATAAGACGATTCTTCAACTGGTCTGTAACTAAAATGTGATCCTTGATGAAAATCTGTTTATATATCAAATCAAGTATTCAACCAACTGACTTGCCTTAAGCAAATAAAAACAGTCCAAAATTGTTGTTTGAGAACAATAGTTCCGTACGATATGGTATACCTAACTGCTTTAAGAAAAACTAAAACTGATTGGATCTGATGAGTTTCTCCTGAAGTTGCACTATAAACTGTGTTTATAATTACAGTTAGAAGAGCTTATTTTAGAGGGTAGTTTAAGGTGCATTTAGTCACCATAGGCGTTAGTGGCACATATAAAAAGCAGTGATGTTAGGATGCACTAACATTTTGCAACATCTAACATTATAATGAAGAAAATCAGTGTGAGCTCACAGTCCAGTTTATCTAAAGGATTCGATAAGCCAGCTTTCTTGGATCCGGCAGCCTTGTATTTTTCAACTGAAAAATATATATTACCACAGCATGCACACATACCAATTGATCACGAAAGAAAAGAAATAACATCAGTCGCTAAAGCCAAAGTCAAGAGGTGACCCAATCAATCTGTATGAAGATTTTATAAAGGAGAGGAGTGATTGCCTGCCCTCTAATGTAAAGAAAATACCTGGCTAACACTTGCTACCTGGGGTCACTTACTCCAGGTAGCATTGATTTCCTATTTATTTCTAAAGCGGAACCCAAGTCAAACAAGAGAAATAGGAACATACAAAAGCTAACTGTCTCAAACCCACCTCAGATAAAATAGGCTCATAACTACAATCGAACAGTCCTTAAAAAATTAATGTCAAAACAATACCAAAAAAGCAAAATATGTTTGCAAGACATCACTGTAAGTCAAAAAAGCATTAAAGCAATGTAATGCTGGCTCAGCAACCTGCCAACATTAATCATTCATAGCTGTAAATGTAATGTAACTGCACGTTCATAAAGTCATTGATTATTATTATTACTATTACAATTAAATTTGTAAAGTGTGCACGGTCACTGCGAAATGTGAATCTGAGATGCGGACATAAACTACCGTATTAGAACATGCATGCACTAATTATCAAGAAAGAAGGTCATACTTCTGCTATTGTTTGCTCAAGACTTAAGAGGAAAGGGAACGAAGTCCACAAAAAAGAAAGAAGAAAATCATTGTTACCATTATCTCCATATTCCAGTCGAACGGCAAATCCGAGCAACCAATCGATCAGAGCATTTCGATCATCCAATGGAAAAGTGCATCCGAGATCAGTCAAGTACTAAAGCAGAACAAATAAACACTCAACACACTGCTTTGCAAGACAATCCAATCATTTTATTCAACCTGTGCTGAAGTCTAACTTCATGTCTGAACAATTTGAGAGTGCTCTCTACAATGAACCCTACATGCCAATGCACAGCTTGTTCTTATGTATCAGTCCAAGCACACTGTGTCCTCCTCTCACATGCCAGTCCTTTCTCCTGGAACAATTTTCCTTCATACATGGACACCTATACAGCGCAGACCCGTTAACGCGCGGCTGTTCAGAGCTTAAGTCTTAGTGCGGCTAGAAAGATGAGAAGGCACTTGCACTGTAGCTTGCTATCATACGAATTTGCCCAATTACCTTGAAAGGCCACAATGCTGTCTGTTTATAGGCAAAGTGATCATAATTAATACAAGACAATTTTTTTTCCACATTAATAGTTATTGTTTCCAGACAATGTATCAGTTTCAGAGAGTGAAAGTGCCTGGATTGAACTGCCAATCACATGGGTACACAGCATCTGTCACCTTAGCTGAGATTGTTGAGAAGTGTCTGATAGTGTTAATTAAGTTAAGCATGCTGGAAGTGAGAGGGAAGGATACATACATACATGTGGGGCGCGGTGGTGTAGGGGCATGTTCGGTGCCTTGCAGCCAGAGGGTTGTGGGTTCGAATACACCTCAAGCCGCCGCGTAGGGACCCTGGGCAAGTCCTTCACTCACAATTGCTCATGCGCTTTGGCGTGAAACTCCGATTCAGTGTCCGCGCTGTAGTCGGGAGCGCCTCTGAGTAGAAATCTTGAAGGGCGCTATAACAAGTGCTCATACATACATACATACATACACACCCCATAATGTATCTCGGTTACAGCTGCAACTAGGTGTGGACATTGGAGACATGTGCAGCTGTCTGGATTCATACTTAAACAGTGTCCGTATTATCAGGACTTCGGTTCCTTTTGGGTTCCCTTTTGTGCCCAATAGAATAACTTCTCTAATTTTTGAAATAGCATTTTTAATGTTTTTTAACCAATAAAACTGAAGGTTATGATTCAGTAATGTAAATGTAAAGTTCTTGCAGTGTGCTAAATAAGATTTATGGAAGATTTACAGTAGATCGACTGAATAATTACAAAGAAACAATTCTTCAAAAATTATGTTTAAAAACAGTAACTGTAATCCACCTTCTGAAAAGACTGCTCCCAGTCTGGGTTGGTTACATGGCGTAGTGCAGTCCGATCTTCGATCTTGTAATGTCGGACTTTCTGATCCTCAAGCCAAACAATAAAGTTACGGAAAGCACTTTCTTCTACAAAGCAATTAGAATCAAAACTTAACACTAACTAAACCAACAATACCCAATTTAACAACATGATGATTAAAATAGCTAAGTAATAGCCTTGGGAAGTCATTTTATATCTCTGAAATCCCGAACAGGTACTTCTGTCGTATCCCCAAAGGATAAATCTTCTTCAGCGGAACAACACAATTCAGCAGCGGAAGACCTTTGTGCATGCGCAACCTTCAGCGCATGCGCATTGTTCAAAATGTGTTACTTCCTATCTTTTGGCATTGTGAGGTTCAGTTAGGGTCAGGTTAGGACTCGTGAGGGTCAATTAGGGTCAGGTTACGCGTTGTGATGTCGGTTAGGATTAGGTCGTAATTAGATAAGATGTTAAAAACTTTCTGCCACAGAAGTAATTTCTTCAAACACTGCATGGTCGAATCTTCCTCCGCAGAAGCACTACGCATCCCCAAAACTATTTTGTAAAGGAAAACCGAAAACCCGAAAATGCTATTGTGTGTCTGATCCCCTAAATTCCAGTTCAAGTAAGTAAGTAATGAGCATGAACCAAAGTCAAACAATGACATTCTCAAAACACACTTATTTCTTGCAAACAAAATTATTATAAAATGCAACACTTTTTTGGCATTTTTGCACACTGCATTGGGAGAGGTTCTTGAAGTAGCAAGGAACATTAGAGCAGAAATTCTTCAACCGGTGCAAGATTTGTGGACTTGTTCAAGCTAGGAGAGATAGGCTATTAAGCATTACAGGTTAACTTGCAGCACTTGGTTCTAACACAGAACCACTTAAAACCCTTGTTATCTGATGTTATGCTAGTGAATAAATCCCATGACGTTATTTTTGGCCGGATTTGAGGGTATATCAAATATCACGCAGTTTGAGAAGCTACTATTTGAATACCTGAGAAATTATCGCTCGGCGTATGGTAATCTAGGGCCATTAATTTCCGCTTGAACATGATGACGGCTTCCTTTTGAAAGTATGAAGCTAAAGCAGAACGATTATGAATTTCTGAACTTTTTCGTACTTGTCAACGATTGCAAGTTTTGCAAACACGTCCATGCAACATAGTAGCTCACAACTTTACGTTGGGAGCGCCTCATTCATTAGTATTCGTAGATTGTATGGCAAGCCGACAGTTGATATATTACTGATTGCCTGTTAATGTAACAGAATGCTTTTTTAGATCACTAGGCCTATAGCTGAAATAATGTTGTGCCAAGTTAAAAACAATTTTTAAATTGTAGTTGAGTTAATTTAAATGGTTGGGTTAATTTAAATAGCGCATCTACAAGGAGGCTCACCAAAGCACAGGCACCGACTCAGCGGCGCCGCTAGGATTTTAATTGTGTACGCACAATCAGCATGCGACCATGCGTAGGTCGGGGCCCGAGGACGAAAATATGTGAGGGGGGATGCGAAGAACGAGCGTCCGAACTTTTTTAATTTCCACACTGTATAATGGTAGCAGTTTTAGCAGTCATCTGAACAAAATTGCTCTATAAATTCAGTGCTGGTAGGACCAGCTGTCACTGGTGTATCAATGTAGATGTATATATATATATATATATATATATATATATATATATATATATATATATATATATATATATATATATATATATATATATATATATATATATAGTTTGAGTCGTTTTTTTATTTTGACTGCAGACAGTACTATAGTAGCAAACCAGACATTTATCGAAATTAATATAAAAACTAGAAAATACGTTCAATATCCAAGAACGCCATAGGCCTAAGCCTTAACGTATGAACATATATATATAGCCTATCGCTGACTAGACAAAAATAGCAGAAATAGTTAACAAATGGTACACAAACCAAGCAAAAAGGATTCAACTACCGAATCGTGAAGCCATGTGGTAATGATGTATAGTTCAAGGAACAAAACAGTTTGAAATTTGATATTTTTAAATTTGAAAGATAACACGTAGGCTACGTGCTAGAGAGAAGCCACTTAGCCACTTATTTGCACAAATAAAATATTTGTACAAATGTCATATTAACAGTATATTATACTCATTAGGCTATATATGATAGTATTATATATTATAATAGTAAATAATATCATTTGGCTATACCAAAAATTAGGCGCGTAACTAGCATTACGCAATTAGCCTACGCAACTGCGTAAAGATTTAAACAGCTCTCAAAAACTACAAACCGTTTAGATTACTTATTGACATATTCTAGATCAGGGGTCTCCAAAGTACGGCCCGCGGGCCACATCCGGCCCGCTAAGGCCTTTAATCTGGCCCGCGGAACTCTCCTTGAAGAAACAAACTAAATTGGGCAAATTGAAAATTTTAACGCCGCTGTACTCTGACATGCTATTCAATGCCAAAATCCATGTCGCTGTTTGTAAGGCACTGTGCACATTATGCAATGACACCATTGCAGTGCTTAAAGAGTACAATATTCTGAGACATTATGAATCCAAGCATTCATCGCATTACTCACAATTCACTGGACAGCTGCGCACAGAGAAATTTTTCTTCGGAGTTTTGGCCCGTGGAGCTTTAGAAAGTCAGCAATGTGGCCCCCCGCTGAAAAACTTTGGAGACCTCTGTTCTAGATTACTATTATTCGTTGAATTTATATTGTGAAGACTTTATTATTGTGAGGTCGGCAAACATGCATTTTCCTTCGCTGACGCTAACTCATGACTCTGGAAATTTCGTGGCACTTCTGAAATTTCGATCGCAGACCGACAGTAGGCCTAGTTTGAATCATCGTAGGCTATGTCATGTTCCACGCAATGCCCAGTAGGCCTACATAAGTTCGTTGATTCAGAATATGTGTGGTCAGTAAATTCGAGACAGTACGTATAATTGTCGCGCAGAATGTCCTGCGGGCAAGTTTTACACTATATATTGCTAGATATGAGCGCAGACATCAGTAGCACAGAACAGATATCGGTCTGCTTATCAAAGTTGATGGCGGTAACAACCCAGCTAGGTTCCTAGAATGTGATAAAAGAACAATTTACAGCTTTCATCCCAACTCATGACGGCACTGGCGAAACTATTACGACAATCGTCGAGCAGCAGCTATCTGAGGTCGGACTCGAAAAGAGCAAGAATGTAGGGTAGGAAGGAAGAGAGCGAATGGAGGAGAGGCAGGAAGAGGTGCGAATTAATGGCTGGAAGGGAGGAAGAGAGCGAAATGGAGGAAAGGAAGGAAGAGAGCGAAATGGAGGAAAGGAAGGAAGAGAGCGAAACGGAGGAAATGGAGGAATGGCTGGAAGGGAGGAAGAGAGCGAAATGGAGGAAAGGAAGGAAGAGCGAAATGGAGGAAAGGAAAGGAAGAGAGAGCGAAACAGAGAGAGAGAGAGAGAAATGGAGGAAGAAGAGCGAAATGGAGGGCAAGGAGGAAGAGAGCGAAATGGGGGAAAGGGAGGACGAGAGCGAAATGAAGGAAAGGGAGGAAGTGAGCGAGATGGAGGAAAGGGAGGAAGAGAGCGAAATTGAGGAAAGGGAGGAAGGGAGAGAAACGGAGGAAAGGGAGGAAGAGAGCGAAATGGAGGGCAAGGAGGAAGAGAGCGAAATGGGGGAAAGGGAGGACGAGAGCGAAATGAAGGAAAGGGAGGAAGAGAGCGACATGGAGAGAAAAAGAGGAAGAGAGCGAAATGGAGGAAAGGGAGTAAGAGAGCGAAATGGAGGAAAGGGAGGAAGAGAGCGAAATGGAGGAAAGGGAGGAAGGGAGAGAAACGGAGGAAAGGGAGGAAGAGAGCGAAATGGAGGAAAGGGAGGGAGGAAGAGAGGAAAATGAAGGAAAGGGAGGAAAAGAGCGAGATGGAGGAAAGGGGAGGAAGAGTGCGAAATGGAAGAAAGGAAGGTAGAGAGCGAAATGGAGGAAAGGGAGGAAGAGAGCGAAATGAAGAGTAAGGAGGAAGAGAGCAGAAATGGAGGAAAGGGAGTAAGAGAGCGAAATGGAGAAGAAAAGGTGGAGCGAATGGAGGAAAGGGAGGAGGAGCGAATGGAGGAAAGGGAGGAGGTGCGAATGGAGGAAAGGGAGGAGGTGCAAATGGAGGAAAGGGAGGAGGAGCGAATGGAGGAAAGGGAGGAGGTGCGAATAGAGGAAAGGGATGCGGTGCGAATGGAGAAAAGAGGAGGAGGTGCGAATGGAGGAAAGGGAGGAGGTGCAAATGGAGGAAAGGGAGGAGGAGCGAATGGAGGAAAGGGGAGGAGGAGCGAATGGAGGAAAGGGATGAGGTGCGAATGGAGGAAAGGGATGAGGTGCAAATGGAGGAAAGGGAGGAGGAGCGAATGGAGGAAAGGGAGGAGGTGCGAATAGAGGAAAGGGATGCGGTGCGAATGGAGAAAAGGGAGGAGGTGCGAATGGAGGAAAGAGGAGGAGGTGCAAATGGAGGAAAGGGAGGAGGAGCGAATGGAGGAAAGGGAGGAGGTGCGAATGGAGGAAAGGGAAGAGGAGCGAATGGAGGAAAGAAAGAAGGTGCGAATGGAGGAAAGGGAGGAGGTGCGAATGGAGGAAAGGGAGGAGTTGCGAATGGAGGAAAAGGAGGTGCGAATGGAGGAAAGGGAGGAGGTGCGAATGGAGGAAAGGGAGGAGGTGCGAATGGAGGAAAAGGAGGAGGTGCGAATGGAGGAAAGGGAGGAGGTGCGAATGGAGGAAAGGGAGGAGGTGCGAATGGAGGAAAGGGAAGAGGTGCGAATGGAGGAAAGGGAGGAAGGGCGAATGGAGGAAAAGGAGGAGGTGCGAATGGAGGAAAGGGAGGAGGTGCTAATGGAGGAAAGGGAGGAGGTGCGAATGGAGGAAAGAGAGGAGAGGGCGAATGGAGGAAAAGGAGGAGGTGCGAATGGAGGAAAGGGAGGAGGTGCGAATGGAGGAAAGGGAAGAGGTGCGAATGGAGGAAAGGGAGGAGGTGCGAATGGAGGAAAGGGAGGAAGGGCGAATGGAGGAAAGGGAGGAGGTGCGAATGGAGGAAAAGGAGGTGGTGCGAATGGAGGAAAGGGAGGTAGGGCGAATGGAGGACAAGGAGGAGGTGCGAATGGAGGAAAAAGAGGAGGTGCGAATGGAGGAAAGGGAGGAGGTGCGAATGGAGGAAAGGGAGGAGGTGCGAATGGAGGAAAGGGAGGAGGTGCGAATGGAGGAAAGGGAGGAGGTGCGAATGGAGGAAAGGGAGGAGGAGGTGCAGAATGGAGGAAAGGAAGGAGGTGCGAATGGAGGAAAGGGAGGAAGGGCGAATGGAGGAAAAGGAGGAGGTGCGAATGGAGGAAAGGGAGGAGGTGCGAATGGAGGAAAGGGAGGAGATGCGAATGGAGGAAAGGGAGGAGGTGCGAATGGAGGAAAGGGAGGAAGGGCGAATGGGAGGAAAAGGAGGAGGTGCAGAATGGAGGAAAGGGAGGAGGTGCAGAATGGAGGAAAGGGAGGAGGTGCAGATGGAGGAAAGGGAGGAGGTGCGAATGGAGGAAAAGGAGGAGGTGCGAATGGAGGAAAGGGAGGAGGTGCGAATGGAGGAAAGGGAGGAGGTGCGAATGGAGGAAAGGGAGGAAGGGCGAATGGAGGAAAAGGAGGAGGTGCGAATGGTGGAAAGGGAGGAGGTGCGAATGGAGGAAGGGAGGAGGTGCGAATGGAGGAAAGGGAGGAGGTGCGAATGGAGGAAAGGGATGAGGTGCGAATGGAGGAAAAGGAGGAGGTGCGAATGGAGGAAAGGGAGGAAGGGCGAATGGAGGAAAAGGAGGAGGTGCGAATGGAGGAGGAAAGAGAGGAAGGGCGAATGGAGGAAAAGAAGGAGGTGCGAATGGAGGAAAGGGAGGAGGTGCGAATGGAGGAAAGGGAGGAGGTGCGAATGGAGGAAAGGGAGGAGGTGCGAATGGAGGAAAGGGAGGAAGGGCGAATGGAGGAAAAGGAGGAGGTGCAGAATGGAGGAAAGGGAGGAGGTGCGAATGGAGGAAAAGGAGGAGGTGCGAATGGAGGAAAGGGAGGAGGTGCGAATGGAGGAAAAGGAGGAGGTGCGAGATGGAGGAAAGGGAGGAGGTGCGAATGGAGGAAAGGGAGGAGGTGCGAATGGAGGAAAGGAAGGAGGTGCGAATGGAGGAAAGGGAGGAAGGGCGAATGGAGGAAAAGGAGGAGGTGCGAATGGAGGAAAGGGAGGAGGTGCGAATGGAGGAAAGGGAAGAGGTGCGAATGGAGGAAAGGGAGGAGGTGCGAATGGAGGAAAGGGGAGGAGGTGCGAATGGAGGAAAGGGAGGAGGTGCCAATGGAGAAAAGGGAGGAGGTGCGAATGGAGGAAAGGGAGGAGGTTCTGCCTTATAGTGTCTTTTTTTTCTAATCTTGTATGTAGTGTGGTTTTCGGTCAACTTGCATTCTCTCAATTATGTCGAAACCATCGAAGTCTTCTTTGAACGACTTTGTCTAGCAGAGTTGTTTCTATCCATAATGCTGTCTAATGCCAGCGTTTCTTATTTTCTGAAGTCTTGAAATCCCTGCGATCTTCTGCAGTAAACTAATGCTTTAATAATTCTTTTCTTGTCTTGCTTTCGCACTGGCCAAATCGGTTGTATCTTCGTCTCGCATAATTAGCCTAATTATCTTTGTCTGTTTTTTGGTCTTGGTACTTTGGTAGGCCCTAAATAGTAATAGGATTGCAAGGGGTGTTCAGGCACGAATGATCGAGGAAGCTTTTCGCCTCGCAAGATATAGATAATTAAAATTATGAAATTATTTAATTTCCCAAAGAACTGATTTAAATTGTTATTACTTTTAACCAAAAAGATGCAAAATGCACCATTATACACACCAAAATAAAAAGTTCCTTAATTAGGCCTACCGCCTCTTCCCAGACCCCTCCCCTCGGAGAGGTTGGAATCTGCGTAATTTTGGGAAGCTCTGGTTACGCCACTGCTAGATGGTTTTAGACTGTTAGCAGTGGTGTAGTGGGGGAACGTGGGGGAACGCCGTCCCCCACTTTTTTTCTCACACTATGCAAAATTCTTGCAAGATTGCACTTTTTGCTTACTTCATTATCCAGGCGTTCCCCCACTTCATTTTTTAGGACTACACTACTGACTGTTAGTTTACCTAATATCAAAACTAGTACCTAAGTTATTATAATTTTGTAACTTAATAATATTTCACTTTTTTCATTTGCAATTTTTCGTTTCTTAGCCTTTCAGCGCTGTACGCACGTGCGTACGTCTAGCGGCGCCTCTGCACCGACTTATGCTTTGTATCTTTGGGGAGGGGGATAGTATCTTGCCTCAACTCAGAATAGATGTGAATTCTACAGTTAGCCTAATCAGGGCTGTTAAAGGCTTGGTTTTTTGGTTTGTTTGGTTTAAAAAAAAACCTGCAAATTTTGGTTTTTTACAAATTTAGAAAATTATAAATGCCAAAAATGGCATCTCTTCAACTCTCTTGGCAATTGTTGTATGGTCTTTGTTAACTTCGTTTTATGACATTTTACGGTTCTACTGTTCTAGTTAATTTCATTTATATGCATCTGATTAATTTGAACGGTATTATGCCATTTTATGAGTTTTATGATCCGAAATAGGAAAATCTTTAAAACAAAAATCCCTAAAAAACCAAAAACCAACTTTTCATTTTGAAAAAAGTTTGGTTTTTGCAGCCCTGGCCTATATCGAGAATTAGTCTAGCAAATTTATCATTCTGTCCCGATAGTCTTCCGGCCTTCATGCTGCACTAAGGAGCCGAATATCAGCATTGTTCGATCACCCACAACCCTACCGATCATAGGTCTTCTTCAGCACCAATAAACATCACTCGCACCTAAACAACCTGGCATTGTAGACTTGTTTTGATACAGCCCTGGTGGTAAGCTGGTCTCCGTGGCGTCTAGACATTCAGGATATTTACATTACATTATGGTTCACACGATGGGTCACTTCTTCAGATCTTATGATGGCCCCAAAAAGCTGTCTGCATTTCTGTACTGTAGCAGATAATGGTACTGTAGCCAGTATCTTCATCACCATTTTAATCTCGCTATGCCAACAGATTGAACTACATGTCACTAACATTAACTGATTTTCGATCAAGCTCCTCGAGTTTGAATGAGCATAAGGATCAACATAGCCAAATATCAGAAATATCATGGCATCTTGTGCCATCAAAAATAGGGATGTCGGGAAAACAGTGCAAAGTTGAGCAGTTCACACCATTAGGCTGTTGGTTTCAATTACTATCTGTGATGGACAATAAAGCATAAGCAGAACTTCCAAGATAAAAAAATGCAGACATGAAGAGTGTGGGGAGAATCAAAACGAGCACAGGATGCAGAGGAGGATGAAGAGATAGGTAAGGAGAGGGCAGACACATTTTAGACACTGGAAGAGGAGACACAGTGTGACAGAAAAACACGGACATAGACTGGAGGTTCACATGCTAAGCAACACTGGACAAAATATCAACATAATTAACCAGAAATGAACAGACACCATCACAAATGCAACTCAAACAGTAGATGATCTAAAAAAGATATAGTGCAATACAGAACACTCGTCTATAATGTTCTACATCATACATACCGCATAGTTATGCTAACCGTTGATGATACAGTTAATATCACTGCGTACCTGCCTATTACAAAATCTATAAAATATATCAACAGCTAACAGATGGCCATTACTATAAATCTATTTTCTCGAAAAGAGAAAAGCCTACTGGCAAGCCTACCGTTACATGTCTGGTTAAGAGCAAGCTCAGTTGTTCTGGTAAGGAATGATACATCATTATTTTGGTCAAGCAGTATGTGGATTTTGAGCCTCTCTCAATATGCTCCATATAGAATGCTATCATCGCAACGTTGAGTTGGGATTGCCTGTTAGCTAACACGACTTTTGTAACAGACATGTAAACAAAAGTCTATAACATGATGTCCATGGTTACAGCAACTTAAACAATTAAAACAAAACTACTGATGCTTTCAGTAAAATTTCATTGCCGTAAGAAATAACTGTGATCATCAAATTACTTTTGGTAGACTCCAGCAGCAGTCAACAAGGTACTGATATTTGTGTGCTTGGCTCATATTGGAAAACAAAATAAACAAGACATGAACTAAAAATATGCAGACAACAGACAATACAAAGAAGCCACAAGGATTTTGACAGCAAAATGCTTATAAAAGATTTAGGAAGTAAGAACAAGGCATTTCACTTCAAAGCATATGCAGTAAACTTTCACTGACTCTAAAAATCACTTAAAGTGTAATTTACCAAATGGCAGGTTTACTCACTACAATACCAAATTGCTGCAGATACTGACTTAAATGTTATTTAAAAAATCATGAAAAGCCACAGTCGAGGTCTCACAGTATGATACAAAAGCCATAGCAAGTTCAAAACAGCCACATCCATTGGGTACACACAGGGTCCGTATAATGCCACTGATGGCAGACGGTGGCCAGTCGCTGACCCAGAGGGGGCCATATGAGCTCTCGGGGAAGACTCAAAAGAAAGTCAAATAAACTAGAAAATGTGACAAGATTTTCAGCTACCAATCGTCAAAGGATTCACCAAAATAAACTTTTTAAAAATTAATTTCTGCTATTCAGCATCAACCAGTAAACTTTAAAGCCATCATCAAACTCCAATTAAAGCCTAATATCACATCAACCTTCCAAGCATACAGATCTTCTGATCCATTTAGACTTTAAAAACATACAGAAATTAAAGTCAAAAATGTCCTTCTTCTACACAGTTGTAATAATAGGTAACACACATGATCTCTGATATGAAAGTAAGACAATTTTAACAAACGACCAACAAAATGTAAAATTAATACAGTTGGAAGCTAATACTTTTACAAAACCACAAACAGTTGCAAATACCTAACAGAAGAAAAAAAATCGATGCTGAATCAATTTCAACCACTAAACATGGGACAAGAAGCATGTTTAGCATTCCTATGTATAAACACGGCATTTACAGCAAAATACATATCAGGTATATCAAACAGATTCGCAAACGTAAGTGATGATGATGACGACGACGACAATGATGGTGACTATTACGATGCTAATGACGATGCTGATAGCGAGAATGGCACTGTTTTCATAGAAATCGTTGACAAAAATGTTACTCGGGTTGGCTTTCAGCTGGACACAAAGCTCCAGCGTTGTGACTGAGATGAAGGATCACACGTGTTGGCGGTGAGTCCTTTTGTCTGGTAGTTACGGCTGTCGATGCATAGGTCGTAGTAGTGATGCTTCAGCATCTGACTGTCCTGATGTAACTGCCACTTCTGCAACAAATATCAGTAAGCAAAATATAATTCATCTGTGCAGGCAGCATGTATGCAAATGACAGAAACTGTGTGACAAGGGTGCTATATAAATGTTTTGTTATATTACACATCACACTAGTACATTGCATAACAATCTGCAGGGAAGATACATTTCTTCAACATCTTAAGAAATCCCGAAAAAAGATTCTGTAAATGAAAAACAAAAACTAGCTATATTCAACAGAAACATGCCATAATGAACTACTTTTTAATATGAAATTACAAAACTTTGTGTTGCATATTGAGAAAGATAGCATGCACCACAGATTAATCATGAAATGGGCAACCATTCAGCATAATACCTGTCCACTTGAGCAATTCAACACAAACAATATTTTAGCATCATGTAGCTCAATTGGACAAGTTCTAACTTAATCTTAATGCACATATATAATTATCAGCTGTCAATCACCATCCAGAATCTCAATGTGTCTACATAAGACTATCAGCGTGACATTCACTAAACAAAATTCATTAAACTTGCATCACTCATGTGAAAAAGAACTTGTTCCCTTAGAACTCCTCACATCAGCCAGGCTATCGAACAACAATTTTTTTTTGAAGATTTCTTCATTTCAAAGAATCACCCTCAAGTACGCCAAGTACATTTAAAAAAAGTAAAAGGTGAAGAAACCTGTCTTAGACTAGCTACGTTGCAGCCAGTCAACTTCAGCAAACTGCCATCCATTTCATCTGACAATGTTATGCACGTATCCAAATGTTTTATCAAGTTTTCCCGGGTTATGATCCACCCCTATGAACACATAAATCAAAACAATATGTACTGTAACCAGCATTTGTAAAGCATAGTACAGTACAAAAGCTTCAAAAGTCCTTCTACTAAGTAACGTGAACTACACAATAATGTGAGTGGAGAGATTTTCTATGAAAATGAATGGTAAGATTCTGCAGCATTCCTTTATAGCCCTGTGCTAGACAAATTACTGTATGCCCTTGAAAAGTTCTTCTAATTACTCCTGTATGGCTATGACTGGATCTCAGGGTAACAAAAGTTTCTTACATTGCAATTTTCAAGAAAATGTGAAAATAAGGTTCGGACAATGTTTTCAGAGATATTCCTCACCTCGACAACACAGAAACTCTTACACCGGAGACATAATTCATCATAATTCTGTCTTTGAAAACCACATCAAAATACACCTCATGTTTATAATGAGGTCATTTTGCATACCAGAACTACATTTTGTATCCATGTCCCTAATGGCAATTGAAATCAACCAGGTCAATCTGTACAGCAGAGCACATAAATCTCTGGCCAAGAATGGATGAATGAAACATACAACTATCCTCAGATAGGATGGAGTACAGCCAGCAAGGCGATTATGTATACGCATAAAGATCTTAAATTCAATGCATCTGTGCATCAGCAACCAGTGCAAGTCCTCCCTATTAAGCTCGATACGTGCCCAAACGGTGAACTCCATTCTCAAAATGATATGCTGCTTCCTCTCCTCGTGTTTCGTTTGTGGCACAGTAACAGGTTTATACTAGTAAACTCAAAATATACTTCAAGTGTTGACTGATATGGCAGTTATCTGTTCATTTTTTTTTCTCTGTATACATGTAATAGATTTTTTGCTACTGGTCATCTACTTCTTACAGTTCACATAAATAATTCAGAAATGCAGGTTAAAACGGACTCAGTGGAATGAAGCTTTCTGAACACCAAATGTCGTCTTGGTAGAAAGGACTCGAAGGAGTCCTTGATTGCGCTGTATCAGAATTTGTCTTACAAGAAAGCATGTCAGATAGCTCTTCATTTTCCCTCTATGACTATAGCCCTAACTCTTCCTCCCATAGGTTCCCCTGATAAACATTAACTTCTCCCATTCAATTCTTTGCTTGTATATATAAATTTGTTTGTTTGAATGTATTAATCTTGCCAAGTACAGTGCTGTGCATTTGCTAGTACTTCTCAATGAAGAATATTCTTTCTTACTTACTTACAAGAAAGTACATGAAAGAAGCCCATGCTCTTTGCATTATTGTAATGATGCTACAGAAGTCATATGATTGGACAAGACGATGTACCTGATTGCCTCCTGCACCATGGCAAATGTAAAGACCAATTATTCCCTCGGATGAATGTCCCAGTGTATCCATGCAAAGACTATTCTGTCGTATAACTCCAGACGTTATGTCCTGTTTACTTGGTACTCTGTAAAACAGAAAACATAAAATATACAATAAGTTATTAGTTATTACAATAAGTTATTATAAGTCAGTTTTAGTAAGCTGATGTTTACACGATGTGATTAGGCAGCGATGAGAAAATGCCAAGAAAGAGAAACATTTTGTTGCTTTTATTTTTATATATTCATTAAAAACATTTTTTATACATACAAAGGTAGTAAAAATTATTTATTGTACCAAAAAGTCAGTGAAAAGATGATGAATTCTCAAAGGCAGAAAAAAACACCAAACAACTTAAAATCGCTGATATAGATTAGCACACATGGTCAGAAAAATATATTAAAATGCATTTTTTTCTCAACAACTACGAAATTCAATGCTTGATTTTAGCAATAAATTGTGATTTTACAACTCTCAAAAACACTGTCACATCATGCTAACTAATTCACCCGAGGAACTGGAAATCTACATGCTCAAATGCATTGCACCAAAGTGCGAACCACACCAAAATGCACACTTGTCTAATATAGGGTTGCCAGATGTCTGGCAAATGGAGGACATGTCCTCCTTTTTGGCCTCATGTCCGCTGTCCGACATTCAAAGCTAAAACCTGGAAAATGTCTGGATTTTTTTGCATGTTTGTTGTATTGGGCTATATGTTATTATTTCATGGCAGTTTTTAATAACTTTACATGTGCATGTTGTCCCCAAGTTCCCAATGGGCCCTACCAGGCTAACAGTCCAATCAACTTACTTATTTATTTTTTTATTGAAGCTCTATTTCTTCCTGGACACAATGGCAACGCTGAAATAGTGTTCTCGTTGATGAACACTCAATGGACAAAGGAAGGAACAGTTTGTTGACTCTGTTGTGAAGGGAATCATTCTTACAAAGTACGATATGACGAATGTTTCTTACGAGAAGTTCTATGAGTATGTTATTGGTAACGAGGATTTTCTGTGGAGAGTTGGCTCCTCAGAGAAATTCTTCATGTAATCAAGAAGGTGCAATTGATTGTTTAAATAAATACTTTGCAACATTTTGATAAAAAGCCTCAATTGATTTCCAATGTCACTTCGTTTCTTGGTGACTTAGGAGACCCGACTCCAGAGTGAAACATTCAATGCATCCTCCTAAAGTTGTCCTCATTTCCAGCTTGCTGTGTCCTCCTTAGGCTATCCATGTATCTGGCAACCCTAGTCTCATAGCTACAGAGTTTGCATTCTGTTGCAAAGCAACAGAATAAAGTGAATCTTGATGGAAAGAAATCACTTCATTATGTAGCTTTTACCAGTATTGTTCATCAGGGAACTACTGATACACTCTGAACAAATATCTTAGATGTTATTAGGAAAGCTTTTGAATTGAGGACTATTGTCCTGAACCTAAGAGACTCTAATTTACAAACTCATTTCACCAAGAAGGTAGAAGATGCAAGAAAATTAAGTTCAGACAGATGCAAAATTGGTAAACACAACATGACCAGTTCTGTGTTGCAACCCAGACATATAACTAGCATAATCACAGAACACGACTTCCAAGTGGCATTAATCTTTAAATAGATCATTTGTTCTTTACATACAGTGCTCTGGCAGAACTGAATCTTCAAGAATCATTTTAGACATCGAGTGACTGAGGTGAACATAACACCATGATAAGAACTGCTGTTTAGCACTTCAACAATTGGCAGAACAATTGAACAAATAATCTACAGATTTCTTCAATGTTCTGCTCTTGGACAGGTCCAAGAATCGAATAATATCATTCTTCTCTATTTTGTGCCTTTTCCTTAACTGATTCATATCCTCGTGCGTCTCCTTTATCCATCATCCAGTCCCACATCATACACACACACACACACTCACATATGCATACCAGAATTGATTTGCACATCGGGAACTCAATCAGCCAGAAACCGAAAATGCCATATGTTGGATTTAACTTTGCATTTTTCTGTTTTTAAGCAGTATTCACTCATAAATAATACATACACAAAAAAATGTTAGCTTTATTCTAAGTTGACAAAATCATATCTAATGGTGCATCAAATTGTTTATTATTACAACAAACAACACAAACATTTTAACATCAAGCATGTACTAAAATTGACTGGGAAATCACTGCTGCTCAGCATTAAAGTGTTAAGAATCCTCTCTAAAGGTGCAATTTACACTGATTACAGACTACTAACATAATTCTTTGTATGAACACTTTACTTAAGATTTTACATTTGTAGGACAAACTAGATACACCTGATGCAAGTACAATATCAAATCGAAATGAGAATTCGCTGTATAGAATAAATGCATTTTATGCAAAAACTTCAACAGGAACTTAAAATCCCAAAGCTGTGCCAAAGAGTGGGTTATAAAACTTCCCAGATTTAAAAGTTGACTACTTTGACTAGATAGTTAAATTCTTCAGACAACCACTTCTTTATTGCTCATATAAAATGTTCCATAGTCATTGCAGACATGCCAAATTAAAAATCAAAATGACTAGTCAACCAATTGCTAATGTATCTGCCATGCACATTTCATCACTGGAGTAGCTTAACTGAATTCAACTGATCTGCTAGGATTAGGTAACCACAAAAACCCTTATTTGTTCAGCAAATCTAAATAAATAACGATTAAAATTCAGTTTTAACTTTAAAAACACTTCTATTGAATAAATTATCAAAAAGCACTATCAAGCAAGACCAGAGTACTTAAACACCACTATCTAAATTCGTCATGCCTGCGGTTTGAGAAATTTCAAGAAAAGGACAAACATGAAGCCAGTATTTTAACAACCGAATGCAAGTACTTTGCAGGTTTTACGTAGAAATACTTGGAGCTGTGAATGAATTTGCAGACACAGTGTTTAAAGGCCAGCAAACTAATACAAGAAAAAGTGGTGATAATTATTTAAACACAATTACATTTCAATCCTGGGGTGCATCACAAAATGACAATTCAATGTCCTGCCAAGTGATCAACAGTTGTAACTAGTGATGCTAAAATGTAAAATAAGGCACAGGTACCGGAATGCTCTCAGAAGGGGTTGGGTGGGGAGTTTGGGGGGGGCTACTTAACAACCCATCACTCTGCAAACTGGATAATAAATCCATTGTTCAACAGGCTGCATGAGAATCATTATAAGCACTTTGGCCTAGTTAAAAGCCAGTTACGCAGTCACCTCACTCGTCAGGCAAAAATATCTTTCAGCTCACCAACACAACAGATTCCCAGAGACTAAAGAAATTCAACTTCTTGTGTTTCACATATTATTGATGACACTTGACTGCAACCCGACATCTCGCAACCCCTGGCTTCAGTGACAGACAACTGAAACGAAGACTAAGGGCCTATGTGCCAGACTCTGGGCAGGCCTGGTTGCCCAATGACAGGCCTAGTCATCATAAAAGTCCTTCTCCCAATACGTCTAACCCAGGAACAGTACTATTGAAGGTAACAAGGGAACATAATAAAGAGAGCCTTGCCTTATTTATCATCTGATCATTTATCAATTACTCTTGAAGTGGCACTTTACATTGTAACTGATTGGGGTGTGTCAATCAGTTTCTTTCTCAATAAACGAATATAATTATATAACTGTCGGATTATAATAACAATTATCACTGGGCCACAGTGCTGTTGTTACATCTCACAGAATGTCACTGAATAGCAAGCTGCAACACATTCTCAACATACAAATGCTCAGCACCATAACTGGGCATCTATTTCTTAGATTAGATTGGGACAAGAACATAAATAAATAATTTTCTGTCAGCGGGAAGAAAGACATCTTTTGTAAAACTACTATAAAAGTCGACATCATGTTGGTATAATGTGCAGATGAATGAATTGCAATGCTAGCCCCTATGAGCGCAAAACACTGTTGACATCACAGCTGCACGTTGGTTGTCAGGTTACAATGAATCTGTTGCTACTGTTGTTTCTTTTTGCCCACACTCGCAGACCTAAATGCTGCCAAATTTCAACAAGAAACAATAAATCTTCCAAGGATGCAACACTGCTCTAGACTTTTGGAAAGACACCACCACAGCATATAATTATTTCACTCCCTCTAACACTTTAATGATGAGCTGCATTGGTTTCCGAGTCACTTTTAGTACACACACATGCTCATCGTTAAAGTGTTAAAGCTAAATTGCTTACTTAAAAATTTCAACATGGCAATCAATTTACTTCTGTCAAATGACCAGATGGTGGTTCAGCCCCAACTTCTTGATATTTAATTCCTAATATCTTGTGAGTTGTGACAGCAAGCACGGGCACCTACAGTCATGCATCTAGCAACTCTTACAGGCAAACTGTACTGCAGCACTAAATGTTCTTAGTGTTTCCACTACATGTGTTTCAAAGTGTTAGTGAAGCCAAAACATAAAAGCAAGCCGCTACAAACGTTAGTTTTGAAAACTGTGTGAAATACTGTGAAAAAGGATTGTTATTTGGATTAGGAATACGATCATCTGTGCTACTGTTATGATACATTTCACAAGAAAGTGCACAAAATTCCACGCAACAGTGCACTTGCTAATAACACAAGCAAATGGTAGCTGTAGCAACAGGTACTAAAACAATTACTCTCTATGTATAAAGAAAAGTCTTTGTTCAACATTGTATATTGATTTCAAGCAATTGTTTAGTATCACAAAGTAAGAATAACAATGCAAGTAACTCACTGTAGTTCAGGATAGACGTTCTCCAGAAACCATTTAAATGGTTTACATTTAAGTTTCTCTCTCAATTCTAGACGACTTCGAATGCTGCATTACAAAACAAACAAAGCAGTTTCTGAACAGACCCATAAAATCAAAATAACATTGTCATATCATTAGACCAGTCATATTATACCACAGGTGGCAAACCCGTGGCACTAGTGCCCAAAGTGGCACATGCAAAAAGTTTTTGAGCACACAGAATTCAGAGCATACCCCAAATTTCAAACTTTGAAATGCACAATCCCTCTAGAAGTCCACTTTGAGTCGTGGCCTGTACACACTCATGTGCCAGACATGCAGTGATGACATATCAAATGTCTTTTATTTAATTCTTTTGTTGCGCTTTATTAAGTAAAACGCCCATGAGAACAAATGATGTACAGTACAAAATTCTGTTGGCATGAGAGGGTAGTTTTTAAGATGATTTAGCCGCACTTTTGGCACACACCCATAGAAAGTTTTGCCACTTCTGTACTATACTAAGACTCAGATTCAATTATGGAAAGCCTTCACTCATAATTTTCAATCACTATACCAGTACATATGCATTCAGAAAACTAGGAGCATGTCTCTTGCAACAACTACTGCCTGAGATTCACTGTTTATTTAGAGCATTTATGTCTGTCAATTCAATATGTCTATTCCAAAGCACTGTCAGCCTAGCTAAGGTGTTAATGAAAGGTATATATGTATCATAATTAAAAGAGCTTTGTTAGACAGAAGGATATGCAGATCTCCCAGGCAGATGGCCCATGACTGCAAAGGCACAACACTGCTCTGTCATATGGTACTTGTGTCGAAGGATATTTGTTGTACTGAGTGCAAGCATGACAACAGTGCTTTCCAGAGTTAATCCTGAATAGGTACTATATAAATTAAGTATTACAGTACATTCTTACATTACAACAGCAATTAAAAGGAAAACATTGCTAACATGGAACATAGTCTGAACTTGAATTGCTACTATCAATTTATGAATTGGGATTTCAAATCTTGTGCTTAGTTCAGCCACTAAGCCATCAAAAACATTTCAAGGTCTAAATTATTTTATTGTAAGAACTACTATTCCTCAGTAGTATAACATTAAATTACAAAAGAAAATTAAAAAGCACAAAAAGGTTACAGCTGAAATTAAACACTTGGACAAAACAAAATATCTGTTCAGGAATCTGTATGTAACTTTAGCTTAAGAAATCTTCTAATAAAATCTCATAGACACTCAAGTTGAATAGTAGTCGAGAACTTGTAAGAAAACCAACTGACTTGCCGTATGGAATATTTTTGGCCGATGGTACTGCAGCATAGTAGTACTCTTTGTATTCGTCCATCCACACTTCAGCAACTCGTCTTGTATTCCTAGAAAAGTTATGCAAAAGTAGCTTAGACTTATATAAAATCTCTCCAAAACCAAAACAATTATCTAACTGAAGAAACCAAGTGCCTCTGTTTTAACAATCAATACAGCAGGCGTTTAAATCATTTGAATTGACAGTATATGAGAATGTGTGTTTGTAACAGTTAGCTTTTGGGTCCTTTAAACTGCACTAAAGAAGTTCTTATAGAACTTTGACACTTTAAGAAGACCAGAACCTGGACGTGTAGCAATGGTACAATGGAAATGGGGGAGAGGTTGTTCGAAGGCATAATGGGAAGTAAAGCGAATTCCACCTAGAACTTTGATAGTTTTGGAATGAAGGCCAGAACTTGAGACCACGTGGAGACACAGAATCAAGCATTTGTAGCAGTTAGCTTGTGGGCATTTGTAGTAATGCCACAGAAGCTTTTTCTGCAGATGTAATTAAATATTCTCAGAGAACTTCAACATTTCTAAAATGAAGACCACCACTACTTGAACTGCAACTAGCAAAGGTCCGTTCTATATGGGGATAGTCTTGAAAGCATAGGACACAGAATGGGGCATTTGAATTGAAGTGGCACTATAGAAGAAACTTCTAGACATATGAAGAAACGTCCTCACAGAACTTCGACATCTTCTCTATACCATACCATCTTCAAATCATTTACGATTCTAGGTCATTTTCTCGATACTGTAATATGGAGATTGCATATAGTTAACACGAGTTTAGGTCATCTTAAAACAAGACACAGATAATTAATCATGGGCATATTTAGGTGTGCGTTTGCGGGTTCAAACCCCTAAATAAATAATTGCCGAAAAAACACTTAACTTTTCCTTTACTCTGTGACCAAGTCCAATGGAACCCCTAAAATGGAAACCTCCGAAATTGTTTTCTGGCTATGCCCTTTTAACCAATCCTTTAGAGTTAACATAAAAACGTGTTGCTAAAGAACATTTCTGGCATTTGATCGTACCTGGCAAATACATTACCACTGCCACCAGGAAAGGTATAAGGATGCTGTTTCCTAAACACATGACCAACACGACTGCATGGTATGATCTCCAGTGATCCATTGCATTGCCATATTCTGAATGATATCTCTGCAAAGACAGAATATACATCAGCATAAATCAAAAATCATGTTACAGATTGCGAGTGAGAATGTCCACAAGCGGACAATAATCTCACACGCAGATTGTTTACAACAAGAATGTTATACTCTGTATAAATGTATGTACAAAGTGCGGATATGCAATTGGTAGTACAAATACAATAAAGAATATACTTACTTACTTACTTAGAAACAATACAATAAAATATAATACAGCAAAAATTCTTCATTATTATTATCATATTCATTTATTGATATATATCCTGTCGTCATTACACAACAGTTAACAAGTGTCATGAGAATAGCGGTCTAGTATATGTTTTTAAACAGCATAATTATGCGACATGTAGCTCCTACTGCTCTTGCAAGTCTCATTTACTATCTACAGCTACAAAACCAACAGCATAATATAGTGCCACGACTGAAGAAGGAGTTCCTAGGCAAAGGTCTAGCAAAGGACAATTTGCACTTCCCAAACTAATTAAAGAAGCAGCATATGAGTGAATTCCATTTAAGATGCCAAACTGTAATCATCAGAAACAAGTGTCAATGCATCACAACATTACAAATAAAAAGAAATTTAATCAAGACTCTAAAATGGCTGAGGAATGATATTAACCTAGGTTTTCGCCACCCCAGACGTCCATCATCATGTCGTATTTACCAACTTCTTCAAACCACGACTTATCAATAACGAACAGACCACCAGCGATCATCGGCGTCCTGTTCAGGAGACACAAAAATTCTAGATATTTAATCACAACTCAAAATATAGATAATCAGGAATAAATGTGGAAGAAAGCAGATAAAACAGAGATCGATAGTTTACCAGTAGCCCATCTTGCATTTCAAATCAAAAAGAAATGCAAGGCCAGGTGAATACACAATGAGGGCTAACACATTCTATCACACATCTGAATCACATAAATGTGCACACCCCAAAATTACGAAGAAGAATTCTTTATATATTTAAAAAAGGCAGTTAATTTATAGAATGGCATATGACGGAACTGTGGTAACCCCTAAATATAATAAACATTTAATACAGACCTTATTGGTGCGATAACATTCTGCTTGCGAATGCTCATCTCTGAGGCAGTCATGAAATCCCACTTAAATACAAGGTTCCAATCAAACCCTAAACAAAATCATAATGAGAATTCATTTAGAAGATTCAGCCAGATTCTATAATTATGCTGCTTCAACAATTGAAGTGATTTAACAAACCAATAAGCGTACCATGCATTGTAAGAAGCAAAATAAGCATAAAATACACTAGGAGTCAGTTTTCATTCTCCGGTTCCTGACTTCGAATTGTGCTCACTCATTGTCAATTTATGACTCTGAATTCTGCCGATAATAGTTCAAGTGATCATTCGTTCCATGACTCTGGTAATCTTATTATACAGATGATAGTAAGTATTGATGAAAAACTTAAAACACTTTAAAAAAAGATTTTTAAAACAAAAAAGCTCAACGATTTCAGCTCAGTTGTATGTAAGCAAGTATGTAAGTATGTATGCATGCATACAAGCATGTATGACATGTATGTATCAAGTAATTTAATATTGCACCTTTGTCTATTCAATAAAAATCGTTAATCGATTTGCAATTTCAACTGTGATATCAAAGCTTGATGCCAAGTCAAACTGCTTCATGCAAGAGTAACCTTATGAAACCAAACACAATTTAGTAGGGAAAACATATGGAGCAAAAGTCGCCATAGGAATTTTGAATATCTCCCTCCATTAAAGTTATGTGTGACAACACGTCCTGGGGGTAAAATTACCCCCACATTGCGGCATAAGGGTTACACACTTTTTAATGCGTGTCTTAAACAGGCACATAGTGGCATGTTTGCATTTTAACTAAAGTGCACATTATCATTGATAATATAAACCTAGTGCTGCTGATAAGTTTCCTCAAGTGATTCTGCTTGCATTACAATACATTACAAAATTAACATCACTGTTTGATACTCAGTAACAAGTTACTCTTGTGTGGGCAGAGAAATGCAATC
The DNA here is from genome assembly GCA_020284085.1 of Aporrectodea caliginosa. NCBI lineage: Eukaryota > Metazoa > Annelida > Clitellata > Crassiclitellata > Lumbricidae > Aporrectodea > Aporrectodea caliginosa. The sequence continues at coordinate 86,434 of JACEVL010000502.1, forward strand.
ACAAAGCCCATTTGCTCATGAGCCAATTCTTACCTCCCTTAAGGCTGGCAGATGCCCCAACATAAGCAAAGTTGTCCATACTAATGACATCTATGATAGGACTAGCAATCCTAGATCTGTCCTGCAAGTAACAGATATATGCATAAATAATATTCGTTGAACAAGACACAGGCAAAATAGCAAGCAGACAAAATATAAAGATCATACAAATAAAATTTAGACTAAAGATGTAATATAAAAATATACAAAATTAGTAAAACAAGCACTTCAACTGGTACAAGGGTTTTCAAATTCATATGTTTGCCTCTAAGTTTACAAACACACAAAAGAAAAATTATAGCAAAAATGATAATTTTCAGTAACAATGTTCATCATGATGATATCATGGGAAATGGTGAGTTATGCCCTGTGACAAGTATCTCTTTATAAACAGGCACATCCTGACACTTGTAAAGATAGTTTATGCAAAAGAAATAGGCCTAACAGAAATCCAACCTCTGCAACCCTTTCCAGCAACGGTTCTAGCCAGTGAACGTTGCATTCGCAGTGGCTATCTAGGAACGTGAGAATGGGAGCCGTTGCTGCATCAGCGCCTCTTACTCGTGAACGTATCAGCCCTTCAAGGTAACGACATATTCAAACTTATTTATTTATTTAACATCAGTTAAATAATATGCTTTATTTCACACAAGGCTCATAGCACATACAAAAACACATATTAAAAGAAAAATTATAAAAATACCAAAACTATCCAGTTCTAATCACGTAAGTTCACAACTAAAAGCGTGCACGTTATCTCTGACAGACACACCACTTATATTCATTATCCAAAATAAATTATTATGGTTAACTAACATAAATAAGCAATATCAATACACAAATATTATTGGTAACACATTACACATATTGGTGATGTACTGTTGCATTGATACTAAGCTTTTTCAGCACATCACAAGTGTGATCTTCAAATCAGAAAGTGACTTACCAAAAATTCTCATCTAGCCACATACACAAAGCACTACTAAATAGCTTTTACAAGATCATATATATATATATATATATATATATATATATATATTATACGACTAACAAAATTATTTTCATGCATAAGCAGCAAAGATAGTCTATTGATATTCTGGAACAGAAATTTGTCATGATAGGGATTTGACGACCTCCCCAACTCTCCGGCCTATAGTCATGCCAATCCCTCAACTTGATCATACCTCTTATCACCTGGAATAACGTTCCTCCAGATCTGTGTGTTCTTTTAACCAGGGACTCTACATACATCTTTTAAAAGCATCTTAAAACTGTTCTCTTTGCAAGAGTTGGTCTGGGAGTGCCTCTGAATAGGTACCTTGGAAAGGAAGGCACTGTACAATTGCTCCGAATGAATGAATTCAATTACCCCCGGTATATAAAACTTTTACAAGTCGCATTTTAAGACATATACAACACTTTTAACAAACTAAAGATTGTACCAAAGTACTAAAACAAATAAAATATGCTAGGAGTTATTTTTTAAATGCTACATGATTACCACTTATGTGAGGATAGCAGTTAATAGATTATTAATCATTAGTAACTAAGTAGCTAGACCAATAATTATAATCAATGCAAACCTTGCCGGCGATCATTTCTTAACACTTTAACTTTCTGGATTTTTGCCAACTCGGTACCATCTTCAGCTAAAAAAAGACAATAAAAACTGCAACAGAAAGTCAAAAACCGCTCAAAACATTGGTAATCTGAAACACATGTTTTTACATTATTAACATTAATGTTATGTATGGTAAACTTCTATCACATTCCTCAATTAATAATAATAATTGCACATATATACACTCATAATCAGGAGCACTATCACCAATGCTCAATCACAGCAACAGCTATACATATTTAGAAACATGTGAAACATGCTACTTACGATTATCACTAAAATCATCGACTAGAATGATTTCTTTGATGAGGTGTTCTGGACTTCGGTTCAACACACTAAAACACAAAAAATTAATCATACAATCGATCTAGAATGCAAGTATAAAAGCTGTAATTAACCAGAACAACATCACCATTACCGGCCTTCCTAGACAGGCCGCAATGCAATATGAAATACGTACTCAAACATGAGCTGTGTATGGTAACAATTGAAACAAAACAACTTGTTCAAGTTGTCTACTCAAAGCTAATCACTTCAACAATGACATCATCAGTGATCTGATGTAGAATCATGTGACAATTCATCACATGAAGTTTGACCACAATTCATACACAATTCATACGCTATTGTCACATAAATTACGTCATCAGAAATCTTTATGCCAGATGGCATGTGATCAAACATCGTATCATCAAACGTTGCATAACAGATGTTATCATACTGCTGAATGCATCAGTTCATGCTCAAATCCAAGAAAAACTAATGTATAGAAAAAGGTCTTCATTTCAAGTGGCATTTTACGACAGCAACTAGCATCATAAATAGATTCCAATATCAGTTTCAGGCTAAAAATACACCAGAATATAAAAAAAAAACTTTGTTTAATAAAAAAAATTTCTTAGATACCTAACAATAGTTCGCAACAGGGCTGATCTGGCCTCATTGTGGTACGTGATAATGACAGTGGTCGATGGTAAATCTTGTCTCCACTCTTGACCTCTGCATCTGTTCGAAAACACAACCATATGTTAAATCAAACGATTTATATGCACCTAATATGCACCTACCACAAGGAAAGAACTTCTAAGCAATCCACGCACACAAGTTTGCAGTCTTGTGCAAGCATGTCTACACATGATGACCAGCTTCACTATTTATTGTAATTAGACATTTTATACCACTTCAAGAGAACCAATTTAGCAATAGCCTACACAATGTAAAATTAATGTACAGTACGTTGATATCAATAATCAGTTAACATTCTTCATATGTCTAGAAGTTTCCTCTGTAGTGCTGGGCAGTGTATCAACAAAATCATTGTACTGGTACATGTAGCTTGTATAGATTCAAGTAAACAACACTGTTACATGTTTACTGAAAATAAAGCAACAGAAGCTTTTACTGCATTACTGCATATGCGGTAAACTTGAATTCAGGAGGATCAACTGCCTCTGAATTCAAGATCACCCTTAACAATCATGGCAACCCATTTTCTAAGACATTTTGTTCTTAAACCTTTGAACATTTGAAATGCAAACATTCACCCATTTATATAATATATCATGATGATATAGCAACTAAGTTACCTCCCTTAAAAATTCCAAAACAGAATAAGCAGCCTTAACTTGGTAAAAGGAATACCAAGAGTATGTGCAATAACACAGCACCTTCAAAAGGTGCTGAAAGGTGCTACATAACTTTCAGATACATAAAGCACCATATATTTAGTTTAACACAGAAAACACAAACATATTACACATGATGAATTAAATATATCTGTCATACTTTGGATGTCGGGTGTCAGGTACATCTCTGTTGCTCTTGAGTTGATCGCTTGCCGCCTGGTTGAACTTGTTCCTGGCAAAGGCATCGTGACCAGGCAGGATCCTTGTTTTGGCTATATACGCTGACTCATCAAAGTACTGCCATTTTAATTTGTCAAAGGCTAAATCGTTGTCAACAACATCCAGTTTCCCATTTGCCGATGCCCTGAATTGAGGAATCTCCTCTCCAACACTAACATCCTTCAGTTTTAAGGCCTCATTCACCACATCCTAGCATAATAAACACAGCAAAGTCTTACAAGTATAAAGGTACAAAGTCTTACAAGTATAAAGCAAAAGGGTTAAAGCAGTAGCCTCCTCTTGCTTTTTTATATACTGGAACTTCCATCGACTACTGACCAGGATTTTGCCAATGGTCTATGAAGTTGCCTCCTCTTGAATTTAACTCTCGCTAAGTGCCTGCATACGAATGTCCAAAAAATTGTAATCGTAAACTCTGCAATTCTTTGTGCGAGATAAGCCGTCCTGTGAACCATGCCACAACTTATTCAGATGTTCTATCAAAATATAGTGTGAGCGAATTAGAGCAAAACCCTGTACATGTCACTGGTCATGTTGGCCGTTGTTTAACTTTGTCGTCTTTTCTACGGATTTTTTTGTCTAAATGCAGAATTTGCTCAGTAATTTAAAACATATTGAAGTTACTGGCACTAGGTTTGTGTACCGGACTATTCGGCTTTTCTGATTTTTGACGTTTATAAGGCGTTTTGTTTGCATGTCACCTTGGCCTGCATCAGGTAGGCTAGCCCTACTGATATGCAGTGCATTGCAAACAAGTCTGAAATATATGGACTGTGTATGACATCTAGCCAAGTGTTTCTGTCTCAGCAGAGAATGACTAACTTGGGTCTTTGGAGTAACTTGACCATTAGTCACTGGTGGTGCTTCAACCTATGATAGGTGGTAAATGCCTGTTCTGTGTACACCTGACGCCTTGATGAATTCTACCAGTGAGGGACTGCTCAAAGGCAACTCGTTGTGTACTGTGAGTGCTGTCACATGTTGTGACTTCACCTTATCAAGGCAACTTGGTCCAGAGACTCTGAACATCCATTCCACCTGATAACTGTCGATGGGAATCTGTTGATTTGCTCCACATGGTCTACCACTAAAGACTCTTCTTGTTTACTGTGCATTGTTCGACTAACTAATGTAATAGTCTGGTTTTTAATAACATTTAACATCATATATGTAAGCTCTGAGATAACCTCTGATTTGTTTTATTTGGGTGGCACTGTATAAATGTTTGGTTTCAATTACAAGCTAACTCCTTTTTCACAAGTTCTTTGTCAACTGTCAGTTTATTCCAAGTTGTTTGTGAATCCCATTCTATGTTATGCAATGCATACTTCATAATATATATACCTACAGGGGTTGATATGACGACGCCAATTATCGTCAATATGACGGTGTCGTTAAATAAACGATATTAAGTAAGTAAGGTTGATATGACGTATTATGTCGTCGAGATTATGGTCAGGTTAGGTGATTAGGGTCAGGTTGAGTGTCGTGAGGGTTGGTTAGGGTCAGGCTCTGAGTCGTTCCTAGGTGTCATGAGGGTCAAGGTTTGTTTGCAGGTTAGACGTCATTGTTAGGCGTCATCAGGGTCGGTTAGAGTCAGGTTAGGTGTCGTTGTTAGGCGTCGTGAGGGTTGGTTAGGGTTATATGTTTGCCGTGTTCTCTAAGGGTTATATGTTTGCCGTGTTCTCTAATGACGACACCCTAACCCTGACCCTAACCCTGACCCTAACCGATCCTCACGACGCCTTCAAGTTTTATACTCCATATCGGTTAGGGTATTCTGTCGTATCCCTCGGTATGTTTTTGGTGGCCCTGAAAAGGGCCGTTTAGATGGCCCTGAAAGACCCACCACGCCCCTTTTCTTCCGCCCAGTGGCAGCATGCCTCAGTCAATCGCAGCATGGCTAAATATACTGTGTACTACTCGAAACGTACAGTCCCTGATTCTATACGTTTGCCCTGTTTTGGTAGAAACCAGTAGTGTAGTCCTAAAAAATGAAGTGGGGGAACGCCTGGATATTGAAGTAAGCAAAAAGTGCCATCTTGCAAGAATTTTGCATAGTGTGAGAAAAAAAGTGGGGGAAACACCACTGGTAGAAACCTCCCGTTACCAAGTGAAAATTTCAATCTCGGGCCACAGTTCAAAAGAAGTCTTGTACGTTAAACGTAAATTCATCTGTTCGTTCATAGACACACAGTATTAGGCAAACAGCAAATCTCTTTTTACTTACCTCGGAATTGTTTGTTTTGTAGAAATAATACAAAACGCACGAAACCCATATCAAGACAAATACGAAAAGAATACGACTGTTTCTCCTCATACTTTAACCGACACATTCAGAAACTTGTCTTTAAGGCAAGATGGCAAAAGCTATACAACGTTTTAACCTATGAAATAAATTAAAATTCGAATCTAAAGAAGCATAATTTTTGTTAAATGACAACATTCCCATCCGTTTATCATTCCGCTCAACCACCTCCTACCACCGCATCGCCGCCATCTTTAACTATCGTTTAGTCTGGTTGCTACCAGTGCGACCACTCTCCATTTTCGGAAATCCCAAGCTCTTGCCAGAAAAATCCCAAGATTGGCCAAAAGTGTACAAAAAATCCCAAGTTACAGAAAAGGAAAAAATGTGATGAAATATGAAATGCGTTTTAACTTTTAACAATCACAATTCTTTACAAAAATGCCTAGTTAAGAACTTGCAAAGAAAAAACCAGAGCATAACATTGAATTTACAATGTTCACAGGTTACAATAATGATAAAGTCTTTCAGACTGAAGGAGTTTTTCTAATCTGATTCGCTGCCATTGTTGCAAAGTATGGTAAAAACTAGTCTGTAGACCTTATAAAAAATCCCAAGATTGTTAGGCAAAATCCCCAGATCCCAAGTCGGACCCCCAAATTCCCAAGATCTTGGGAAAAATCCCAAGCAGTGGTCGCACTGGTTGCTACATTGATGAATAGCACCAAGTAAGTAAGTAGCCATACGAGTTTCTTGTTTCCATTAGTCATCAAGCATCATGATCTCATACAGGATCGCGGCCTTGGTGTGGCGGTGCTTATCAGGCTGGGCGCCATCTTTCCTCTTGCACAGGCCACTGAGCACTGCGCTCCTCTGTCCAGGGTGACCTGGCTGTGCCATTTGCCCGTTCTGCGACAATGCGGAACCGGTCCTTCTCTGTGGTTGGTCCAGCAACCTAGACCGGGCTTCCCTTAGCTTTACACCTCCCAAACTGCTCTCAGTTTCACCAACTGTTGAAGACTGCTTTTGCCACATGGCCTGGGTCGGGAGCACCTCTGAGTAGGGATCTTAAAGGGGCACTACATAAATTTTGATTGATTGATTGATTGATTGATTGAGTTGATTGATTGATTGATTGATTGATTGATTGATTGATTGACTGATTGGTCCAACAATGAGTAGCCGTTCGCCCAAGGACCAACAGCATATTTCTTGCCCTACATTAGAAGCATTGCCATATACGATTTTAAATATGAAAGCACACGTTTTTCTATAGCAACCATCTGGCCTTTACCCTGCTCATTTTTCAATGATTTGATCAGGTAAGGTAATTCAGGACTGCTGAATGTTTCAATGGCCATGTATGTAGGGCGAGATGAGATCCTTCACCACCGCTGTCCACTTGAACCATTTTATGTACCAGTATGTTTGCATAAGTTAATAAGTTTGCCTGTTTCGGCTTACATGCATGGCACCGCTTATACGCATGGCACCCTATGCTGGCTCCCTGTCTCGCAGCGCATCGAGTATAGAATCACTGTGCTGGTTTGGTTTTGCCTCCTTGGCTCTGCTCCGGCCTATCTATATGAGCTGTTGTCCTGTACTAGAGTCCTATCCTGGCTCACAGAACTCTTCACTCTGCCTTCTAGCTTTTGGTCCCTCGTGCTAGAACCTCAAACCGTCAGTGTCGTGCTTTCTCAGTTGTAGGTCCTTCTGTCCGAAATGGTCTCCTGTTGGAGATACGCCTATTACCTAGGGATGATTCACCTACTTTTTACAGGCTCCTCAAGACTTATTTGTATCACTGAGGTTGGACTGGGAGCACCACCGCTGAGTAGGCTTCTTGAAGGTGCCTTTTGGATCTCCCATTGTTTCCCTTCACTATGTACCCAAATAATTTGATCATATTGAGAATTCCATTTCATTGCATAACCAAGACTATCAACTCCACTATTGCTATCTATTATATATATATATTACAGGCTGTCTGTTCTGTTAGTAGTTAACTAGTTAAGATTGTTTCAATTGCATAACATGTAAATGTACAGCGCAGTGCGTTTGTCAGGCGCTAAATTAAAGAAAGATATTATTATTATTATATATATATATATGTATGTATATATGTATGTATATATATATATATATATATATATAGAGAGAGAGAGAGAAAATATATATAATTTGTTTCTAGTTTACCAGTGACGTCACCCAATCCGCTTCAGGTTGAACTATATCAGCTGAAAGTGGAAGTCAAACTATATATTCATAATATCATTTCATAACATTTCACAATATCAGCTCTTGTAAATCAGGAATCCTTGAAAAACATTTAAAAGAAGTGTAGGCTATATATCAGGCCTACTAAATTCAGGTTGTGAGGCAACCTACTTGCTACAATGGTAACTTTAGATTACGGTACAGATTTGGAGCAGTGTCGAGAGTGTAATGTCGAGATGTTACCGCATTACAATATCAATACAAAATTACTTTTCACAAGCAATAAATATCAGCAACTATATTTTGATCAAATAAACGATAACATACAACATTCAATTTAAATAACAGTTGTTGTTCAACTCCAATAATAACAAAACAAAAATACCCCTTATAGCTGTTTTATCTACTTAAAAATTCAATGTTAAACATCTGTTTTTCAGATAGCAATGCACCAGACAAGGTCATCTCATATATTATCACAACTCCTTTCATTGTGTTAAAGAAATTTAAGATTTATATTTAAATTACACATGACATTATTCAGATGTTTTTAGAGACATTACCTAAACATTAACCTGTTACAGATTACAGTTGCAGTATGACTCAGATGGACCTCTAGTTGACACTCCTTATAATGCCACCATAATTATCGAGTACAACATTGTGAAGAGTTTATTATAATGAAATTACATTCTTAGTCAAATGAGCAACAATACCTACAAATCCACCTTCATGACCACGTTAAGAAATTGGCCACATAGTGATGCACAATGTGAAGGAGGCCTGATATAAAGTATTATTGATTAAACTAAATATAAAACACTGCAAAACCGTTTCTCAATGGTACGGTACTTTATCTTTCTCATTACTAGCTCAGTCGTGCGACTTCCTAGCTAATAAGACTTTCCATTCTGTTTGTATTTTGAATAAATTGAGACGATATGCACAATATGATACAATTACCATTACCAGGATGCTTTACACTTATTAACGTGTTATAACTTTACTATTCAATATTATTACTATACATTATTATTACTTCTATGTTATTTCACATTCTATTTCAATGTCCCATTGTGTGTTTGACAATGGAGTAATAAAGGCTATACTTACTTACTTACTCTAATTTACAGTTTCAATGTTTGCAAATTGCAGTTTCTGCATACTTAGTGAAATAGAACAACTGAACGCAATGAATGTCTCACATTTACTAATCAACACATTTGGAATTTGTATCAAACTCACGTTCATTATGTATGCGCATCAAAACATTGGCACAATCATTTCAAAACCCTACATATATGTATGATATCATTTACAATTTACTAATACTTAACACTATTTTAGGTATTGCTAATAACAACAGCCTGAACATTTCTTTAACACTTTAACGACGACCCTGTACTAAAACTGACTGGGAAACCAATGCATCTCGTTGTTAAAGTGTTAAAATTCACAGAATATTGAGATTCGAGAACAGTAATAGAAGTAAGATTGGCACTGCATATAAAATGAGCATTTTGATTCTGGAGTATCATACAAAGAGTAACAACATATCTTTCTTTGCAGAAAAACTACAAAGATGAAGGCCACAACAATCCAAATGTCAAAGTGAGTGACAGTTAGGGTAGAACAGATGGTACCCAAGGCAGCCAATGACAGTTTCAGTCAATCATGACATAGTGGAGAAAACAGAAAGGCTTTGGAAGAATGCCTGGATTGTATATTCGTTTATATTGATGGATGGAAGAAGTCACAAACTGCATTGCAACCAGGAGTAAAATTCAGTATCCCATTTCTCCTCATGCTCACATGCAGGTTCAAAATTAATTTCCAAAACTTCAGGCAGACAAAACAACCATGACTTGGAATATAATTTCATAAGACATTGTCTAGATAATATCTGAACTGTGATGAACCTTGATAAATACAAGACTTGACAGATAATAAATATAAACAGCATTCTGCTCTCAAGCGGGTAGTAGTATCAGAAGCAACAAACTACCAGACAAATACAAAATTCCTCACTGTCATGAAATTCATATCACTTGCACTTTACAGTTTAAAACAACGAGATTTATGTAGAACTCCTGTTTCTCGTGTAACACTGAGTTACACAGACCTTAAATGCTCTCCAATACATAATTTAGAGAAAGGTTTCAACAATTTATATATAATGAAAAAGCTTCAAGCAAGTAACACAAAGCACTATGATGAACAAGTCTTGCATACATATGAAAGTTAACATTAACACCTGTAACGTAACAACATTAACATCTTTATAGTACACTACAGTATTTTCTTCACATGTCAGTGACACTGCATTGTACTACAAGTCTAGCATGGTTTTTGCTGATGCTTCCTTATAGCCATTTTTAAGAGTTCTATGAAGCAATCTGCTCAAACGAAATGCAAAAACTCAATAACCTAGAAAAGTCGGACAACATATGAAACACTGTTAATTTTATCGTGTAATCACTTAAGCTTTGAAATCAAAAAAAATTTGATTTACTTGTCACACTACAGTATCACAAGAGTTGAACAATTACATTTCAATTCAAATAAGACGTTTATAAAACTGGACGACAATTGTATATGCAACTTATATAGATTCCAATATAAAATCTAACGATGTTGTATATGTATCAGTTTATTTACAAATAGAATTATAAAACCTTTGAGTAATAATGTCAGATGTGCAGAAAAGGCTGAGATTCTGCAAAGGAAGAGAACGATATCAACCCTACGACCATCGTTGGTCATGATAAACTGTTGTATCTTCTGTTTGTTGATCGCAGCCACCTTGTCATGTTTAATGACGTCGCACAGTTTTCTGTTTATTCATTGTAGTCAACATGAGACTGATGTACGATGTCAAAAGGTCATCCATTTTGTAGCCCTGTAAATATTTACCAGTAGTGATTAATATTATATACATATATAATTATTATTATTATTTTTAGTATTATTAATAATCTTATTATTGCTTTCAAACAAATATTTTATTATTATTATTATTATTATTGTTACTATTGCTATTATTATTATTGCTATTATTTTATTAATATAATAATTATTGTCTGAAAGTGTATGACATGTAATGCGGTGTTTATAACAGTATTTGAAGTAGCATCATGGAAGTAGTTGCTGCACACGAGATTTCCTCATAGAACTTTAGCATTTTCGAATGAAGGCCAGAACATGGACTACATGTAGTAATGGTGCCGTGGACGAGGAAGCTCCGAAAGTGCATGTCAGAGAATGTAGCATTTTTTTAATTTTTAAGCTTGTGAGTATTTGAAATAGCACTTAACAAGTAGTGCAATCCAAAACCATTATGGAGTTTTGATACAGCAGACTAAAAAAATCCAAAGTGATTCCTTACCAGTGGGGTTTCACAGAGGAGTTTGCTACCTCTTACAAGGTTGCCTATTGTCATGTGGAAGTAGGAGTTACCGCTGCTCCAGTTAGAGATCTTTGTGAATGGATAAGTCACCAGTATTTCCTACAAACAATTGATAAACCATCATTTACATTTTAATTCTAAAAATTTAACAGGCATGCAAAAATCCAGTCAAAATCCAATCCAAGCAAGTGCTGGAGATAACTCATAAAGGGAGAGTGAATAGCTGCAAAGGAACCCACTTCCAAAACTCCAGAGTCATTCTGGAAGAAATCAAGCACCACATTACGTAGAGACAGAAATGAGGAGACATGCTGATTACTTTCAAGTTTTATCAAACAACACCCAGATAGAAATGGACTTCAATAAGTTTCTTTGCATCATTGTGATATATGCCTTCACTTGGTGGCTTTCACACTGGCTAATGGCCTCTCACCATCATCATTCTCTATGGCAAGTCCCTCTTAGGATCATTGCCATCTTGACAAAATGTTTCCAGCTAGGGCTCGTTTTGCTTCTTCAGTGTCCGACATTTACAGTCCGCAATTAATTATATTTAACGTAAGAAGTTCTCCTTATCTTAAAGTTCCTTTTTAAACAAGAATTGTGGACTGAAGTATTTACACCACATACGGTCAAAATACATATAGAGTAAATTTTAAAAAACCTCTGGACCACTCTTTTAAGGATTATGGTTGAACATATGTAATTATTGCAAAGCTCATCTTTCTCAAAAGAATGACTACGTTCCTTACCTTTGTCTCTCTGTTAATAAGATTCACTCCAAGTTTGTTAATTGCAATCAGTAGAGTTTCTGGGAAGTTTGCCTCAGTTGTTTGCTACAAATATTAAGAAATGTATTATTAAATAAGAATTATCGCTATATACATCAATAAACTACATCTGCAGCAATTCAAACAACTAAAACGGCCTACCGTATCTGTAATTAGCTAAGAACTACTTGGTAAACAAAATATATGACATGGCTATTAGCATATTTACCTTTTCCTGCCTTTGAGCATAAAAATGTGTTTACAAAGTGCTCTTTATGTTAGCATAAATGTATCGCAAAAATCTAAAATCCAAATCAAAGGAAATGCAAAAAAATATTTTACACACTACAACAACAAAATGGAGAGATGTCCAACAGCAACACACACAAAGTCTTGTACAATCAGTCACCTTCATTAGCAATATTTGAATATGGTTAGGTAAAAGATTAATTCTATGGGCCTGATAAAACATAATGAATACAAAGTCCTACCATTTCGTTCAATTGTCCTGCCTTTTAATGTAAGCATATAAGAAAGATGCAAGTGATCACTGTGCTAACAGCTAGACATTTTGCTCACTCGAAGGATTGATAAGGATAACGGCAGCATTCGAGCAATTTCAAATTTCGTTTTCATACCAACCTTGACTTCAAAGAAAGCAGAACCAAAAGTTGGCCATTGATAGATGATTTTCAGGAACTTAATCTTGGCATCTCGATCCGATTGTCCGTAATCTGATTCATGATATACAGCGATTTGCTACAAAATAAAACAGCTTTCACTAAAATCACAGGGAGTATTTAATGCAAGGCCGATAAATGACTCTTTAACTGTCATGAAAAAATTAAATGAAAGCTCTCCGTCAAATTAAAAACTACTAAACTCCTTAGTGCCAGTAAAATTAGTTTAATGGCTTTGATGACTTCAATTAGAACCTCAATTGCATTTTACACATTTTATATTGCATCTTATTGTTAAAAAATTTAAAAAAATTTGTAATTAGTTCAAAGCATAATTTTACAATTACTAGGCAGTAAGTAACTAATCACATCGTTATTCTGCAGTAGAAACTAAAGGTAATTAATTAATTTTTGGAAAGTTTCAATTGTAAAAACTTAACTGTGTGCAACACAATAAATACTGTCCAGTGTGCATATGATAAATTATAAAATGAACTCTGCGTTAAAGCTCAAGACTAAATTTGTGTTTTAGAAGAAATGCAATAAGAACCTTTTTCCATTCATTAGCGTGTAACTGTTCAAACAGACTTGCTGGCACCAACTCCTTCAGCAAATTTCTGGAAGCAGAATTATACGATAATGTTACAGTTGATGTAGAGTTTAATCGGGTCTTATGTCACTGCTTTACTAATCTGATAGTCACAGGCATATTGACAACATGCCAATTAGATTCAAAAACTAATCACATTAACTTCATATCTCCAGGAGACAGGAAATATCAACAAGTCCAGCCGACAACAATATCTTTATCTATCTAAGAAATTCATATAGCGCCCCTTCAAGATAACTACTCAGAGCGCTCTTTAGCGATGTTGCTGTCATTTACTTTTCAGAAGTACTTAAAAGGTGCTAAATATATACCTATATTCATTCATTCATTCATTCATTCATTCATTCATTCATTCATTCATTCATTCATTTAAATAGTGTCCCTTCAAGGAAACCACTCAGAGGTGGTACTAACTCCAACGCGCCCAAAAAGGACAGTTTTAAGTTTCAAGAAGAAAGTTTCAGGCAGAGTCCCATGGTTTGAGCTCTACAGGAAGACCAGTCCAGCAGATCACTGGACCTATCACAGAAAAAGCTCAATACCACATATATTATAATAATAATAATAATAGAGTATTCAGCTGTATTCAGCTCAGACCCCACAGAAATGAAATGAAAAGCTTTCTATACGCCTTGTAAAGGTCAATCTTAACACTCGCTCACAAAACATAAAACACGGTGCACTTATCAGTTAAAACTACTACGAGCGAAAGAAAACTGACTGATCATTCTGTAGTTTTGCTGCATCGTTGCCGTGTCGTACACGGTAAATGCAGGCCGCCAGCTGTGCAGCCTCTTCAATTGAACACTGATGGTAACCACGGATCAACTTTGGAAGCTCCTACAAAACAAATCACACATTCTTCCTTCAGCCACTTGGCCATATGCTCTACAAAAATGACTAATTTGATGTCAACTATTATTGATTATGATGATGATGATGACGACGACGACGACAATGATGATGACGAAGATGAGTTCTATGCCCAAAAGCAGGTCCATTGGCTTTATGCCACCTGGGAATGAGATGAGTGAGGTGGTTTCCCTTTGCCTTCCTCACAGACGACTATTATTAAATTAATTAAATTAAGTCAAATTTAGAAGTTCCTCTGAAAGTCTGAAACACTCCTGCCAAAAAAGTTCACAGATGGCATGAATCATCTAGAAAACGGTAGTTTTATGTTTAATACAATTTCCTCAAAATAAATCACGAACTATCGATGAAGTGGACTAACGTAAACCATTTTAACAGAAAATTTATTTTTAACAGAATTAAACAACTTTTTGAAGAACAGATTAACTAGAAAAGCTTGTTGATTTTTATCATTTTGCACTGGTAGGTTGAGCTCAACAGTGCATTAGTTGCTCTAAAATTTTGTTTACTGCAGAAGTTTAGAATATGAAATGTACCTGGTGGTAGTGGAACATAACATCGGCATTGACATCTTTTCCAGGCACGGTGTGAGTCCAGAGTTTCTTCATGAAGAACACCTGGTAGGACATTGACAGTGGAGCATTGTTACCTTGATGCGCCTTCATAATCCAATCAGTCAGATGTCGCACAAAGTCAAAGAAGAAGTCACCTTCCGGAACACTGATCACTGAAATTCAAAGAGCAATTCTTGTTTAAAGCAGGTTCCTAGAACAAAGCAATGAGTTATATTATTATCCTTAAGAAATATTTTTTAAAGTTTGATGAAAAAAGTTTCTGCACTGTTTAAAATTCATACAAACATTATGGCTGATTGGTTGAGAACTTGCAAAGCAATCCAAAGCATGCAGGTTTGAGCCTCCCACATATTGCTATATAGTCTATCGACACAACTGGGCTCAGAGACTCTGAAGATGTTGATGGGAATCTGTTGGTTTGTTCCACGTGTGTGCACGGGCCCGCCACTGGTGACTCTTTCAGCTTACTGTGCATTGTTTTGCTAACTGATGTAATATATTCATTTGTAATGACATTTAACATCATATAGGCTAGCACAGAGAGTGCCTCTGAGTAGATATCCTGAAGGGGTGCTATATAAATGTCCATTTACATTACATGTATGTATTATGCACTTAATATAGTGCCTCAAGTACCTTACAAGAGTGCTGTAGTTCATTGCATTGTGACTAAGAAAGTTTATAACCATCACCTGGTTCCCTGTCCAAAAGTAATCAGCTGGTTCCCTGTCCAGACATAAATGTACAAAACATAACTGCAAAAATACTCTGTGAAATGAGGTGTCAAAGATGGCAAATAAAATTCATAAACTGTTTGAAAAACCTTTATCGGCAATTTTGACGAAGAGACTAAATCCCTCGGCAGACTTCAACTCCAAACGGTCGGCAATGTTCTGACAGAAGTCTTTAGCCCTTGTGCTTGAAGCAACTTCGAATGCTTGATTCGTGTCGTCTGGGAAGTAGACTTTGTGCAATATCTGGGTCATCTTGTTGCGGATGGCTTCCACCTCCACCTGGTGTGGTGGATATTTTCTTGTACCATTTCTGTAGATAAAAAATTCATGTATTAATTTTAAGAACTCAAACAGTCATTCCCTACAAACAAAATTCAACTGTTAAATGTTTATTCAAGTAAAGATATTGTGTAATCAGTTTGCTGTTTAAAAACAAACTTCAACTGTTTAATCTTTTACTCAAGTAAAGATATTGTGCAATCAATCTGCTTTTAATTGATAGATTGATTGATTGATTGACTCAACATAAACAAGTTCCTAGTACTAACCTCAGTGTCTTCTGTAATCGACTCAGGCAGTCCCCAGCTGTTACGCTGTTGCTTCGTGACTGAAGGAACTGCGTCACCTCTTTGAGCAGATTTGTGCTCGGAGCAAAGCATCCAGTAGCCAACCACAGAAGCTCCCATCCACGGTCCATGCTGTCTCTACACAAAGACATATAACAACGTTGCAGAACCAACACGAATTTTTTCTGACTGCGAATGCTGTTACTCCATTTTTATGAATTGTAACACTTTCACACAAAAATTACAACTAGTTTCAACAGTTTCAATAAAAAGAAACCAAATTTACATGCAGCTATCCACGTCCCTAACAAAGTTATACCAGAATTTGTGCTATAATGCTAGTACTTAACTAACTAATGCAAGTACTCGACATAGTTATGTCATAATTTGTGCTATAATGTTAGTATTTAACTAACTAACGCAAGTACTTGACAAAGTTATACCATAATTTGTGCTATAATGCAAGTACTTAACTAATAGAAATCTATTTTATATATAGATCATCATCATATTCGTTTATCAAGATATATCCAATCGTCATAACGCAACAGTTAACAAGTGTCATGAAAATAGCGGTTTAGTATACGTTTTAAACAGCATAATGTGATATGTAGCTCTTGTTTTCTTGCTAGTTAGTTCAAATGGATGGGACCTGCGGTGCATATTATGATGGCAAAGTTACTCGGTTCAACTGATATTATGATGACAGTGTGACTGCAATCTAAAACTGTTAACACCAGACAGATTAGACAGGTAACAAATGATAACAAACTAAGAGTTTTAAGTAACTCAAGAAAAGGAACACATACATGTTTCTGTTGGCCGTCATCTGTTTTAGTATTTGACAGTAGATTTCATCCCTCAGAATGTCCTGTAACATTTTAAATTAAGCTTTAAAGCAAAATAACTTCGGCAAGTAATTCTTAAAACGTGTATGTCAAATGACAATTATGGTTTAAGAATAAAGCCTTGTCAAACGCTTTCAACAGGTTTTAAGAAGTGCAAATGCTCTTTCGGAATTTCTATCTACATCTAAATATATCTGGACATATAAAACATCTATTATACTAAGGAATTACAAAAATAAAACAAAATAAAAAATACATTTTATAATGCACATTGACAATGACCGAAATTTTTTAAAATCTTATGAAGTCAAAAACTGAAATCCAAATTAACTATTACTTCTCCACATTTTATTTATAAAAGTTACAGAGCACAATATATTCTTACTTCCTTCAGAGCTGGTTCGAATATCTGATCAGACAATTCACTCGCGGGAACCACTTGTTTTGATGGATAATCGCCCATGTATTTCATAATAGGTAAACAAATGTTAAGGAATGTACCAGTAATTTTGGTTTACGTTCAAAACCGCGATCACAAAACCGCGATCGTCAAAACCGCGATCACAAAATAGCGATGCACAAAACAGCGACTGCATATAATAGCGATCATCAAAACAGCGATTTCATTCGAAGATTGCCTTATTTAATGTACGTTGATTGGTCGTGAGATGCGAACCTAATTAGCATTAATTATTTTACTAAATCATTTGATGTTGTTTTATTGAGAGCGTTGATTGGTCCTGATTGCGAATTAATTGAATTTAAAATGTTAATTAATCATTAGAAGTCTTTGGAGTTGAGCGGCATCAAGGAACAGTATTATAGTTGTATACATTTCAAAGGAGCAATTAACGTTAGCCTAATTATTTTAATTAATCATTAGAAGTCTTTGGAGTTGAGCGGCATCAAGGAACAGTATTATAGTTGTATACATTTCAAAGGAACAATTAACGTTAATTATTTTAATTAATCATTAGAATTTTTTGGAGTTGAGCGGCATCAAGGAACAGTATTACTATATAAGACAGCAGAAATCAAACTTCTTATTACAGTAGTGCTAGAACGTCGAGAATGCCACTTGAATTCATTAAAAGTAATAAGGGTCGTGATCTGTTGTTGGTAGAAGGTTATACTTTTCGACGCGAAAAAGAAATAAAGGGGAAAAAGCACTGGAAATGTACTGATTATGATAGATTTAAATGTCGCGCTCGTTGCCATACCGAGGGTCAAGATATTGTGACAGTGTCTAATCACAATCATGTTCCTGATGCTGCAAAAGTGGAAGTGAGAAAGACGATGGAGAAGGTCAAAGCTAAAGCGACGACAACACAAGAGTCTACTCATCAGATTGTTGCAGGAACACTTAGAGGCACATCGACAGCCGTCGCCGGTCAGCTGCCTCATGTTCGCTCCATCAAGCAAACCGTCAGAAGAGCGCGTCGCCATGATGGCGTTCCTTTGGCGAATCCGGCGAACATAGATGAATTGGTTATACCAGATGTCTACAAGAAAACGATGAAAGGAGACGATTTTCTGAAGTACGACAGTGGTTCTGCTCCTAATCGCATACTCATCTTCACAACATCAGACAATTTGAAGTTGATGTCAGAATGCCCGAATTGGTATGCAGACGGTACATTCAAGTGTACACCTCCGCTATTTAATCAGCTCTACACCATCCACGCTGTTAAGTACAGCTCTGTCATTCCAACTGTCTTCATTCTGATGACAGACAGATCGACGAATAGCTATGTTCGAGTTCTAACGGCACTCAATCAACTTAAACCAAATCTTCAACCGAAGTCGGTGATGACAGATTTCGAACAGGCTGCTCTTCTTGCATTCAAAACAGTCTATCCAGGTGCCGAACAACGTGGGTGTTTGTTTCACATGGGTCAATGCATATGGAAAAAAATTCAAGCGAAGGAAGAGCTTCGACAAAGATATACCTCTGATCCAGAATTTGCATTGTGTGTAAGGCAGATTCTGTCGCTTGCCTTTGTACCAGTAAGCGACGTGGCTGCTGCCTTCGATGCTCTCTTGGAATCAGCCTTCTTCACCGATAATGGAGATATAATTCGAGACCTCGTCATCTATTTTGAAGATAACTGGATTGGTAGACCGGCAAGAAGAGGTGGGCGAAGTGCTCCATTGTTCGCTCATGCACTTTGGAACTGCTTCGACGCTGTTCTACAGGATCTACCGAGAACCAACAACTCAGTTGAAGGCTGGCATCGAGGGTTCAGCGAACTAATCGGGGCTAATCATCCGACCATCTGGAAATTCATCGATGCCCTGAAAACGGAACAGAATCTGAACGAGATGAAGATCGAGCAGTACATCGCAGGACAACTACCAAATCCATCTCGAAGAATCTACAGAGAAACTGCAGACAAAATAAAAAGCATCGTCGCTGATTACACTAATCGACACATATTGGACTACCTTCGTGGAATTGGACATAATTTAAGTCTTCAAATGTAACATGACACATTTGTTATAATTATGTATACTTCGTGATACATTTAAAACTTTCTATAATAAATCTAGGCTACTTCTAGAAATATACTTCGTGATACATTTAAAACTTTATATAATAAATCTGTGAAATCGACCGTAGACCGTTTAAGTCTTCAAATGGGTTTACGTTCAAAACCGCGATCACAAAACCGCGATCGTCAAAATCGCGATCATCAAAACAGCGATTTCACCGATACATTTAAAACTTTCTATAATAAATCTGTGAAATCGACCGTAGACCGTTTAAGTCTTCAAATGTAGGCTAACATTACACATTAATTTTTGTTATGATTATGTATACTTAAAACATTCTATAATATAATTATGTATACTTAAAACTTTCTATAATAAATCTGTGAAATCGCTGTTTTGATGATCGCTATTATATGCAGTCGCTGTTTTGTGCATCGCTATTTTGTGATCGCGGTTTTGACGATCGCGGTTTTGTGATCGCGGTTTTGAACGTAGACCGTAATTTTTATAAGTTCGGTTCAATTTAAACCAGAGAATCAAAGATACTTCTCAAGATTATGCTTAAATTGTTAATACAAATGTGGCTGCAAACTTATTGTCAAAACGATGCATACAACAAAATGCTGTGAAGAAAATGTCCTTAAGCATGATTTTATTATCTATATACAGCGGGTTTTGCTAAGTCCGATTTTACATACCCTGAACCAGTCTCGTTTGTTTGTGGTGAGTGAAATTTTTATAAGTTCAGTTAAACTTTAAACCTGAGAATTAAAGAAACTTCTCAAGATTATGCTTAAATTGTAAATACGAATGTGGCTGCAAATGTCAATTATGGTTTAAGAATTATGCCTTGTTAATGCTTTTAACACGTTTTAAGATGTCCTGTGCAAATGCTTTGTAAGAATCAAAGAGGTTTGGAGAGAGAAGGAACGGAAGTTAGAGGAGAGATATGAGAAGAGTGAAAATTAAGGAGAAACCAATAGCTAAGACTGTGGCAATTCCAATTGAAAAGTTGGAAACAGAGTTGTTTAAAAACAGAGAAAAACAATTAATTGAGCTCATCTCGACAACGTGAAAAAATAAAAATTTGATTGAAAGGATATCCAAGAAGCAGACACAGGCCTCCTGTGACAGGTCTTCCTTTCCGATCAACTTCTTGAGAAGCGGTTGTTTCAATGGCTGACTAGAATATCGCCACAGTGCTTCCTCCTGACGTCGTCTCATGGTTGCAATCGTCTTACCCAGAGACTTCTTCGGTGGCTGCCTGTTACGTCACATAGAAACATTCAGAAGTCTTGTATCAAGCGTCAGTATTCAAAATCCTTTTACCTCAACAACATTTCCAACACAAATCGTAACATTTAAATCCAAAAATTCTCACAATCAGCTTGATAAACCTATGATTAAATATCCATAGGATAAAAATACCAGAATAAAACTCTTAATTCAAGGTATTACGTCAAACTGGTCAAACTGTTTAAATTATAAACAAATCCGTGAATTGAATACTTTGAAAGAAATAACAGAATAAAGCAATAATTCTTAACTGTTAAGCACACATTGCAAGAACAACTGGGTTTAAACCAAGTACAGGTAACTGTGAGTTTCACTTTTCAAACCAACTACACATAACTGTAAGTTTTACTTTTGTCTTATTTCTGCAAACTGCTAATGTTTCTTCCAGCACAGACAGTAGCGACAGAGCAGAAGAATTCAGAGCATGTACCTGAAATGATCGTAGGAGTAGCCTTCAAGTGTGTACAGCTTCTGGTCTCCTCCTTGAGTTTCAACCTGGGCCTGTGCAGCGGCAATGATTCTCTGTGACTGGTCACCATTCGACTGCATCTCAAACAGCGTCTGTAACAATGAAATGAAGACTATCTGCAACCCCAGTGTTCAAAACCCATGGTCGAAAAACTTTGATTATGGTTTTAAAAAAGCTACATAAATCTTTGACTACAACTCCCATTATTAGTCACACGCAGAGAAAAAACTAGAAAAATGGTCATGATCAGCTAGTACCGATAAGCACACGTCTGAATTTTTTTAAATACTGTTAACCCTTTAACGACGAGCGTGTACTAAAATGTATGGGAAACCATAGGCAGCTCGTCGTTAAAGGGTTAAATAACTAACAACTCACACATGTCTTATATGAAATACAAGTTTTCAGAATAATTTCATCACCCACTGCTTGTCAGAGCTACTTAATTAAGTAGTGATGTAGAAATAAAATGTCGCAATTTCTAATAACATTTGCAAAAATCTACATAATATTATTGACGATTTGCAGAATTTCTGTAAATGGTGGCTGAGAAAAGAGCTGACACAGGATCTTGCATTCAAAAAATTCAAACTAGAATCAGACTAAGGGATTTTAAGCTAAAACTTGCTCAAAAAATGAATAAATGTGATCCACATGGAACATACGAGTATGTCAGGTGGTGGTTTCGTGATTGTTGGCAAGATATAGACACATTCGGCTGGGAAAGCCCCGATCTTCTTGGTTCGAACGCATTCACCTTGACACCAGCCGTTACTCATAACCAATTGACCTGTTTCTTGACCCTGAAGTATCAGTAGATCACCCTTCTGGAAGGTGAGGATGGATGTAGCAGTACTGTCACCTAACACAAACAAAATATCATAAGATACAGTAACAAGAACAAATTAATTCAAGCTACATGAAAGTTTTTGATTTGAAATTATAAAATAAAAATTAAGATCAACCATTTTTTTTACCAGACTCACTCCCGCTTATGGGGCCGTCCATAAAGTACGTCACGCTCCGAGGGGTTTAAGAAAGTGTGACAGTTTGTGACAGGGGGAGGGGTCAGGCCATGTGTGACGTCACGTAGAACCAACCAACGGATTTCCATCGAAAGCTGACAGATGGCATGCATCTCAGTCTCTGAGCCAAGTTCCGTCGATAGAGTACAGCAGTCACAGGTGAGTTTGTTTGAGCATGCTATGTCTTCATGTCATTATGAACACAATGAGGCTCTTAAAGATGACTTACTTGGGGGTTTGTAATCCTGTAGAGCAATCACATATTTCGATCGCTTCCTCAATCCATCGAGGAACGTAACAACCAAGTCTCGTATGTCTTCTGCATTTGGAGATGTGAACGTGAATTCGTCACCTTTGACTGTCGCTAACGTGAAGCTCTGACCATGCATTTTTCCCGTTCTAAGAAAAATAAACACAAAAGCGTAAGAGACAGACAGTTGCTCATTCAGCAGTCATTACCCAATCAACAATGAAATTAATCAACCTCTAATCTAATCTAATGACTGCTATAGCGCCACTATAATCAGACACAAGGCCTCAATTAATGGTCACTATAATATTTAGTGAATATACATATGTACACAGAATGGTCAGGAAACAAAAGAAACAAGTTGAAAGACACAAGTCTAAACTTGAGACTTGTGTCTTTCAACTTGTTTAGACCTGAAAGACAGCAAACAGCCTTTCCACTCCGGTAGTCATTTTATAAATACAATGCAGATCCAAATCCTAAGGGTAAAGAAGTATGCATAAACTTTCAGTTCACCATCTTAACTTGCATGAACGAGGAAGAAAAGGTGAACTTGTTGTTCCCTTTGCGCACACTTCTAAGACGCAACGTCGTGCCTTTTCAGTGGTTGGGTCGACCATGTGGAATAACCTTCCTTCAGATTTCATACAATATTCGTTTACTGACAAATTAAAGTTGACAGAAACACAACTTAGCATGTTCTTTTAACTAGCGAATCTGCATACACCTTTAACAAACATCTGAAAACTGTTCTTTATCACCAGAGTTGGGCTGGATGCGTCCGTGATTAGTTATCTTGGACGGGTGCTACATAAATCCTCTGAATGAAATGAATGAATGAAAACAACAGACGAGGAGGAGCTGACTGACAAACCTGCTGCTTGAAACAGCTGTAATTTCCGGAAACGAGAGTTCCAGCAAGACTTGCTCTTGGTCATCAACCACATAGACACCTGTCCAATTAACTGCTATTATGACGTCGTTCTTTGGCAGACTTGGTCCAGCAAACTTGTAAGCTTCGTAGAATCTTGAGAAGAGCAGTGGCCACTTGAACTTGGCGTAGTTGACGATATCCTCCTTGATTCTGTTCGGTGGAACACGATCTCGAACAAAGTAGCTCTTCTTGAAAGCAGTTGAAATTCCCTGTAGCCAGTAGTTCATGGAACGCGATGATAGGAAAGTGTCTGGTATGTATGAAGGCACAAGTGTCTGGAGTCGCTCATTTGAAATGTCTGGACCAAAATCGATGTAGTACTGCTGGGCAGCAATCATTGCCAAATCTTCATCCTAACCAATAACAATCACAGACATACATTATTAGCTGCATCAAAGCAGTCAGCAATGCATAGCAGGTATTTTCAAATGCCAGCAATTATGAATTGTGACACAGCAGCAGAAAATAACCAGAACAGAAGAAATTTTCTTACTTTATGGCTGAGAACTAGGCTCAAGAAACCATCAAAATACCAATCAATACCTTTAGAAATCTACAAGCAAACAGTCCCTGATCTGATACATGTACACTTACACAATTAAATCCTCAAGAATTATACTTTGAAACTACTGAAATACCAATACCCATAGAATTATACAAGTAAACCGTCCCTGATCTGATAAATGTAGAATTACACAATTAAATCCTCAAGAATTAGACTTTGCTGTACAGATGAAACAAGTATGCATTTAGACACTAAAAAACAGCAAAATTCCCATCCTCTCTAATCTCCCTTCTGAGCCACATGCCCTAAGTGGCAGCTGCTTACACTGCAAACTGCAACCGTGGGAACTTGGCAATTCTTCAGAGCAATCTAAACATCATCTTCAATTTCATATCATCTTCAATTCTTTCATCCTGTCTTGCAGTAAGTAACACAGTCATAATCATAATCTTATCAGCTATCTCTGGACGTCCTCTCTGCTCTTTAGACGGGGTCTAACCTTCTAGTACCTCGGTCTCGGACTGCCACAGCACAACATCATGCCTAAGCCTCTGTTGGCCCTTTACTGTAGAATGACTGTCCTGCTATAACTCGTGCGGAGATCTTATTTGGGGGCACTGCTGTTTCTGCTCGTTGCCTTAAGACTTTTTTCAGGGGTCCTTTGCACTGGAAGTGCCTCTGATAAGGTTGTAGTTGTACTGTGAGAGGCGCTTTTAGTAAGTCCGTAAATAGAATAGAATAGAATAGAATAAACAAATGCACGCACCTTGTCACATCTGTATTCACCAAACTTCACTCCTCTAACAACCTGCTGATATATGAGGTTAGTAGCCACGCTGTCAACTGAAGGCTCGTGCCAAGGAGCAAAGATCTCCTTTCGGAAGAACAGTCTCCACGGAGCGTTGCGCTCCTGCGCTCCATTCTCCTTTGCATACTGTTCACACTGTGAGATGGCATCCATCACATGATCTCCTCCGCTGCCCAACGACGACACCTAGAACGAGTTAGCAAGAATTTCATCAACCACATCAGTAATAAAACAAGTTTATGACGTTAATTAGATTTTAACAGGAGAACAAGCATAATGAGAAATGACGTAACTGCTCTTTTACGACGTACCTTAATCACAGACATGGCCTGGGGTTGCATGTATATATGCATGCACAGGTACAAATGTGTCTGTATATATACAGAACCTCTTTGAACCTGAAAAAGTACTGGAGCCTAGCCACCTAGGCCATCTAACAGTTCCATAGCTCTGTGACTACTGACTGAAGCACACATCTGATACCAATCATACACAATGAGGAAACCTTTCCTAAAATTTGGCTGAACAACTGCAAGTAGACAAACTGGATTCAAACCATCCACATAAATCCATAAGAGCAACAAGTCACTAAGCTAGAAATCAGTGTGAAACCATGTCATCAGTCTGCTTGTTTCAAAGTTAGCGATCAGTCTTTGGAATGTGTTTTTGTACACATTAAAAAGAGCAACAAAAGATCAGAAAGCACAAAGCCAAAGTAATAATTTCTGCCAAACTTGAAGATTTGGTAGATTTCCAAAGTAACAAAATACTTTCAAAGTTGAATGTTTCGTAGATTTTGGAACAAATACACAACATCTCTATCATTTTACAAGGTATGACTATTACAATTCTACAGCCCTTAACTTGTCAAACAAAGCAATAATCAAAATTACAATTTTAAAAAATCTGATAGATTTGGAACATATTTCTCATTTTATCAGTTACCAGTCCAGTTACCTACCTTGTCAAACAGGGCAATATACAGTGAGAATCCAAACTGGTCGACCAAGCCAATCTTCTCAGCCAACTGCTGACACAGCTCACGAGCAGTGGTTGCTGAATCAGCCAACAGAGTCTTTGTATTTCCATCCATGAACGTTATTGGCAACATCAGAGGCTTCTTAGACTTCGTCGCCTGCAGCTCAAGCCAGCTGGGTGGCTGATTACGAGGACCATTTGCAAATGTCCTTCTAAGTCGCTCCTCGCAGTACGGCGCGTAACCAACCGGTCCCTCTTTGATGAAGCAGCGCAAATACTTCACAAACTGCAGAGAAAACAGACTCAAATTACATAAAACAGGCTCAAATTACATAAAACAGGCTCAAATTACATAAAACAGGCTCAAATTAAAGAAAACCTAGAAAAATACTTAATTCAATTCAAAACCTTTAATTGATACCAAATGTAACTGCCTGCTACAAGACACGTCAATGAACATGTATCAGAGTGGTAAACCAGAACAAGCAATAGCAGTATAATGTTTCGCTAGTAGGGAGCCATATTTTATGTTTGCCTCTGTTCTACAAAACACATAAACTGACTGACTGAATCTACGGAAAACCTCAGGAATGGTGTTTTTTATTAAGTACCAAGAATGTACACATTTATCTCTAGCAATGTGTAGCTCTGTACCTTCTTAACTGTAAAAAATTTTATCGGCCGAGATCCTCAAGTCAATATCATGAAGTTTTCGCTTCAACAGCCTTTGTGTTTGGCAATTGCAAGCAAGTTGTCAATACAATTTGTTTCATAGTAAATCCAAAAGTGCAAAGTAATGTGTGATCTGGATGCTTGTTTTGGATTTCAAGAGTTTTAAGGAGGCCTACTGTGTATATATTTTTTATCACTGCATAGGAGCTGATTCATAGGTAATGATACAAGACATCCATTTCTCTACCTAAATGACACCCGCTTTAAACAGATTCTCTGCTCCATCTCACCTCTGGCAACCGGACTTGGACCCACTTCTGATTACCCTTTGGACAATCCATCTGACTCAACACAGTGCTCGCGAATAAGCTGGTGCCCTGCGCTTGGCTTTTGAGTGGTGCTCTAGAAAGTTTAGAGTTTACGATTATGATTGCATTTGTAATAATAATAATAATAATAATAATAATAATAATATTTTCTTTAATAAGCGCCTGACAAACGCACTGCGCTGTACATTTACATGTTATGCAATTTAAATCTTAACTACTAACAGAACAGACAGCCTGCAATACAACGGCGCTAATAGCAGCCTACAAAGCATATCCGCCCAACGGGGGCTCGAACTCGGTACCTCTCGCTCTCTGTGCCAGATGTTATCCAATGCGCTATCGGTACTCACCTTCTCAGATGGAGCAAAGCAACCAACACAGAGTGATAAAAGAATCCAGCCACGTGCATGACTACTCTTGTTGGGATTATTTGTCAACTGTTTGCAGATCTGACAGTAGATCTCGTCTCTTTAGAAAACCAAAACATTAAATTAAGTCAATTATTGTATATAAAAAAGTAATTGTTTATAAAATTCTGCTTGCATTTACAAAATTTTAGTTAAGCAATTGATGCAATATGTCATTAATAAGTAAGTATATTCTTTATTAAACCGGCGGTTGCAGAAGAGCTGCACTCCGGTGTTGAAACATCGTACAACAAATACAAAATCAATAGTACAACATTCTTTTGATAAATGTTTACCTCATTTTGTTGTCTATAAGAGTCAGGACTCTGTCATGAGACAGAACCCTGACAGTGTAGTTAGTTACTTAGCTATCAAGAAACCATTATTATAGTACCTCACAAAAGTATGTCACATGCTAGCCTAAATGCTGGTAAAGTCACTAAGAAAAAAGTTTATCAATACAGTAGACAGTATTCAGATAACTACAGTTCACCTTATGTCAGGTCGCAAGATTCCATGGCCGATGATGAAGTGCAGTTTCTCGAGATTTGACGTTACCCTCTCATCGAGAAGAGCATTGCTGCTGCTCGTGTATTCGCCGTCTTTCAATTTCGATGTAACCTGCTCTGTGATCTTCGATTTCTTCTTCAAAGTTAGTGAAACCAATTTCTTTCGTACACTTGGCTTGTTTTCTTTTATAGTTGGTGTAGGTTCTCTTTCCTGATAATTTACAAAAATCATGTATCCATATTATTAGATGCTTGTGATAGACTACAACTGCATGATGCTTAGAAGAAATGAATCACATTAACATGGTTTCATTTAGAATTATGGTAATTAATCATTCATAGCTATGACTAATTGCTAAGTACGATGATTTATCATCTCTACTTCTCTTGGCCTAATTAATAATTATTTCAGTTCAATTTGTTCCTGACTTTGCTATGTATGTTCACATGCATAAGACAGGAAAGTGTGGAAAGTAACAATGAATATGCAGTGAATGCACAGCGGTGACAAGGGTATAATTTTGCACCATAGATAACACCTGCATGGTCAAACAAGTAGAGACAGCTTTAAATAACACCAAAAGCAGCGAGGTAATGCACTACAGAAGGAAGGAAGGACTATCATTAACTAAATGAATAATTACTTACCTAAAATCCAAGAAATTTCAAAATAATGGCAAGGATAACTAATTAAAAGCTTGAATAAGGTTTTTAAAAGCATATTTACAATGTCTTCTCCAAGCCTCTGGGCTTCTTCCAAGTCTTTCTGACTGTACTTTCGACCAAGAGTCGAGTAGATCTTCGTCATCACTGGTGTAGTATCCTGTAAAACAGAAGCCGTGAAGCACTATTCACCCATCCGACATCCCCAGAGTTACGCATACTGCCTTACATTCGAAATTTAAATTCCAGATGCAAAAGACACGTTCTTTGCTTTTTAGGAATGTTGACTTTGAGAAACACTACACTATAGACTGTTATGTATAAATAATGTCTAAAAGCCATAAACTCAAACGACAGAAACAATATGTCGGCAGCAGATCAACAAAACTAAACAGGCAGAGCTCTGTTTAGAGAGTTGCAACTTAATTCTTTAACGATGAGCTGCATTGGTTTCCCAGTACTTTTAGTACACACTCGTCTGAAGGGTTAAACAAAGAATTCTTATTGTGTACTGTGCATTGATTATAACTTAAACATAGTTTTTTACTGTGTACTGATATAAACAAGACTACAGGTCTATAATTTACCTTCATCTCAGTTGATGATACAGGGTATTTAGGCTCTGGAAGATCACCCATGAAACGCAAAATAGTGATCCACACTGCCAGAGCAGCCTAAAAAGTCAGAAAACAAAAAATGACTATTTTGAACCATGAGCATTTAGAAAATACACTAATCATATTAAGAGTTCTGATTTAACAATTTCAATGAGACATCTAACTAAACCATGCATATCAAACAAAAGTTTAGTCACCTAACTATAAGGAATCCGTTTACGTCCGTCAGTGGTTCTTAGTGTTTCCTGTTGCCCGACTTCAATGTACACTTTTGAACTTTCTAATGGGTCATTATCAAATTTGAATGCATTGCTTGCACAAAGAATCATCACAAAACCCATTCACAAAAACCTTCAACAACAAACACTTCCCTACTGCTTAATAGTTCCGTACCTAGCAACCAACTCACGCAAATAAGCATCACCTATCCACTGCATGCAAAAGTGACCACTTACTTTCCTGTTAGTACCTAACACACCCTTCAGAGTAATTAAAATTAAACTTAAAAAGAAGTACCGGTACACAGAAATTAAGTATGCAGTCCATCCATGACTACAAGAAAAAAGACCATGTAATTAGGAACAATTTTAAAATATATCTTCTAAACAAATTCAAATAGAAGCAAATCAGTTGGCCAGCAGAAAAATTGGAGTAAATCTCACCAGTTGGTCGCCTTCATTTTTCAGCGGCAGAAGTGGAGTCTTCAGGGCACGTCTGCTATGCACCGCCGGGTCGTTGCTCTGGAAGTGAGTCTGAGCAAACTTTGCAAACTTATACTCGAGGATATCATCGTCGTCATCAGGCAGAGGTAGGTGCATGCCATCAACGTCAATATCTTCCTCTTGCATCGCATTACGACGACGCTCCTCCAGATCCTAAAAAGCAAATCACCACTTCATGTAAGATCAAATAAAAAAGAAACCTCTCCAAGATATCAACACACCAATGTAATGTACCAGCAGTACAAAGCTTTATTAATTTTCACCTATAATTAGCACTGCAGAAAAAGGGTGATAAAAATTACAACTATTGTTGAGACACAATATGTGAATCTATATCAGAATCATAACACCAACTCGTTCTTTGATACTATCTGGTGGGCCAGGTGCTTCTTTTCGCTGTCTTAAGACCATTCTTTTCGCTCGGAGTCTTTCGCACTGGGAGCGCCTCTGATTGGTGTTCACTGTGAGAGGCGCTTTATAAATTTATAAATACAATACAATACAATACAATACAATACCTAAAAAGCGACAAATAGTTCAAACAAATGACGAGTTCAACTGTGGTGCCAATAATTTAAAACATTAACATATAACAAGAAAGACATTGTCCAAGGAATAAAATTAAGTAAGATTAGACAGAGCAACATGTAGCTATGTAGCTCTACGTTCTGTGGACCTTGGTGACTTGCTTGTCTC
Source organism: Aporrectodea caliginosa (assembly GCA_020284085.1). NCBI lineage: Eukaryota > Metazoa > Annelida > Clitellata > Crassiclitellata > Lumbricidae > Aporrectodea > Aporrectodea caliginosa. Next base: position 116,859 of record JACEVL010000502.1, read on the forward strand.
TTTGCACGCACTTCCACCATACAACACCGGGCTTTTTTCGTAGCCGGCCCAACCATTTGGAACGGCCTTCCATTGGAGCTACGTTTGTACCCAGGACAAATTCCTTGTCCTTTCATGTATCTCTAAAAACCGTTCTTTTCAGCTGCGGCAGGGCCGGGAGCGCCTCCGAGTAGGTATCTTGAAGGGGCGCTATATCAAGTTCATATTGATTGATTGATTGATTGATTGATTGATTGTTTGATGGATTGACACCACCTAACATCCACACCAAACCATTAGGCAATTTCACCGAGACTTCCTTAATTTTTAATTAAAAATCATATTGACCTAAGCAAGTAAAAAAACTCAAAATAATTACCTGGAATGCTTGTGGTCCCATTCCCTCAAACGAATCACTCGACGCATCCAAGTTTCCAAACAAATCATCCACCATCTCTGAGTCATTGACTGGATCTGCACGTTTTTTCTCCGCATTATCAATTCTGCTCTTTTTACTGAGGAATTCTGCATGCAGACGGATGTCTTCTTCTGCGACTTCTTGGTCAATCCGAGCCAAACGTTCCTTTATAACATTATAGCACAAAATACAGGAAACAGTAGAAAATTACAACAAACTGCTACTGGGTATACAGTTCCTGTGTAAGTGCTCTGCTCCACACTTTATTGACTTTTGTATTTCAGTCTGCTTGGTCCTTGGTCGTGGCAAACTTAGATCGGCTGCCCATAGACTTCCGACTATTCCTCCCTCATATGCATACTACTACAGCCGAGTCCAGAAGCTTTGCCTATGTTGGGCCCACTAGCTAGAATCATCGCCTTTCCCTCACATGCATACTAATATAGCTGAGTCCAGAAGCTTTGCCCATGTTGGGCCCACTAGCTGGAATCATCGCCTTTCCCTCACATGCATACTAATATAGCTGAGTCCAGAAGCTTTGCCCATGTTGGGCCCACTAGCTAGAATCATCGCCTTTCCCTCACATGCATACTACTACAGCCGAGTCCAGAAGCTTTGCCTATGTTGGGCCCACTAGCTAGAATCATCGCCTTTCCCTCACATGCATACTAATATAGCTGAGTCCAGAAGCTTTGCCCATGTTGGGCCCACTAGCTGGAATCATCGCCTTTCCCTCACATGCATACTACTACAGCCGAGTCCAGAAGCTTTGCCTATGTTGGGCCCACTAGCTAGAATCATCGCCTTTCCCTCACATGCATACTAATATAGCTGAGTCCAGAAGCTTTGCCCATGTTGGGCCCACTAGCTGGAATCATCGCCTTTCCCTCACATGCATACTACTACAGCCGAGTCCAGAAGCTTTGCCTATGTTGGGCCCACTAGCTGGAATCATCACCTTTCCCTCACATGCATACTACTACAGCTGAGTCCAGAAGCTTTGCCTATGTTGGGCCCACTAGCTAGAATCATCACCTTTCTTCAGAGCTGCAGCTTGAACTACTCAGTTTGTCCCTTCCACAGTTTTGCAAGCGCCTGAAGTCTATTATTTGAAAGTGATTTCACTGGTTTGGGTTGGGAGCACCACTGATGAATTTTTTCTTGAAGTGGTGCTATATAAATATCAGATTACAATTACAACTAGTGCACCATATCATCCCGATTACTTTGCTCTTGAAGTGGTGCTATATAAATGTTCAATTACAATTACATAATCCAAATAACTAATCAACCATTATGTTCAGGTACAACATAATAATCTGAACATTATATATCACATTTCTACAGTATTATGAGCAAGTATAATAACATTATTAAAACTTGCCTGATCACTTTGAAATATACTGTATATATGTTGTTCACAAAATGAACAACCAGCAACACTGTAACAAGTGTAGTACTGATGCAATTCCATACTCTGCTACTTTGTGTAAGCTGCATATCTGATGGCAAGTTAGCACTGCAACCATCAAACTGTTCTCCGTTTAACTTTTAAATTCCACACATTAGATAAAATGGTCGGTTTTACAAACAACTATAGAAAGCATAAGCTGACAAGGTTGTTTACCTTGTAGAGTCTCTGTGCTTCCATCTTTCCATTCTCTTTACCCATTTGCTTAATGAACTTTGCTTCCTCGACCTTCAGCAACTGTTCGGCCTCCAGTCGCTTCTTATGCTAGAAAATGCATAAAAAGGATCATAATATATGCCACATGTCAGCACGAATGAAACTAAAGCATGAACATAAGCACAGTAATTATTATAATCATTAATAACAAATCACTCAAGTCTTTTTTCTTTTGCCGTGGCTGGGCTGGGAACGCTCCTGAGTAGATTTCTTGAAGGGGTGCTATATAAATCTCCAGAATGAATGAATGAATGAACAAAATTTAATGTCTACAAAGTCACACAGAAATATGAATCATTACAAAACAATGTTGCAACAGTGACAGTACACAATTTCATTGTTTTATTTAGTGCACAATTGAGCATGAATATCTTGTCTAGGGTCATTTCAAAGAGTCCATGCAGCAAGCGTGAACTTGCAATCATTGGACTACAGACTTGGCTTGCTACCAACTAGGCCACCAAGCCACATTGATAGTCAACTGCACTGCATGATGGTTACAACAACTGACTTTGTCTGACAATGGCCTAGGCATGAAAATAACTATCATGATTTTCAAAATAAATAAGCTAATATCACATAATAAAAATGTCAACTTACCCCAAACCTCATCCTGTTGTATTGCTTTTGTGCAATGATTCTTCGAATGGCCGCCTGAATCACCACAATACTCTGGAATTTCTGAGGGTACTTGTGACTAAACAGGAAACCGCGGCAGTAGCGCTGTTCATCAAATAAATTGCAAACATAAAAATTTTACCAATTCACCAAGAAGTAACTGATTTTTTTAAAACATACAGCATACTAAAAACCATGCAGAAATTCTGTGTATTTTACCTTTATGCCAAAAAAAGCAAATTTTGTTTTGCATAATGAAGAATTAAAGTTGTGTCTGTGTCAACCTGTCTATGAATAAACAAATATTGATTGATTGAGAATTCAAGATCTTTCTCACAAATAAAATGCTTACTACATCATAAAACGATACAAAAAAAATAATAAAGATGCCTGCTTTGCAACCTGCCTCAGTTAAATTAAGGTGCAAAATCTGCATATCAAAAAAGGTATTACTGACCTGGAATCCAACCATGTGGGTACGAAGAACACTGAAGTGTTGTGTAAGACTTCGAGATCGGAAGACTGCTTGGAGTCTCATGTAGCCCACTTTCAACTGACAATCACATAATTTCTCTGATTAGTCAAACTGGTATGGCAATTGCTTTCGTAAGCTCAAAGTACTACAAAACCTTTTTGTAAATGTAACGGAAATTGAAAATTTATATAGCACGACTTTGACAGAAGCTGAACTGCAATCACTAAACTACAATAGAATAGAATGGTTTCAAGTGATTGTTGAAAAGAGTCAGAGAAAGGTTGAGGAGCTTCATGTATGAATTTTTCTTGTAAATGTAAGCAACCAAAATGCCAATTTATTATCCTTCTAATGCTTCACATTTGAAACAGTGAATTTCTCCACAGTCAATCAACCGGTAACTCTCAAAGCAGCAAATACCCCAAAATCCAAAAGCAACAAGGTGCTAAATTACTTGTTTTGTATTGTAGAAGTTTGGAGTTTATGATTACGATTTATGAATACGATTGTATATTTGTTTATTCGTAAATACGTTATATCACCAAAATTGATGAATAAACGAGTATACAATACAATACAATTAATTCAGTGCCTCTCTGACGTTCCTAAAGGTACTACAAAATAGTGAGATGCATGCATACCAGTACATACAAACAAACATACCGGTACATACTGGTACAGACATACATGCACTCTGGTACATACATACACATATACATAACAGTCCATACTTACCAGTTCACACATACACATTCATACATCCATACCTGTATACAATTATACAATATACATGCATCCATACAAACATTCATACATACAAACACGCACATGCATACTTATATACATTCATATTACAAATAGCCTTAAAATATCAAAACATTCAAGTATCTTTCATGTTAGAAAACAAACTGTAAACCTGTTCGTATCGTCTCTTGGCGACGAACGCACGAACGTATTTCTGCAGGAAGACACAGCTCGTCCGCATCATTCGGAATTTCTTGCGGTCGTGCCAACCTCGGATTGCCTTTTGCAACATTATCAGTTTCTGGCTCAAGACTCGATCTCGTTCCTGCTCTAGGAAAGCGTCTTGAGCATCCTGAAATTAATCATCAAAATCATCAACATCGTCAGTGCATCACTTATTATTTTACCAGGCACTCATACCTCTTGATTGCAAAAGTTTCACCAATCAACTGGACCATGCTGTTAGATCTTATAATTACTGTAAAAGATTATGCCAGTGACCAATTTAAGAAAATTGCTAAACTGGCAAAAATTTATGCATCATCATATCAGCAAAGTGCAAAACCAAATTTACAAGGTTTGTGTTGTGTTAACACTTTAACGATGAGATATAAATTTATAAATTTATAAAATATAAATTTCATAGAGAGATAGATAGATAGATAGAGAGTGTACTAAAATTGACTGGGAAACCAATGCAGCTCATTGTTAATGTTAAACAAAGCTCGGCAGCATATGAGTCAAAGTACAAGATAAGATGATTAAAATTACCTTCAGAAAGACTTTTGTTTTTCCCAGCTGGAAATCCGCATCACCAAGAACTGCCTTGCAGATCTTAGTGGACGCTCCCTTGCAATCCTCCTTGAACGACGGTCCAATTCCACTGCTTAGGATTCGATAGCGATCAACAAATTCCGCAAACAAGTGCCGGATGGGATATCCTGCACGCCGGATGCGGATGGTTTCCATCATTCCGGAGTAGCGCAACTGCCGCACGGTCAAGACGCGATCAAACACCTGCAACAAACAACATTGCAAACCATGCAGTAATGACATGCGAAACATTGCGTGTTCTAAAACTGCTTCTAACAGTGAAATTTTTAAAGAAAACATTGCAGTAAGCAGAGACTCAAACTGGACATCATGGTTACATTGCATTCTATAATTCTTTGCTTTATATTTTTGTGCACTCAGCTATTGTTTTCTTTCTTTAAAGTATTTCACATAACCTTGCACTTACAAAGTTAACAAAAATTAATCTGTGTAACTGTTGGAAATGCCATCATGAAATCAGCTATAAGATATTAAGTGACCCTATTATTTGGAGTTGTTGTCTTTTGGTCTTATCATCTTTGGAGGTCCATTAATATTTCTCTTTGAATGACTATAATATTGATTGCTATTGGTGTTCAATAAATGTCAAGTCAAATTTACAGCCTTAGCTAAAGCAAGCTATAAATGTATCTATCATGGCCCTTCATGAGACCCTTCTTATGGTCATACAGGAAAAAATTACCCTTATCCGGCTCTGTCAAAGGGCATCCTCAGGCAAGCAGGGTAGCAACAGTTTATGCTATCATTCTTTCATTCCTCAAAATCTCAAAATTCAAGTCATAATTTAAAAAATAGCTAAGAAGATAAATTATCTTAATATTTTCATGATGATGATCGAGTGTCTTACCAGTGGCCTTTTCAACTCATTTGGCTTAATACATCGAACAAAGAATGGCTGACAACTGCTGAGTGTTTTCATGAGCAATTCCAAAGATTTCTTGAACTGTGATCCCAACGTCTGTGAACGTTTTCTTGTATCATTCATCTTTAATAATCAAGCAGACATTTTTTCTCAGATGCAAATATCACAAAAGAACAAAAACAAAGAATTCTAAAGACAACAGAGTACTCTATATTAATCCCACTCCAAGTTTCATTCACACACAGCAAAACAATGAATAAGTGCTTAACAAATACCGTAAGTTTAACCAACCCTTAACGACGAGCATGTACTAAAAGTGACTGGAAAACGGCAGCTCATCATTAAAGGATTAATGTAATAAATTGCAACTCACTGCAAACACACACAAACACACAATGCCTAAACTAAAACATAAATTCAATTTTCTAATTCAACCTCCAATCATGTTTTATATAAGCGCCTGAGAATAAGCTGATTCCTGTGACTTAGCTTTCTCTGGGCATTACAGAAATCTCCAGATTACGATTACAATTCAATGTAATCAGTGATGATTTTCAGATTTCCAACAAAAAGGCAAAGTCTTCAACAATCAGACGTCACATATTACACAGCTGCATTAAAACTCACCATAGCAAAGTCATCCTTAAACAAGTTTGTCAAGTGTTTGAATGATGACATTTGAATGACGTGAAGTAAATCTACGCTGAAAGTATCTCGGTTCTTTTCCAAGAAACCTTAAAATACAACAAATAAACAATGCAAAATGAAAAAATTAACAGAAACATTTAAACAATATGAACATTTAAAAAATCTTGGATTGGCATAGCGGCAGTGTGGTTAATGAGTCTTCTTTCTGTATGTCTGCAGTCCTAATCCAAATGTATAGCTTGCTGAATACCATCGAGGAATGTAGTTCTATATGCAGTCCATAAGGACATGCATACTTGAGTAGTGGCAGGCAGCATTATTTTAAAATGCTCTACAGTGAACTAAAGGAGATAACACACTGTAAAAGTATTGAGAGATTGTCACAAATCCCTGAAATGAAAAGTTAAAATGAAAAGGCTCCAAAACAGGAGTGATTACAGAATCATCCTTAGTCAGATTGGCATTTTCACTCTATTATTGAAGGTTGACGCATGCAAACCACATATCAGTCATATCTAAACTTAATTTAGAATATACACAGTATCCATATTACCATCCATCACAATCAGCATTACACATTATAAATTGCAAGCAGTTTTCCTTAACAATTTTTTAACATATGCATCATCAATGCCATCGTCATCATAATCTGCAATCATCAGTTATCATCCAAACGCTTCCTTCTCATCATCACTACCCTCCGAATCATTTTAACAATTATCATAACTGCAGTCAAACACTTCAGTCTCCATAAAGCATCCTTACCTCTGCTTTCATAGAAAACAACTCCTGCAAAGTGATTCATTCCAAACGACATGTTCATGTCTGATTTCGGCTTCAAGTAGTTTCGGTTCTGTGCGTGTTGCCCATTCAACTTGGTCAGCATCGTGGCATCAGATCCCTTCGGAAACTTGCTTTCCTCGTCAACCAGGGCAAACACATTCATTGGCTTCATGGCAATCAGGTCCAAAACCTCCTGGTTATCAATGAATTCGATTTTGCTCCAGTTGATTGCCTCGTTGTCATATTCCTCCTGAAGATCAAGAAATTTAATAACATAAGTTCAAGTTCAGCAAAAATAGCTTCATTCCCAGGCAAACTTATCCAATGTAAACCCAGGCAAACTTATCCAACGTAAATAAGTCATAACTGAACTACCAGTATCATTATAAAGGTATTATTCCTTCATTTGATACCTTAAATTAGTGAAAAATTCAAAATTAGTTTAATAAAATGTCAGTAAGTAAATGAGCTTAACAAGACATCGATTTCAGATGAAAACAAGTAAATAAATTTCAGAACTGTAGACTTCACCTGTTCAAGTTTGAATATGTGTTGAACAAAAAACTGCTGAAGATTTTCATTGGCATAGTTGATGCACAGCTGTTCAAAACTAAAACGTAACAAACATTATATAAATATTCGTTTATTTGAAAAAGAGACAAATCTGGGTGGCACACCGCACCCAGTTACATGTCAAAGCATAAACGAGACAAATAAATGAAAAGAGTTACCAGAACTCTGTCAGTGATCACGGTAAAAGAGGACTCTAGGGATAAAGTTTTTAACATCCTTTTCTGGAAGCACAAATGGATGCTGTCTAGGACGCAGGTTGTAATGAGATTTGGCGAGAGGTGGAAAGATTCAAAAGCAATGCATCAAGAAATCAAACTCTATAACATACAGCATGAAATTACATTAAATTCATTAATCATGAAATTACTAGAAATTACTAGAAAGTGAATTTTTCAGAAAGCAAATTCCCAGTATCAGCAAACACAGAATATAATGTATGCACATCAAATTACATAATGGCTGAAAAATTTGTTTAATCATTGCAGTTTATACAGCTAAAATATGGCCACAAATGCCATACTTTAATCACAAAGATTGGTTTAATCAGATTATGCCTTCTGCAGTGGTCCTAACACGTAGATATTCAGGTGTGCATGTCTGATTTTTCTTCTAACAGAAGCAGGCTCACACTCAAACATCCGCAGGCAAGGGCAAATGGCCGGACATTCACATAATCTGAACTCAACCACACAATAAATAAACGAAACTGTCATCTGTAGCAAAGTCATAGACATACAAACAACTAATGCTTTTGTGCATAATACAGACCAGCTTAGATGTTAATGCAAATCAAATATAACTTACGACCCAGAATTCATAATTTTAATCTCCCAATCAATGATAAATGTAATTACATACCAAGAATCTTGTTTAAAGATACATATTAATTGTATTATAATTACTTGTATCTGTTTTGAATTATTATCTTTAGCCTGACTCTATTAGCTAATTGTGTTACTTGTAACCTGTTGCGTTTTGTCAACTGGATTATTTTGAAATTAAACGAATATGATGATGATAATGTACAATTTCCTTGAACAATTACACCGTTGAACAAAAGTTTATTCCTTCCATTTACCTGTTTGTACCAAAGTTTTCAAATCCGAAGATATCTAAAACCCCGATTGACTTTCGGGTGCGTCTTGGGTCGGGTGGTGACTTGTTCAGTGCCACGTTAATTTTTTCAATAATCCAGATGAACATCCGTCCATAAATGCCTTTGACAAATGCGTCACGCACGTCTGTTGCTGCCGCAGTATCCATGGTCGTCGTGACGCTTTCTCCTCTTGTGATGATTGATCGCGACACAAGCGCCTTTACCAGTTCAGCTTCTTTCAGCTGAAACAAATATTCATCTTCCATTAACTCAGGTAACGTTAACTTGGTAACCAAACACGAATTCACTACGAGGGGGGTGGGGGTATGTTGAATGGCAGCACACTGGCATGAAGATCAGAAGGATGCGGGTTTGATATCCGCTAGCCCCAAAAGGTTGACACAGCCTTCAACTCCTTAGGGGCAACTGTAAAATGAGTAGAACGACAGATGGGCGCCTTGCAGGCTGCCATACAGTCAAATTCGACTCCTGTTAAACTTCTTATCGTCCGATGTATGCACACACGCGCGCACACACACACACACACAAAAGTTCTAACAACATGCTACTTATACCACAAGTTACAGACTTCTCTGTTTCACCAAAGCTTTGTTGGCAGCACCTCCAAGCAGATAAAAAGTCGTACACATATTATGTATCAATATTACTACGTATAATATATTACACACATTACATTACAACGAAATAAGTATAGTGATGCAAGAATTTTCTTAAATTATAGCAAGATAATTATTTATGGACATTTATTAATAACAATTAACGTCATTTAGGCTAGTGTACGGAGTGCCATGGATTGCTTTTACCTGGAGTGGTGATGCATAAATTACTAATTACAATTACCAATTCCAATTAACTAATTTTAATGGTACTGCAATCAGAGAGAAGTGAAAATGGTTGAAAACTAACTATAAAATAAAATAAAATAACATATGATACAGCAGATGAGAATCTGTACCTCGAGAAGACGACATGCTCTTTGAACAAAATCTTTGTCCACAATCTCAGTTCCATCAATATTTTTCATTTGCACAGCTAAAACAAATAATTACAGTAATCAATCGTCAAATCAACTCAGACTGTTTATGTTCAAGATATGGTCCTAAAACACAAAGGTGTCTTTACTAAAGTAACAGATTAAAAAATCCAAGATACTATTCAAACTAGCTCTATTTTTCTAAACGAACCTCTAGACAATTAGCAAATACATCTCTCAGTCATAAGTTTAATTTCTCACAGCACGTTCTTCGACCTGGGCAGCGAATTTAAAGTCATTCTTAAAATTGGTTGACAAAAGTTACCTCTGTAGGTAATATTTCCCATGTGCAGAAGAGCGGCCAAGACGCGGAAAATGTCCCAGATCTCCTCGTCTGTGTAATTTAGAACTTTCATGGCAGAACGTACGGTAGCAAAATCCTTGACATCTTCTCTTCCTTCACAGGTCACACTGCCTCCCTGAATGAAATAAACAACCACAAAAGTATGAGCTTCAGCATGTCTTCATTCCACTGTACCAACAGACTAAATAACCTTTTCCAAAGTCTGCATTTGGTCCATCGTAAAACTCTACCACCAGATAATTATAATATGAAGATTTATAGAGCACAAGTTAATATAACTAAATTCGTTCATGCCCAACATTTATATAGAGATCCTTCAAGAAAATACTCACAGAAGCTCCCAACTCTAGCACGGCCAAAAAGAACAGTCTTAAGGTGAGAAAAGAAATACATTGCATAATGCATATGCACTAGTAACAGCTCAGCTTAGTCAGATGATGTTAACAAGCAAGTCTTTAACAAGCAAATCTTTCGACAGCAAGTTCTGGAACATGGAGTTCGATGGGCAACGCATTCCAAACGTGGTAACGGTAATTAAAAGTAAGAATTACGGCTAATGAACCCATTGAACAGCCACTCTTTTTTAAACTCAACCAGGCACAGCGAGGTTCCTTCAACATCGCCTCTCTCCATTCTAAGACATGCTTACTAGTTGAAAATGCCAGTTTATACAGATCAGCTAAACAGATGCAACAGAAAAATTCACCTGAATGAGATAGTTGAAATCAGCGGCCTGTCCCAGCTCCAACTTCTGCTTTTCTTCATTATTCAAACCGACCAGCATGCAGTAAAATATGTGATAGTTTCGTTCATCCTGGTTCTAAACAGCAAATAAAACAGAAAACATTATCACAAACCTACTCAGGCAAAACAAGTGTAGGTACATTAAAGTCACAAGAAATGAAAACATGCAAAAAAATAAACAGCCAAGAACTTCCCAGCAACACCATTTTCAAACTAATGATCACAAAGTAAAGCATTCATCATTTATATAATTCACCATCATGTACTGGTAATGATGAGGTAGCAATCAATAGATATTCTCCATGATTCAAGGTGAAACCTCATCCACTCAGCCTTTGTACCACACACAACATGGCTAAATACATGCTACAACAATTTTAATTTACTGGATCAGCAGAATGAATTCAGCACTGCCTCATTTAAATATTTAACTGAAAGTTATAGGTATGATAAACTGCATGTATTAAGTGTGAAAACTTGTAGCCAAGTGTACGGTACTGGCATTTTTAAGACGTACTTGTTTCGGTTTGAAATAACTTAAAAAACTGCTACATTAAAATGAAAGTTGATCATACCTGACCAACGATTCGTGACTTCTCCAAAAGGTACTGCTCGATTTTTGCTCCTTCAATGGATCCTTTCTCGTCAAAATGAATGTCAATGTATTTGCCGAATCGACTTGAATTATCATTTCTGATTGTTTTTGCATTGCCAAATGCTAGAATACAAAATATTTACTATTATTATAATTATTAATTAACAACTTCTATAGTGCCGGTGTTTAATGCGCAGGGCATCAACAGATGGCACACCAACACCATGGCTCATTCAGATCAATACCCATAAAATTTAAATGAGTATCACCCGTGTAGATTTTATATGTAATGTAATGTAACAAGACATTTATATAGCGCCACTTAAGAGTCTCACAGAAGCGCTCAACACGTGGCCATCAAACAGCTGAAAAAGTGCGTCTTTAAGAGTCGAGAGAAAACCATGTAACCACATGCAGCATTAGTGGCACGCACAGATGGCGGAAGAGTATACCCCACTGAATGATTGCCCAACACTGTACCCAGTAGCACTGTGTAAATTGTGTATAAAAGAAGGGTTCTACATGTTAGCAAAGCACTGGATAAATGAAACCCAAGCTGGAGGCAATGCAAAAACAGTATCAAAAGAGGCAATCAAGTCAAGAAGAAAAAACTGTCAGAATTAATTTATCTAAAATTTTTCAAACCATCATTCAATTATACATTTATATCAGGTAAGTGCACATTAATCAATAACCATCTGCAGTCGTAAAAATTCTCAAATCTGTTAAATTATTCTGAAAATAACAGAGGCCAACACAAGACATCAATCAATCACTCAATCAATCAATGCTTTATTGTTCACTGAAGAAAATATAATCATATATTTTAGCCAATTAATCAGTTCAAGAAGTGAACTATCATGTTCAAGATTACATGTAAAATCTGCTATGAAAAGTACAAATTAAAAGAAAACAAGCTTAATTAGTGTAATAACTATTTTAGTTTTATCAAACATAATATAAAACCTTTCCTTCAAGACTGATAATTGTTATCCATATTGCAAATATTTAAATTAATTCATTTCACCAACCTTAACAATTGCTACCTTAACATGAAATTAATCTTAAATTATGCATGAATATATAATAAAAGCCTGATAATTCTTATCGATATTATCAATATTTAAATGACGTCTCCTCACCAGCATTTACAATTTTTACATTAACATTATTTAAATTTATCCTACTTTATGAATACAGACATAATGAAGCCATAACATTGTACTCTGTACACAATTCTATACAGTCGTTCAAAACAGAACAAGAACTTGTAAAATTAACGGATGCTATTGATCAGTGATTAAGATCACCAGCAAGCTTACGTTTTCATTCTACTAAGAGATGATAACACAGATTAATTCTGCACAAAGAGAAACAGCCAGAAAGCACAAGGCAAGTTGTAGATAAGTAAGAATATTCTTTAACTGAAACAGTTTTAGGTATGACAAACTGCATGTGCATTCAGTGTAAAAACTTGTAGCCAAGTGTAAGGTACTGGCATTTTTAAGATGTACTTGCTTCCAAGGCCGTATCTAGGGGGAGTGTTTGGGTGTTTAAACACCACCCGAAATTAAATAATGTAATTAATGTGTCAGCTAATTAATAATGTAATTAACTACCGGTAATCGCACTTTAGTGCACAGACATCTACTAAACACAGTTAAAATGCACCCCAGAGAGGCATCTTCCAGATTAGCACAGATAATATAGATAATTTCCTAAAAGGGGCTATATAAATAAATAATAAATACACACATACACAGGAACTGCTCATTGTGCTTTGTCTCTGACATCATTTAAGTCTTGGCTCAAGACTTCCTTTTTGCAGCTGGCTTGCTTCATCTCTCTGTCTCAGTGGAAAGATCACCATGACCCATAGCATTAACTCCGCCACCGATCGTACTCTGTCAGTCTGTCAGTGCCAGTCCCAAGCCTGGATAAAGGAGGAGGGCGACGCTAATGGTCTTTGTTACCACACAGTGGTCGTTAAACAGTAAACAAGCAAGCAAGCATAGGAGGCAGGAGGGCAGAGGGGCACTTGCTCCCCAAAATTCGTAGTTCACATTTTTCCGGAGAAAGACGAGGATGAGGAGAACGGAGGAGGGAGAAGAAGACAATGACCAGTGTAGGTCAAAAATAGGTCTACTGTATACATACATAGCCTAATTAGCTGACACATGCATCATACGTATGCTGCCAATTATTCTAGATTTATTTTTCTATAAGTGAGAAGTTAAAGCTTGCAGCTTCTTGCCCCTCCCCACCACTGAAATTTCCCCTATGCCTATGGGCATGACCATCATTACTCACAGCCTTGTTCATTAAACAAATATTCATGCGATCCATGTATGTAGCATGCGTGTATTCGTGTATCTAGTGCTCCATGTATGCATGCATGTACAATATATTCGTTTATTGGTATGAAACAGGAAGACACACCGCTATCTGATACATGTGGTAATAGGAAAGTTTAGAATGAGTGTTGTGTTTTTAGTCATAGAATGTCAAATTATATCATATATTGTATATATTATATTATATATATATGTGAAGCACCTCCAGGAGTTTCTCTTACAGTGGTGCCATATAATTTTTGTGTTTACAAATACAAAAAGTTACAATGTCTATTGTCTATCTATCAAAACATGTGGTCCAACCTTCCATGACAGGATTGGCTTCCAGAATCTGCTGTTCGATCCACGAATGTTGACCGCTAACTGCTGCTAAGAACTGAAGAATCAGTTTGGTACTTTCTGTTTTACCAGCACCAGATTCACCACTGCAAGATTAATAAGCAGCATTTCCTTATAACACTACCGGATTAAGCCATTATTATTATTATCATTAAATAAATTTAGAACGCGCGCAAGGTCACACCGAAATGTGAATCTGAGGCGCGGATAGTCAGCCGCCAGGTGAAGATGCACTTAGATTTCCAAATCCTTGAAAGCCAAGGAGAAATAGTGAGTTTTGAGTCGCTTTTTGAAGGAAGGAAGTGAATTTGAGCTATGAAGAGAGAGTGGTAGTCGATTCCATTCCTTTGGAGCAGAGGCGTGGAATGCATAATAGTTATCTAAATTATTACAACATTTCGTTAAATGAAGTCACTCTGTAAATTTGGGATTCACCGCCCAGCAGTTTTATATCGGAATTGATTTGCAATGAATCGAGTTCTAAGGTTGTGCCAGTGAATGAACAAATTGTCTGATCGGTTTAAAAGGAAAAAGTCAATTGCTATGTAAACAGGAACAATTCGTCAGCAGTTTGTATAATGCTCGTCATCGTTCTCCGAATAAGCATACATTCACATCACATCAGCAAACAACAGGAAATACTAATACTACAAACTTCAAACCATAGCATTCACAAGGGATCGGTGTTTCCAGTTTTGATCTTGAGACAGTCTTGAAACCAAAAATATGGTATTGGTCTGGAATGTATAAGTCCTGGTCTCAGTCTAACTACTCTGGTCTTAAAACAACAGTCTTGCTCTTGGTCTAGTACCTTTGGGATTGGCTTTGAGTATGTGGCTTTGATCAAGAGTGGAGTCTTCATTGTTTTGTAGTCAGTGGTGCAGAAAGACAAAGGACTTCATTGTTAGCCTCATTGTTTATCAGAGGCCATAAAACAACTTGGAGGCTGTCAACCATGACTCTTGAAGACAGTCAACCAGTCAACCATGACTGTCAAACAGTGCACTGGAAGTTATTTAGCCGTCACTCAAGTTTCATCCACAGTTGAACAATTGAATTGCAGATGAAGGATATCGTGGACTACTGGAAAGCTTTTTTGCATCCTTGCAACATATACACATGTTTAGAGAGTGTTCAGCTGTATTGATCTCTGTATGAGACTTTGCAGGGCAAGTATTATTTATTTGCAACTGTCACATGAATTTGAATGATACGATCGATTATTTTGCACTTCAAACCAACGTCACATTAAACACTGGCTTCTTTGCAATTCAAATTACTATACTGCCATTTATAACCATAAACAAACAATAACGTCCTGCTGTGAATTCCGAAACGTTCATGGTCTTGGTTTTGGTCCTTAATATTCGGTCTTGATTCGAGGCTTAGGTCTGGGTCTTGAAAACCTTATGGTCTTGGTCTTACAATAGACCAAAGAGTCTACATAAAACATAACCAAGTGCACTACGACAGCCGTAGGCTTCCTTGCAACGCTTGTTCCAATCAATAGCATTAAGTCTCAATGTAAAGTCCTGTTACATCGAGAAATTTTCATGTTGGGGTCCAATGTTACAAAGCAGATATCAAGGACGACTTTAATAGCACCTAAATATTTGTATTAATACAATATGACACCTCTGCACACCTTTGCAACAATGACAAATTATCATAATTTCACCAAATGCAACCAAACATAACACTACAATTACTACATCACAGTAACCTCTACAGTAACAGGTCACTCTAAAAGAAACATAAATAATTACAGTAACAAGTTAGTTGATAACTATAGTACATTGCAAGTAATGCAACACTGCACAAAGCTGTGTGTTTCACATTCAGACTAGAGGTGAAACATCATTGAAGACTTCAATCTGAGAATGAAATACCTACAGAGACAAAGCCAGATGCTGAAGAAACTACCACATTTCATATTACTCTACATTACTAACAAAATTAAGTACGTATGCACTTGTTGATGTCCTACATATCAAAATGACAACAAGTAATCAAAATGACAACAAACCTGATAATGATACATTGATCTTCATGGTATCGCTTCATATTGTGATAGGAGTTATCGCCGATGGCAAAGATATGAGGTGGCAGCTCGCCGATCTTCTTGTCTTTGTACTGTTGAATATGTTCTGCTGTGTAAATTGGAAGGACCTGGTACGGGTTGATAGCCACCAGGATGGAACCAGTGTAAGTCTGCAAGATTAAACAGCAGCCAAAATGCGTGTAGACAAACTCAAATTTCCCACCATTGCAAGTTTCTTGGAGTAGCATTCTTCTGCACTTGTCTCGGGGTTCAGAACTTGTGAAATTCAATGAAAGATTTTAATTTATGCAGAGTCATGCCAACATGCAAATACTTTCCAGTTGCAGGATAATGAACTGATTTTAGTTGTAGAACCAAATTTTCAAAGCATTTTTCAGATGTTGTATCTCGACTTTCATAAAGTGCACTTATCAATTAAAAAACTTTCAGAACTGCTTGTCTAAAAGTAAGGAATTTTGTCATTGATGTAAAATATGAAATTCTGGATATTTGCATTTAAAATTGAAATCAATGTCTTTAACAATAAAACTTGGTCCTAATATATGGCGTGAATATATTTAATATATCATGTGAATATATTTAATAAATCACGTAAATATGCTCGTGAATAATCTGGTGCCCTGCACTTGGCTTTCGAGTGACGCATTATAAGTTCAGAGTTTATGATTACCCCTCACCAATGTCACAACAATTGAGAAACAGACAGCTTATCGCAAATTGACTTATAACCATTTTCAATTAGTGTCACCTTCACAAACTCGAGAAAAAACTTTCAGAACTGCTTGTCTAAAAGTAAGGAATTTTGTCATTGATGTAAAATATGAAATTCTGGATATTTGCATTTAAAATTGAAATCAATGTCTTTAACAATAAAACTTGGTCCTAATATATGGCGTGAATATATTTAATATATCATGTGAATATATTTAATAAATCACGTAAATATATTTAATATATCATGTGAATATATGTAATATATCATGCCGAGCAATACAGTTTGTACTAAAATGAGCCACAGATGGAGATGCATCTCCTGGACCAGAACAAAACCATGATCTTCATAAAAACAAGTATTTAGAGTAATGACAAAGAAGACAAAAAACATAATGCTTACATATATCTGTCCTTCACAGTAGCGTATGAAAAGGTTTCGAAGGATTCCAGCTTCATTGAGGTCACCCAACTGAATCATATCCTCCACACCAGACAGTGAAGTTGGATGCATTTGACGAAGCCTCGAACCTCGAACAAAACACTCCTGGAAAATATATATATTCACAAAATGCATAACAACAGCATTTATTAGAATCAAGACTGTACCAGAAGTACTAGATCCTAAATGTTATCACGGCTTAGCAAGGTAATAAAATCACCAGCATCATGAAGACTAGGCTAACTGGAGCATTACATTTACACCAAACTTTACATCTGTAGCATTCCAGCCCTATACTCTTATACCTGAAAAATATATGCATTGATAGCCAAGATGTGGTTTACCACGAGTTAAGCACTTTGGTGTTTGATAGTGTAGTACTGTAGTTAACGCGCTGGACTGTCAATTGAGAGGTCGGCGGTTCAAATTCCAGCCATGGTAGAAATTTGGTTCGAGATTTCTGCTCCACCTAGCCAACTTGGCTATAATGAGTACACTGACCGTACACTGTTGGTGGGAAGATGAGATGGCTAGGGAGAGGACTGGTCACCCATCCTCATATGCTGAGGTCAAGAAAATGAAGTCGCTAACACTTCATACCCATGGCTGCCTCGGGGCTAGCTCAAGGGACTGCTCTTCTTCTTCTACGCACTTCAGAATTTTGACCAGTATGCGTTCAACATTAGAAGTCATTTCTGACCTCCCTTGCAGTCTAGCCAAAAAAATGGATGTCATTTCTGAACTCAAAATAGTGGAAGGCACTGCATCGCCTTTGACAGCTTCATGTTGCATCGTGCAACAGTAATTCGTAATTGTATGGAACATCTAACAATGCAGCATTTGAATCATGCTTTACTAAGGCGCCCTTGTAGCGGTATGGCCACGTTAAGTCGCCATACAAAAAGTTGCCATATAAATTGTCGTTATTATTAATGCAATACAAACCTTGCTGTCATCATCGATGAGGCAGTAGTTGTCACCATCGACGCTCTTGACGTTACCACCGATAGCAACGTCAAACTCTCCACTCGTTTCTGGATCAATCCAGACGCAGTCATTCTGCAGAATAAATGCAAATCATTCAAATAACGTGTCACCGATGACCTACAGGCACTTACTCACTCAGTTAGCTACATTGGTTAGAGTGCACCAGGTGCATAACGAGAAGTAAATTCAACAGGAGGCAACTTCACAGACAATTGGCAAAATCCTGGTCATTGGGGTCATTTGTCAATAGAAGTTCCAGTATATAAAATAAGCAAGAGGAGGCAACTGCCTCAATGTAGCTACGCCTATGGAGTGCACACCTAGGTACCAATGTGCAAGAGGATACCGGTTTGTAGTATTTCAGTTTAAGTTTAAAGACATTGTGCAATAACAGAGATCATTAGCGTCGCCCTCCTCCTTTATCCAGACTTGGGACTGGTACTGCCAGAGTACGAGCAGTGGTGGTTGTTTGCCTCCCAATGGTGGCTTATTTAACAGATTTGAATCTAGCACAGTCCAGACATGAGAACCTCAAAAAGGTGCGGCACCCTTTGAAGAGGCAGCTGTGGTGAAGGATCTCACTTGATCATAGAAAAATTAGCAGGATCAAGACCATATGGCTGCTGTAGAAAACATTTGTACATTTACACTTACATTTACCAAACAAATTGATCAATTGATTTCACACTCGAGACACTGTGTCAAAAAATAGAGAAATCATGTGTCTATGGACAATGACCGAGAGTTCTGGAATTGGTGCTGATTGTATTTGTTCCACCGGTATCCTCTCGCACCTCCACCAAGCAGAACCGTGCGTTCTCTGTGGTTGGCCCCTCGACCTGGAATGGCCTCCCTCTGGTCCTCCGCTCCCTTCCTAGAACCCCTTCTCAGACATTCCTCTCTCAACTTAAAATGGTCCTATTTGGCCGCGCTGGGGTTGGGAGCGCCTCTGAGTAGTTCCCTTGAAGAGGCGCTATATAAATTCAAGTAATGAATTAATGAATGAATGACATTTTTCAGAGGTGGAAATTGGTCAAAGTGTGTCATCACAGTGGAACAAATACAATCAGCACCAATTCCAGGATTCTCGGCCAGTTAGTGACCTAAAACACTTATAATGCACAACAAGTCCATGGTGGTGTGCAAGACCTCCATAACAAACATCCAAACAACATCCCAAACATTCAAAATCAACAGTGAACACAGAGAGAAATACGTTCAAGAATATTTAATTGGTTACATCAGAAGTATGAAAGAATAAAACTTGAAAATAGTTTTCAAGTCACTAACCAACTGATAAACAAGTATATATTAGAGAAACATGCGGTGCTGAGTAACTTTTAAATAACAGTCGCAATGGAGCCCTCCAAGCAAATGACAGCTAAACTTGAACTTGCGAAAGACTTGCTCAAGGTTCTTACTCACTGACCATCGTAAGGGAGGCTGTAATACATCTCTGTTTGTACAATTGGAGCATTATATTGATTATGGTGACACAGTTATTAGGAGCACGTGCAAACAAAAAGCCCAGCAGTAAATTGCAGACAAATGCAATAATATTTTATTGATCATATGAAATAAAAGCTCTACAGATATCTTATGAATTAGTATTTGTTCGGATTGTTCCACATCTTCTCGTCCTCAATTATGGCGTAACAGAAATACAGCGAAAATGTATTTACCTTTAATATCACCATCTTCTTATTTGTCAGTTAGATCTCTCTCGCTTCCTATATTTGCACAGAAAAGAATATCAAAACATATAATGACATACTACTAATCATAACCTATAGGCCTATGTGGGAGTGGCAGCTTGTTTGCAATGGATTACCACTTGTCCTAAATTGTCAATCAACAGCAGTTTATTGAGCTTAAGGCTTACTTATCATTCACTTTTCATCACAACCTACCTACAACAATCTTATAATCCACCTTACTACGGAGACCAACTATACCTCTCCTCCAGCCCCACCCTAAATTTAAAAAATGCAAGTCACATCAACCTGTACCCATTTACTCAAAGGCCCTAGACCTTAAACACATGTGGGTAATGCCTCTCTGACCTGAAATGTCAAGAATTTCTTCAAGGTTTAAAGAAATATAATTAATGTCTGAAAAACCTGTTCTCGTGGAACAGTGACAATGCAATCAACAAACAATAGATCTGACTCAGAAATTCACTCGAGCCATAATGGGCTCAGGCATCTCGAGGCTACAGATGTCACAACAGCTAAGAAAACACTGCACATTATTGATTTTCGACACAGACTGTACGTACCCTGAATGAGAGAGATCCAAACAATTGATATTGGCCTTAACAGCCGGCCGTTTGTCGATAAAACTGCTAATAGTGCCCGGTTGCATGCACGCCGCTCTGTAGGACTGTATAAACGCTGAAAGTTTGATTCCTTTTCGTGCAAAAGTGATATACTGAATCAACAGGTCGCAAGAAATTCGAGAAAAGTGAGCTTTACTCGCAAAAATCAGAAAGGGTGTGCTTAATCGGAACGATCTACCGCCTGGGCGAAGGCAAGACCTGTCGCGCCTACGTTGGCAGGAAAGCACCACCCTATGAGGCAGAAGTACTTGTTGATTAGCAAGCGCACGACGTTACTCACTGAAAAAATCGTCCATGCGTGACAATTGGTTCGCATATTGAGGGTTCGCCTACCACTGCATGTCTTTTAATAGCAGACAACAGAGCCAGACTTTGTACAGCTGAGCGTTTCGTCATTGTTTCTTTCTGCGGCTGGACCGTCCATGCACTGATTGCCATGCACGATCTGCTGGACACCGCGGTGTCATTCGTTAATTCAAAGTGAGATTTTCTCAGGTAAAATAATATTCAAAATGAAAATTTCGTCTTCATCTTTTTAAACGCCTTTACGCTTCGCTCAGTCACTCGCCACGCCTCGTTCCGGTTGAAGTTAAATCGCAGTCAGCAGAATAAGAAGCCACCCTCTTGTCGAAAATGCATTGTAGTCAATGTCATGTTACTTTAACCTGGCCTAGATGACATGCACGATACGTTACTGCATCCAATGTAAAGCGCTGGGGCAAAGTGGGTGCGTCTCCACGAAGAAGAATGGCACGTTACAATTATTCATCGTGTGACGTACGAAAGAAATTCAGGGACCCACATTGTCATGATCACTGGAAACTGCGCGGGTTGTACAAGTCGTAGAATATAGCAGGGTTGTATGGTCTCGAGACTCAGCTTTGGTCTTGCGTCTTCTCATATAGGTTTTGTGATGTCTTAGTCTCGTTTTTGGGTTGGGGAACCTATTGTCTTTGGTCTCAGTCTTGGTCTCGAGGTCATTTCTTGACTTTTGAAAAATGTCTTGAATTAAAAGTCTTGTTCTGTCTTGAACAAGTGGTCTCGATAAGTCTCGCGCAAACGGTTAGTAGTCTTGCGCTATAGAATTGTCCTGCGCCGAAATGGATAGATAGCTCGGAAGCAACGCTCGGAAGTAGGAAGTGTCAATCACACCGGAAGTTCTAGAAAACGGTCTTGCTGGTCATGCAACGTATGACGCCACGTCTTGTATACTACCTGGGACTATTATTACTGACTACCTTGATAAAAAGCTGGTATACTTTGTTCTTCCTCAGTTGATATATTCACTCCTAGTAAAGCTGGAAGAGACTTCATGTCCACCAGAAAAAAGGCTAGAATCTCCGTGTTTTTATATTATGACAGTAGTCCTAACACTGAAAAACATAGGCCTAGATCTTAGGCTCAGTAGGCCCTATCCAGTGTTGCGTGCAAGACTTAGGCTAAACGACCAGACAAATTAAAGATACTTGAGTTTCTCAGTTTCGAGACTGAGACCAAGTCAAAGACTGTGGGATACTGAGACCAAGAAACAAATTCCAAAACAGTAGACCTACAAGACTGAGGACAGAACAACGCTTGCTTTAAGGCAGTTTAAAAAAGTATAGGCCTATAATTGTTCGACACCAAAACAATATAGTGTTCCAAAGACCGAGATCATACAACCCTGCATAGGCCTAGGATTTCTACTTGCTGTGGGTCCATTGACCATGGATAGGCCTACCTAACTGGTTGCTTAGGCGGGAGACGTATCCTGAAGTTGATAGACGAGGGGTCATCCATTAATTATGTCAACAAAGTTTAGGCCTTTTTGACCCCCCTCCCCCCTTGTCAACAACTGTCAAACATTGACGGACCCCCTAAAATTATGTCAACAATCCCAGTCCCCCTACCGGCAGCGTAGCCAGGCTGACTTTTTTCTCAATGACTTTTTTTTAGACATTTAAACTCCGATGACCGTTTTTAGCCATTTTTCCCTGATGACCTTTTTTTTTTTTTTTTTTTTTTTAGTCATTTACCATATTTTTGTCCATTTATTAAACAAACAATTTGTTGACGTCAACTTGGACCAAACCCCCTCCTGTCAACAACTGTCAAACTTTTGAACCCCTCCCCTATTTGTTGACATAATTAATGGATGACCCCTAACCTAAACAACTTTTCGAATATCCCTTGCGGGATGTAGCCTACGGATTTTCGTTAGACCTACCTTTTAAAAGAGTTTGGATAGGCCAAAGCTTATAGCTATTTCTGGAAATGTTTGATGATCATTATTGTTGTTATTGCGACAAAATTCAAATTATGGGTTGTTCGGAAAAGTTTTGACATTTTTATGTATTGCCTAATTTAGCCTACATCGATGATGATAGATAGGCCTATAGGGCCTACCGTAAAAATTGAGTTGGATATATATTTTTATATATTTTTTGTATAGGCCTATCTATATTTTTGACAGTTTTATGAGTTAATTTACGTTGATGATACCGTACGATCGAAGGCCTACGTATAGGCTTATTGAGCGGGATAAGGTTTGACATTGTGATTTGTGATGCAATAAGATGGCTCTGTAGAAATTGATCCGGCTAAGTTTGCCGGTTGGATAAGGTAGGCCTACGTATCAAGGAATCTATAATATATGTCCTTGGGTACGTAGGCCTATAGGCTATAGGCGCCGGTGTCACTTAATAGAGTATACCCTAGGATTAATTATTATAGTCCTAGGTATACCTCTATATGACTATCCCCTTAGCGAAATGGAGTATCCGGTTTAGTTTGCATTATTGGCGGTTTCTAAGTGTAGCCTATTCACTATTCAGCCGTAATGTTTGGATTTATTGTACAAATAAAATGTTCTAAGTTGCGTATCTTTAGTTTGTATGTCGACCTTAAATTAATTTACTTCGTTTATGGTGATTTTGACTGGATTTTCGTCTTGGCTATCGTGATGCGTATGGCGATGAGGGGGGGGGAATGGTTTATCCCCTTATACTCTCAGTGTGATTTTCGTTAACGATAACGATAACGAAAATGTTCGTTAACGAAAATAAAATGATTTCGTTAACGATAACTATAACTATAACTAAAAAATATCATTAACTATAACTATAACTATAACGAAAAATAACACTAACGAAAATTCATCTTTATTTTCGTTAATACAAAAATAAAAATAGGAAGTGCAATATGGACGATACGACATAAATGAGAACGAAAAATGCGAAATTTTTATTGTGAAATTTGTCAGTTACTTTGGAAACTCGTGTATTGATGAAGCTGAATGTATCCATGCTTCAAAGGTTTTCATAGCTCTGAGTAAATTGTGAAACAGCGTATTAATACGCACAATTTTGCTTATAGACTTAATTATTGTAACTAAGTAGTAACTAAAATTAACTAAAATAAAAATCCATTAACTATAACTATAACTATAACTAAAAAATAATACTAACTATAACTATAACTATAACTAAAATAAAAAATCATTAACTATAACTATAACTATAACTAAAATAAAACCTGTAAGGAAAATCACACTGGATACTCTAAACCGGTTTATTCCATCCGGGGGATATGCTTTAGGGTGGATAGAATATCACGGGACACCGGCAGTGACGTAAATCACGGGGGGGGGAGAGGGGAACTGTCCCCCAAGTTTTGACTGAGGTCTATCTGTCCCCTCCAACGTATGCATAAATCCAGCATCTGAAAAAATCTAGGGAGGTCGAATGATCAGAAGAGAGACAGAAACAAGGTGAGACTAAAGACAGTGGGAGGCAGGGAGGAAGGGACGGAGGGAGCGACTCGGTCAGCTGTTGAAGAGTCAGTTGAGCGTATTGCAGCACTTTTGGTTAGCTCAGAGTCAGATCGAAGTATTAGTTGGGAAGGCATTTGAACGATTAGGTTGTAGAAACGGATATATATAGCCTATATATGTATGTCAAAGCATTTGATGATATTATCTTTATTCGTCACTATGAGTCTAGAACAGCTGATGCAGAAAAATAAAAAATCAAACAGTAAGAAATAAATAAGAAAACATGGTAGGCCCTATAGATCATTTAACCACAGTTTTGCACATGTAGACTAAATACAAAACTTAACAAACTGGTCAAGTTCCCCCACCCCCGCCCCCGAAAATTTTTGTGACCTCTGAAAAAATGAAATGACGTCCCTGCTCACATCTATAAAATTGATGATGTCGGCACTGGCTGTGGGCATGCAGCTGGTGGCGCACAGCCGACGCTGAGCTGACTGCTAGGCCTATAGGCAGACTTATTGGACCTATACACCCCGCCAGGGCCGCCACCCGCAGAAGGTCGAATGACACTGCGCTCGTTTACGGATCCACAGTTTAACGAATAACGACGTCTTATGGCAGGACACATATAGGGTAGAGTGGGGCAAAAAGCCCTCGCTAGGCAAAACGCCCCATCCCGGCCCTGTCCTCCCTGTGCCATGTAGTGACCTGTTTTAAGGTTCTGGGGTTTCTTAGTTGTACCCTATTGAGTTAATCGTCAGTCAAGTAAACCTTTCGATGGTTTGCTTATTTTTTTAGAAAAAATTATTTTTGTCGTGTTTCCTTGTAAGAGTTGGCCGCCAATTCTGTATCATTAATGGTGTCAAAATGCTAGACATAGCCAATAATAAAAGTATAGGTTTAAAGTATGCCATATATCGAATTAGGGTGCACAATAAATGGGGCTTTAACATATCAATTTTTGTATTATATCAATTTATATGGGCAATCTCACAAGGTAGCACCAAGCGGGGCAAAACGCCCTCCTATGGAAAATGTTGACATGGGGCAAAACGCCCCCTCATCTGGAGCAAAGCGCATTTTTTTATTTAATTATTTTTGATGACATCTTTTTTTTAAATTCTAGAGATCTCTACTTCTTATAGTTATTGTTGCATCAATGCAGTGATTGCAGTTGATTATGTGCATCGACTTTTCAGGTAGCGGGGGTCAGATCACGAGGGGCGTTTTGCCCCAGGTGAGGGGCAAACGCCCCCTTTGAACTATTCTGTATTTTATTATTTTTTAATGTAATCTTTTGGGAATTTTATCGGACATAATTTTACTTTACTTGGGACATTACAATAATTTCATGCTTAAAATGCTGTTACGTTGTAATTTAGCAAAAACCGTTAAAGGGGACGTTTTGCCCCACTCTACCCTATTAGGCGACGGCAAAATTGTTTCGTTCAACATTAATTGTATTCTCAGCCTTGGTATACGGCCCACTGATCGAAGCTCATTCTGTGTTTAGCAATATAATCGATAAATATATGGCCTAGGGCCTGTCAGTTTGGGAATCGATGCATGCTTTGGTAGAAGTCAACGTTAGACCTTGGCCTATACAGGTCTACGTATTAGAACATTAAACTGTAGCTACGTATATATAGGCCTAGATTAGGCCTATTATATATACAGTTCATCACATATCGTTTAATTATGTGAAGCCTAAATCTATGGATTACATTATAGTGTTCAAGCATCCTAGAAAGGTAGGCTTACGCAAGATATGGGCTATTATTATAGGGCCTACTGCCGCCACGGGTCGCTGCATAGCTGGGACGCGGCAGCCATCGGCATCCTGGCAAAATTTATGTTCTGCATTCTACACGCGGACCTTAAATATGGCGTGCGTTTCGTATTCGTATGCCTATACATTCTAAACTTCTAAAGCGCTACTCTAAAGCTAATTAGCAGCTGGGGCACCAGCTGCGGCTTCTTCAAGAGCGCTCTACTTTCGATGTCAAGTGGAGGTCCAAGTCCGTCTGCCTGACAGATAAGAGAGAGGACAGCAATCGTAAACTCGACATTTCTACAGCGCTCACAAAAGCGAAGTGGCGGGAACCAACTTATTCACTTATTCACTTATTCACTTATAAAACAAATCTGTAGGCCTATAGGCATGCAGAGGGTCAAAATCCAGATTGTCAGGCAGGCAGACCGTCAGACGGCTAAGGTGGATGGTGTTTAGAGTTGAAATGGCGAGGGAGGTGAGGGGAAGAGGAGGAATCGGGATAGGATTTGTGAAAAAGCAGTGTTTTCAGTTTTGAGTGGAAGACCTGTACGCAGAGAAATTGTGAAGTTAGACGACACGTACGTAAGGTGTTTAACTGCTTTTATTGCTAGCAAAAAGTGAGGTATTTGTAAGTTCGTATGATGGATCAGATATTTGTTTAATACTGGCGGGAGTTCGTTCCAAAAGAGGCGGGACATCTATGGCTAGGTATAAATGGAGCGATTTGCAAATTTTAGTAATGGGGGAACGGAAGGGCGGAGCAGCGACAGGGCGGAGGAGGAGCGGTTTCAACGAAGTGGTTGAACCGTGAACAACTGGCTGAGATAGGAGGGCTGGGGGTTGAAGCGTGTTGTAGCTAGGTGAGTGATATGACTTTATATTCTAGGCTAAGCACAATGTAGGCATAGCTAGTAGACCCAGTGGAGGCGCCAGGATTTCAGGTCTGGGGGTGGGCTAAAGCTCCAATCCCTTCCCTTTTGTCCCTCCTCCCTGTGATCTGCAGTACGTGATTTCTCACTTGGGGGGGGGTGGGCTGAGCCGCAGTTAGGGGCTAAGCCCCCTATTCCTCTGGTGCCGCCACTGAGTAGCCGAGTAGGCCTATTCCTATAATAGGCCTAAGAAAGTGGACCTCAATTCATGTATGCGGCACTTCTTAAAATATACAAAATTAGAAGGGCATCGGCATATAAGAATTAGTTTTAAAGACAAGTTGGATAACCTCCTGATATGGCTGATCGAAAATTAATTATTGCTTTTGATGATAATTATAATAATTATCAGAAGAGAACGCACGGGCTTAGCTTAGCGCTACAGAAATATATGCACAACAACAGTCGCAGCGGATGGAATATATATATATATATAAGATGTCTATGGGAAAAAAGGCTGCGGACAGTGTGACCACTCCTTGGGATCTTTCCCAAGATCTTGGGATTTCGGGGGTCGACTTGGGATCTGGGGATTTTGCACAACAATCTTGGGATATTTCTGAAGTCTTAAACTTTCTGCACTCCACAGTAATAAACATGGATAATGACGAATGGCTAAAAATCGATGAATTTTTAACTTCGGCTTAAACCAGACCCAGGATATAAATAAGCAGCAAGAAGTAGCGTTTGTTCCAAAACATTAATATAGAGATCATAGAATATTAATTTTTTCTTTCATAACTGTACACGGTAAACGGTTGCGGTTTGTCAACAGGATTGTTTCAATAAAGATTATTATTAAAAATATGTTAAAAGGAAATAACCTGAAAGGCTCGGATCCAGTGCAGTAGGCTTAATTAATGCTAGATGTTGCTTTTCTTTTTCTCATTTTTGTATCGTTTTGTTATTGTTCTGCCTCTGTGGCGTAATAAAGTGTTCATAATACAAAAGTTGTATGTGTGACGTGTCATAGGCAGGTCGTCACTAGTGAAACATGCAGAGTCTACCAAACACGTTATAAGTAACTGTGATTGTTAAAAGTTAAAACGAATTTCATATTTCATCACAATTTTTTCGTTTCAGTAAAGAACACACTTACTTACTTACTTACTTAATAACTTGGGATTTTTTGGTACACTTTTGGTTTTGGCCAATCTTGGGATTTGTCTGGCAAGAGCTAGGGATTTAAGAAAATGGAGAGTGGTCTGCGGACGGAAAAGGGACGAAAGTGGCCGTTAAAATTCACAAAACAGCCAGAAACAGTAGCTACGAAGAAAGTTAATTTATTCCAGGTTTCTGACACGAACAGTAATGAATCGCTTCATAGGAAATCACTTAAATAATATTTTCGAAAACAGCAAATATTTGTTAAGCTAGTTCAAGTGGTCGGAAGTAGCTTGTGAGTTACACCTCTCTCGAGACGCTATTTAATTTGCGTAGGGCTGATTCCGTGTCAAATCAACGAAATTTGCAACCATCATTGACATGAACGACTCACATTTACATGAAATTTGACCCACTTGTTAGCCACATAAGACATGCCGAACCCCATGCAAATTTGTGTGGTCGATAACATTCCGAGATACGGGACGGCGAACTTTGACGTGACCCGCTCGACCTCGTATAGGCTATATGTATACAAACTTCGGTAATCGTGTATTGTATTTATTAATTTATATAGCGCCACTCACAGCAGTGGCCATTCAGTAGCGATCCCAGTGCGAGAACCCATAGAGAAGAAGGTTTTGAGGAGGGAGAAGGCTGTAGGAAGAGACCCAGAAAGAACAGTAGCACGTAGAGAGGAGGGAAGGGCATTCCATAGGGAGGGCCCAATAGTGGCAAAAGATCTAGTTTGGGCCGTAGTGTAGCGTCGTAAACTATTTCCTGTTTTCCTATTGCAGAGGTGTCAAAGAGCATGCCCGCGGGGCATTTCTGGCCCGCCGATGATGTTTTTCTGGCCCGCAAAGCCTTGCCTAAAGACTGCACAATTTGAGAATAAAAGTTATGTGATGTTCATGACTGATAATGAATATCAAAATTAAGATTTTATAAGCCTAATTAGACTGTTTGCATGCTAAAAACTGTACCATTGAAGATTTAGCTTTGCAAAATTTTCTCGGGGCAGGCTTAGGACCTACCGAGCCACCTCCCAGACTCCTAGCCCCATTGTGCTCAGTTCCTTTGGCACCCTGGCCCACCACTTGCTTGAAAATATTGCCACTGACCCACTATGAAAAAAGGTATGACACCTCTGTCCTATCATGTAGTTTAGTGTCGTAAATTATTTTAAGGCAGATAAATTATTGTGTAAAGTTGAGAGTTGGATGAGCGGTAAAAATATGTTCTAGTAGCAGTAGAAGTTGGATGAGCGATGAAAATATTTATAGCAGAAATAGAAATTGGATGAGCAATGAAACCATGGTATCGATGCTAAATTATTGCAGTAAAACTAGAAGTTGGATGAGTGATGAAAATGTGTTTAAGTAGAAGCAGACGTTGGATGTGCGAAGAAAACATGGCTAAAACATGCCTAAAATAATTTACGACGTTATTTTTGTCATTCAGAGTAATAAAATAATTTATGACAAGTTTATGCATGTCTTATTTGGCCCAACAAGTGGGCCACATTTCGTGTAGATCTAAGTCAGTCATGTCAATCATGTTGGTTGAATTGACATTGAATCACCCATGGGCACAGTCATTGAGCAGTCAAAGTTTGGTGGATGTTTAAGTTTACTGGCAATTAGTTGTATAATCGGACAACTTTTTTATTATCAAACCCTACTGCACTGGAGGCCTTTCAGGTTATTTCCTTTTAACATATTCTAATGTAGTGTAAATTTTAATCTAGGAAATTTCTTAGCACTGCATTGACTATATCAGCGGCACTATGTTAAATTAAGTCCACAGGGGAAAGCCAGGTTGTTGTATGCAGGTGTGTTACTGACTTTTATTTCGTTGTATTTTGCATTAGATGTCTCAGTGGTTGTGGAATCGGTGACACAATCGCATTGTGATGAAATAATCAAGTGCAAGAAATGACGGCATTAGCAATGAAAGAGCTTGTGGACTTTCTGCTTCTTGTTTAAGCACTTTTGGAATTCATCCTTTTCAGATTCTACAATAAGCATGGTTTTCCACATCTATTTATAGCTTTTGAGATATCAAATACTGTCAGCAGAGGTTGACTGTTTGTATGCCTTGGTAATCAAAATGACTAGTTAGGTATCATGAAACTACCATACCTCAACATGTTCAGGCACCGAAGACGGAATACTGTGATCTTGCTTGTTGGGATTGCCGCTGGCTGCCTTATTTTTCTTGCATGGCGAGATAATGTGTCATCAGGAACATTACCAGTAAGTCGAAAACGACAGAAAACTGTTTCACAACCAGTTGATAGAACTGTAAGTTTGCTTTCAACTGAACGGGCAGCAAATAGCGTAGTTGCGCCCAGTAATGGAGTGAAACTTAATCAAACTGTTAGACTTTCAGTTGAGAAACAAGCTCAGCGTCACTCGTTCATTAGACGAGACAACAGCATAAAGCCAAAGTGGAACAAAGAACTGTATTACAATGTATCATCGACGCCAGAGCAGTTTCTTAGCTGGAGGAAGGACAAGCAGCAGCTTTGTGATGACAAAATAATAGGATATGGACGTGAGTTTCTTGAAGTCAAAGATGTAATCATTGATAAGCGGTTCTGCACTTGTGGTCTGCAGGGAGGAGAGCTCATCGAGAGTGTGATCAACCAAGACGAGATGGCTGAATACTACAAATTTGAGATGGGCTGCTTCCAAGTGGCTTGCAGGCAACGGCCAACTTATTACTTCAATGGTGAAAACCATCTGACAAAGTGGATGTACAGTGTTGCAACGCATGACGTATCACAGGTTGCTGATCGAGTCGTTGACGATTTCACAATCGCTATAACACGCTACGAATACGCCAACCTGTTTCACACTATGACTGACTGGTACAATGCATTTCTGATTATGCAGTTTTTTAATCATTCATCGTTTAGCACAAACATTTTGATTGTGGATGCTCACCCTTATGGAGCACTTGATTCCGTTTGGAACCAGTTGTTCAATTCAACTGTTCGTCTTGCAGGACTGCCTGCAAGAACTCACTTCAAAAATTTAGTTTGGGGCATACTGGGCTACAACAGTCTGATGAAAATCTACGTTTCCCCAAATCCACCACTCCTCGAACAGTTTAGAAATTTCTTTCTGTCTGCCTATGACATCAACGCACAGCGCTCGATAAACTGTACACGACTTAACATATTGTTCATTTGGCGACACAACTATCTAGCACATCCACGTAACCCTACTGGATTTGTTTCGAGAAAGATACACAATGAAGACCAGTTGGTCCGCTACGTTAAGAGGCGACACTCAGAATCCGTGGTGACAGGCATCCAGATCGATGCCTACAGTATGAGAGAACAGCTGCAGTATATTGCTGATGCAGACATCTTAGTGGGGATGCATGGGGCGGGGCTGACTCACGCTGTCTTCTTGCAGAAAAAGGCTGCACTTATCGAGCTGGTGCCAAACTACTGGTCACCGTTGGCTGAACACTTCAAGGCCATCTGTGTCTGGCGAGGTCTTATCTACAAACAATGGTTCAACAGCGAGCCTCGAAATGAATTTCCTGACCAATCCACCAACATACCGCCTGAAATAATGAACACTTTAATAAAAAACACCATCAGGGAACTGTGCGGACGTTAGCGAACACGGCATTGATTTGAAGGCTTGATTGTGTTTTAAATTGGTCGAGGACTGGCCACTGATGTGCCATAAGGGAAATATGCAATTTCGAAGGAGCAGCATGACAGGGGGGTGTTCATTAAAACTTCTGCTTACGAGTTACTCCTATCTGCCTTTTGTTTTGGAGAGCTTTTTAGGAAGTACTGCTGAAATTACTTCAGCCTTTTCTGCACTTAGTTTACCAATCAATATCTCTGCTTAGAACATGACTAGCTTTCACATAGTTTTGAACAGTCTAGGCAAATGATCTTGTCTGTTGTACCAACTTTTAATCGCTTCTAAGCCTGCTTGTTTATCTTAATATTTTCAAGGCCAAGGTTGACATAAAAGATTGAGGCAGGTTCACAGATGTTGCCCAAATATAGGTTAGTTTAATATGCTAGATGAAGGCGCAGGACATGCGATGATATGGTTTGACCTAATTATACTTAAACTGAAAACCGAAAACTAGTGTACAAATGATCCAGTTCTTGTGTGGCTGATAATATGGGGGCACCATTATGGCAGGATGTAAAAAAAGTTAAAAGAGTAACATTGTCTCGACGGTTCACACAAATAATACATGCATGAAAATAATCTGTGATAAGGAAAAACCAGGTGGAAGATTCCTGGATAGTCTGGATCAAAAGTTAGGGTCATGTGCTTTTTGTTACACAAGTCTGTCATCACCGAGTGCAAACCTAGCTGTGACAAACGGATAGGTAATTTACGAACAGGAAAAAAGAATGGTCTGTCTGAATGCTAACTTTGCCACAAAAAGTTGTGGACAGTTTGCTGTCCAAGTAGACATGTATTCCAATTGAAATTGTGAAGCGAGACCGGCCATTTCAGAAAGCATTGCCAAGCAGGCTTACTATCATTTTCCAGCCAGATAAAACACAAGCCAGAGTGTGTAGTCTGTAGCAACAGGCTAAAACAATATTACCAGTGCAACACATATTGCAAACAGGTGTGAGTTACCGATGAATGTTGATTTCAACGACGTACTGTTTAGTATTACATTTGGAGTGATGTCCAACATGCATACATTGCCAAACAATTTCTAGATGCACGTTTTACATGACTAGAAAAGTGAAAAAGCAGTTTTGACATCTGTTGTTAATAGACTTGCTGAAAATATTCAGCCTACAGTTTTAATTTAAAATGTATTATTTAGCCCTGAAATAGTTAAGAGGTGGATAACAACATATTAATAAACTGACTAGTATTTCTGTAAAGATATATGGTATGCATTTTATTTGCCAATTGTTCACAACTTGCCAGGGTTTGTTTAGTAGCAGCCGAGATGCACAAGTTTGTACAGTGTGTGCAGAGGTAGCATTCTGCTCTGCTGCCAGGATATGACGACCTTTAGTTGCATGTGTTCTGATATATCATTACTACATGAACTTGCATATTGTGGTTTCTTGAAATTTTGCCTAGTTTGTTCAGTTTTGGTCTTTGAGGGTAAGGTGTACATTTCACAATACTAGCAACTTATAAAAACAAAGGACATTTGTTAGCTAAGTAGCACGTCTAACATTTTAATTTTTGACTTATGGTATGCATTTTAAAGGCTTTTAACATACAAGTATAATACAAGTTCATAATTTCATATGTACTGTTGTGCAATTACCTTACGCTTGCCATGTACATCATAATTAGTAAGTAATTTAGTTGCTATATTCATTAAAGTAAATGAACATAAAAAATGCACAATGTCACCATTAGAAAATACAGATTCTGTTACAGTTTGAGAGCTCTGAAATCTGGCCACTCAGAGAGATGGAAATTTTGTCATAAATGATGTTATCAGAGGCAGAAAAGTGATATAAAAGATTATAATGAAATCTTTGTTAAAATGCTTTACTCTGCTGAGAAACCTTAATTAATAAGTAATCTGTGTGTAGGTACTTGGCAAATATTCTCCAATTGCTGTGCTTAATAATTTTTGTGTTGTGGATTATTTGTGACCCAGGGAATCAAAATGAGTCGGATGTCAGCAGTTTACATTGATAGGAAAACAGCAATATATGATCAGAAATCAGTTTTGCTCATTTTCAGATTTTAATGGAAATGGGTGAAACATTTTTTTTTGCATTTCTACTATCACATTTGATGAAAGTCATTGTTTTAATGTGTATTTTCAGTTTTAGTTTTTGTGATTATATATTGAAATCAGTATTAAATTTTTTCTCCAAAAATTGGACACATACCGGTAATCATTCGTAATTTTGTTAAACGTAAGGTAGAATCAAACTTTTAGCGTCATTTTAAAGCAAAAAATGTGGTCTTTAAGAATATGTAAAATACTCATATTATAAAATTTCCGACATCTGACTCATTTTGATCCCTCGGGTGACATTTGTGTTCCATACCATTCAAAGATGGCATTAACAGTTAACTGCAAATGTAATTGAGCTCAGCCCATCTCTGACAGCTTTCCACTGTATGGTAAAGTCTAGTCACTCTTATCTTGCTCCAAGCATTCTGTATTAATTTTTGTAAATAAACCGCTTATAATTTTCATAGCAAAAGGTGCAAATTGCAGTCAATTTATCTGCAGTAAAACTTCATTATATCAAATTCAATGGAACTTCTTCATTGGCTTTGATATATGAGGTTCAAAATAAGTATTCATGTCAAGCTGTATGTGCTTCATGTTAACTGAAGTTTTCATACACCTTTAATAGATGTTCCTGCACATGGGTTTTGGTGATAATGACTATGTTAACAATCAAAGACAATACATGTAATTGAAAACATTACATGTGTGTGTGTACTGTATTAACGTAAACAAACTCCACATACACTGAAGTTATCATAAACTTGTAATATATATACTGCAAATGTTTCTTGGTAATACCTAATGGTTATGTTAAAATAAAAATAATGTTGAAAACATTACACATGTATTTAATTTATAACTGTAAAACAAACTTTGAAACATTCCCAACTATTACAATCCTGAATCAGGTCTTACAATTGATTAAATACAGAATGTAGCTGAAATGTAACGAGAGTTCACATTTGGATGGCACCAGTAATGACAACCAGATTTATCTAAACCTGCTTAAAACATTTCAGAAGAGCTTCCTCATTGTTGGCACACTGGAGCTCGTTCATGTATCGTACATGTACATGTAGGTGGCCAATATTTTGTCATAATTTATTTTTTCCACATTGGAGTGTCGAGTGGTATCCCTGATTGCTTTGCAACACAGTCTTGGATTCACCATATTTTGTGCATAACAACTCATTTATTTTGTCCCCAAACAGCTTCTTCACTTTTGTGACCAATATTTTGTCATAATTTATTTTTCCACATTGGAGTGTCGAGTGGTATCCCTGATTGCTTTGCAACACAGTCTTGGATTCACCATATTTTGTGCATAACAACTCGTTTATTTTGTCCCCAAACAGCTTCTTCACTTTTGTGACCAATATTTTGTCATAATTTATTTTTACCACATTGGGGTGTTGAGTGTTTTTTTTACCACATTGGAGTGTTGAGTGGTATCCCTAATTGCTTTGCAACAGTCTTGGATTCACTATTTTCTGTGCGTAACAACTGGTCTATTTTGTCCCTAAACAGCTTCTTCACTTTTGTGACACCAATATTGAAATGAATGATTGACTATGACAACTTCTACAGCGCCGTAACATGGCACATGCCATTAAAAGCACACATTCTTGTCAGTCTTTGTAAAGTGTGGCAGTAAAACTTGTGCCTTCCAGAAGCTCTAGGGTTAGGCAAGAAGTGTTTGGTTTATACAAATGAAATGAGCATAGATTCTGTACTCGATACTTGAGTACAACTCGAGTACAGTTATAAGTACTTGTAGTCATACTTGTACTTGAGACCCAAGTACTTGTACTTGAACTACTTTTTTAATTTTAAACGAACAAGCATATGAACAACTGTTAGGCTTTTACAGGCACTTCGATAGGAGTTAGCTTTTAGTTATTCACTTTTACAATATGGATATTTTAGCAGTTCATTTGGGGAGACCAGTGTTAAGATGGACCACATCTTGATCAGAATTTCCTTCCAGTTGTCTTGTCAACGTGGAGCACATGGACGCTGACAAAAGATATTACTAGAGTAGCAAAGTTATGATAATTTTCCTGTCAAGAGAAATATTATTTCTGCGTAGAGCAAATTTTGACACTGACAGCCAACTTTGATGAAGGCGATTGTCTGGACTTCTGAAAATGCAGCAAAGCTGTTCTCGACAAACTGTATGAGCCAGCACTTGGAGCATTGAGTTTGTTTGCATTTAATGCAGCACCTGTTGAACGTGTATTTAGTTATGGTGCTTTAATGGCATCGTTCGAATGTAGGACCATCCATTTACCGTAGTATGTATGCAGAAATCATGAAAAAATTGACC
This sequence comes from Aporrectodea caliginosa, assembly GCA_020284085.1. NCBI lineage: Eukaryota > Metazoa > Annelida > Clitellata > Crassiclitellata > Lumbricidae > Aporrectodea > Aporrectodea caliginosa. The sequence continues at coordinate 153,114 of JACEVL010000502.1, forward strand.
CCATCCCTGTACGCATGTGTACTTTTTGCACCTCCCCCACCCCAATCCTTAGAACGGTCTATATCCTGACTATCCATATGAATATTTAACATTAAACTTAATATACTCGGTGAACTAGTCTGTATATAATAAGTACGTGGACTGAACATCTGTTGTACTAATAATAGACCAGTGTACAGTGTTTAAAGCAGCAGCACCAACAAGCACCCCGCCCGGCAGCTCAAATCTTCCACCAGCCGCAGTCTGCAGTTTAGGCCAGATTGAACGATGTGTAACCCAGTCAGGTACCGGGCATACATGTGTATGATACTACTCCCACAGCCCTAATTCTGTCTCCCTATAGTAATTGTCTGAGAGTTGAACTGTGACACTTCTCCCACAGCCCTAATTCTGTCTCCCTATAGTAATTGTCTGAGAGTTGAACTGTGACTCATTTGAAGGAAGGCCAATATATATATATATAGAAAAAGTATTATGAGTCCTCCCACCCCTACAGATCCCCATAAGCAAACATATGCAGATGCATTTGGGTTACCCCTCCCCTTCATGCATAGGTACTAAATGGATGGCCCTATGAGTGACAACATGCTCACATTGGTCATATTTCTCAAGAGCAATTCTAACTGAGTGCATGTGTCTCAGGACATTTCAGATCAGTGGTGAAAATGCATAATTGATTTAGCCTAATTGTTAGTGACGAGTTGTTGTCGTTTCCCAGTCTCCTTATTCTTGCTGTAGCCACGTGCATTTGTATTATGACCTAAGTACTAGTACTCATACTTGAAACCTAAGTACTTGAAACATCTCTGGAAATCAGTGCAAATACAAAAGTGAAATCATGGTGCACACCATCGACCTATATTGAGTGGACACAGAATAGCACAGCTAAAGTTGTACGGTGAAGTGAAGCATCCGGTTACTGAACATTTTGCCAGCCATGACGTCACAGGCAAGCAATGCGCATGCGCAGCCATTTACTTTTATTAAGGTCAACCGTTCATAAACAAACAGAATGGTGCCGTTAGCGATACCGATGTGTGTTTTAAATTTACTATAAACTAGTATCGAATAATACAATCAAATATTTTATAATATTTGCGTCAAACTAGATCATAGCTATATCGCTTTTTATCCATCTAGTTTAACTTGCGGAAATCTTGTAATCTTGTTTGAGCCACAGGCTAAAAAGTCAAATCTTGCGACGACTAATTCGATCACTTACAATCATTCAATCGTCGTGAAACTTGGCAGATAGACTCGCCCTCGCAGACACTTCATTCTATCAAAATTTCAGCTCCCCAAAAAGGCTAGCTTATAGAATCGGGGACTCAACTTTTCGAATCGGGGAATCCCCTTTTCCGAAACGCAGCGTTGCCATTGGCCAGCGTTGCCATTGGCCGCAACAGACACGGGTGCGCTGCCTCATTAAACGCATGCTATGTTGTAAAATGAACGCGGACTATTTTCAGAGTACACGTTATAGGATACTAGATGGATATAGTAAAAACTTTGTTTTTACGGGCTGTATTTTATTAAGAACGGCACCATTCTGTTTGTTTATGAACGGTTGACCTATATAAAAGTAAATGGCTGCGCATGCGCATTGCTTGCCTGTGACGTCATGGCTGGCAAATAACGTCGCAGGCACGCAACCGGCTAGGCTTCAGTTTGAATCTCTTATGCTGTGTCCACTCAATATAGGTCGATGGTGCACACAGCCATAATTGTATGTCTGAGTCGTTGTGAGGGGTCACCCTCACAGCGACCCAGACACACAACTTCATAATTCTTTGTCTCATTGCCATTTGCTTTTAACGAGTCAGCTGAAATAGGCTGGGCATGAGCTTTAAGTCTCACAGTGGCCCCTCTAAAAATGCAAGTTCGATAAAACACAACCAATGTGTTTGCATTAGCTGTGGCCAGGCCATCAACTGTTCTTACATACATCCGGAAGTTTGATATACCAAAGCTACACTGTATATAATTTAGCACAGTACAACATTGAACATTGTCTAAACAAGATAGCCCATCACTGCCAACTGATGATGATGTCTATGTAGCCTCCAGGGACACAACCTCTAATTTTAACATAACTCGTCCCATTCGTTTGCACAGGCTGTAACATTCTGTCATTGAGCATCTAATTCAATTAAAAATTTTAATGCCAGAACAAACTGCAACTCTGAAATGCCAGCCTCACGGCCACAAATCACAACAGCCAGACAGTCTAGCCAAGGCCTAATCTCTTTCGGAAACAGAGGCAGATCTTTCCCAATCAAAATATGTACTGTTCCACCAGACATGAGTCAGGAAACATTGTACAACTTGCATAGACCTTGGGTCTGGTTAATTGCCAGATGGCCACGGTGTGCTTGGCTCCATCATCAACTGGTAAGAGAGCCACTTTTTAAATGGGGAGTTTGTCATTCAAGAAATACGCATTGCAAAAGGTGGAAGCTTATGGTTGCTTGTCTTGTTTGTGCAAAGATGAACAGTTTCCCAGTCTTTCAATTTATAAAACCAGCTGTTTGACTTTCATAAGCGAACGCAAAAGCTTATCGACAGTAGGTTTGTAAATAAACCTGTTTGTTAGTTATACATTTATTCTTCAAAAACTGGACGACTACCCTGGACCTTTTACACCAGTCAGACAGCTGTGTTCAGCATGTAACAGTTTCTTAAGATGCGCTACATAAATACTCGAATAAATATACTACAGATACTAAAAGTGACTGACAGACCAATGCAGCTTGAAGTTAAAGTGTTAAATAATTGCATTCAGGTGGCATAAAATGGTATGATACGTTTATGCTACCACGACAACACCATAAACAATTATGAATTTGATTTTTAATTAATCAATGTCATACCAATCAAGTTTTGTTAATACTAAATTAGTGTTAAGCTGCATGTAATACACAATCCAAATATTCCACATTTGCTATAAATACATTTATGACCCCAAAATAAAAACTACTTCATGACAAGTGTAGTGCACACAAAAGAAACATAGATTAAAATAATGCAAGCATGCGTATATCCACCTATTGTTTGCCTTCAGTCGACCCAGTCAATGAGATGGCAATAATGACAATATTATAATTAACCTAACACACGTTAATAAACAATTTGCAATATTACATTTGAAGCACCATAACAGGTGCCTGACAATTTCACATGCAATGTTGCAAGTGACCATGACCAAGAATAACATTCAAATTTTCTGTAAACTTTTCAAGAGTTGTATGTTTCAGCCTAGTAAGAAAATGTGCCCAACCCCAATGTTTTTAGTGACAGCATGGAGCAGAGGAGCAATAAAATGTTTCATAATGAAGCACACCATTAACTCTCAGACTAACTGAAATGACTGGGCCAAATACGAGAGTACTGGGGAGTTTCAGCAGTGCCCTGCAACAGATGCTCATAAAGAACAGCATAATGAGATCAAACAAACCCAGCATTCAAAGTCCTGGATACTACCGGTAATCAAAATGAACTGAACTATGCAAAATTCCTTCTAACCTCGTGTGAATCAACATAGAAGTGCAAAAAGAGCCAAACTAAACAATATCCCGCAAACTTTTCGGAAACGATGTACCATCAAAACTCAACAGACAGTGAAAAGTCAAAGGCACCGCATTCCTTTTAATGCATGGCCATAGAGAACAAGCTCTTTGATGATTACAGAAAAATGTCTACAGATTATGATGACAGTTGATAATTGATCAACTTCTGATTTAGTCATCCCAGTCGTCGTCATCATCCACTTCTTCATCGTCATCATCATCATCTACAAGTCACACAGCGAACAAAAAAGAAACATCAGTGCAGAACATATAACAATAAAAAATATAGCTAATACCATCAAGAAAGACCCTTTGATTGCCCATTCATTGGGGTCTGCTCGACACTATACATTTTACGATTATGCAATTATCACGTAACAAAAGCACTTTGGTTCTGAGTTTTCTTTTTCACAGATGCTTACAAATAGCATGGATGAAATTACTGTGGAACCTGTCGTCCAAAATGTCTCAAGTCATCCATGCATTGTTATTGTTCACATTTACTACGTGCAGTTTGGCTCTGTTCTAATTATTAAAATAGTAAGGACGGTGAAACCACCCAACTAGAAGAGGTGGGAGTTTATGGTTGCCTGTCTAGTTTGTACAAAGATGAAAAGTTTCTCAGTCTTTAAATTTATAAAACCAGCTGTTCACGACTTTCATATGCGAATCCTAATGCTTATCTGACAGTAGGTTTGTAAATAAACCAGTTTGTTACTTGTTAGTTATACATTTATTCTTCATGGGAATTAGGCATAAGCGCATACAACTCACATGCGGCCCATTGATTTATTATCCAAAAATGACATGACAGTTAGTCAGGTACCCACTCAAAATGGAGCTGGGTAACAGGGCAGCATTTTATCAAACCTTCAGCACCTCTACTTGAGATATGCTGTGGCACCTCTTAATCTGATTTCTAAGTGCCTAGCAAACTTGGAATGACTTCTTCTTCACTAGGTTTCCACATACGTCACTTATGCTTAAGAACTGGGCCAGATATTTGTGCACACCCTTCTGCCTCGACTAAGCAAACCATGGCTTGTCAAGGAAGCACATTGCTAGACTTAACTGGAACCTTCAAGAAAATAAGTAAGTAAGTAAGTATATTCTTTATAAAAATGGTGGCAAAAGTCTAAATCAGAACTGCCATATTACCACAAGAGATAAGTCGAATGAGACAAATTCAGTACCTGGTCTCAGTGCTGCTTCACGTGCTTTCAGCGCTTTCATCAGAGCGCCTGCAAGGCCATCTTCTTCAGGTTCAGATTTTGGACGATCAGCTGGAGCTGACGTCACCTGAAACATACACCCAACTGACTGTGCAAGTAAGTGGTCAGAATGAGCCATAGGGAAGATAGATAGCACCGTAGTGAGCAGCGGAGTTTTGTGCCAGTCTCTCACCAATGTACCTGATGTTCATAATCCCGTACTCTGAGTGAAGATGACACCAATGTCTAGAAACCCTAAGAAAGGTTGTCTCACTATTTGCAGTTCAGCCAAAACCTTCTTCAGACCAAGAATCAAACAGAGGAGGACTAACGTCAAAAGTCAAGTTCAACTTTATTACCACACAAAACTGGAGGCACATTCTCAGTTCATCTTAAAATGCACCTTTTAGATCTGTGTTTCAGCATCTCTGTGACGTTCTTAAAATGTGCTACGCAAGTGTTCTATACAGAGACATATTCATCCATTCATTCATTACTAGAATTTGAATAGCGCCTCTTCAAGGGTTCTACTCAGAGGCGCTCTATATTATATAGGTGTATATGCTAGCATTACACATGCATACAAGCAATTAACATTCAAGCTATTGCATTAACTTAACCTTGGGCCAAGTTAATTTTTTTATATAGGCCTAGCCATTCATAGGGTAACCTGATACACAAATTATAGCCTAAGGAGGACACACAAAAGTCAGAATGGAGGAGACATTGAATGTTTCACTCTGGACTCCTCTGACTCCGGAGTCAGGAGGTCTCCCAAGTAAACGAAGTCACATTGGAAAGCTGTATGAAAAAATGAGGCTTTTTTTATCATTTAATGTTGCAAAGTATTTATTTAAGCAATCAATTGCACCTATTGATTACGCACTATATTTCTCTAAGGAGCAAACTCTCCACAGCAAATCCTCGTGTCCGAGAATTTGCATTTTCTCTTTACAGTAGTAGCCATTTTAATCAAAAAGTGTCGTAAAATTACCAATAAAAACAAACCACAGACACCGCTCCACTACCAGAAATAAAATTAGCACTTCAGTGCATATTTTAACTGTTTAAGTACTGGGACAAATTGGAGGATATGTCCCAGTTTTGAATGTCCCAGTAGTTTTGGTGATTTTGTCCTTAATACTCTAATTTCATAACATTGGAATTACAGCAGAACCTTTGTCCCACTAGTCAGTGGTGTAATAAAGCGGGGGGGGAGAAGTGTGTGAAACAAGCATCAGGAATAGTCGGATTTATTGATTTATTGTGTCTATGTATTTTTCTGAGGAAAACACTCGTGACTACCCTCGAAAATGCTTTGAGAATGAACTCTCATTGTACCCCCTCGAAAATTTGTCGTTACTACTCGTGGAATCATAGTTTAAACTATCATATATGTGTAATATATAGTAGTAGCCTCTTTTTCTCGAAAAAAAGGGGAAAAGCAAAATTATCATCAGAAATTTTGCGGTAATGAAACAAACCACAGAATCCTATTACGCCACTCCCAGTAGAAATAAAATTAGCACTTTGACCACAGAGTCAGTCTCATACACAGTCCATAGATACATTGTTTGTAACATTACTCAGATCATGGACCAGAAACGTCTGGCAGAAATATAGCTGCAATACAAAAATAAGTAGTAGAGTAGATTGGACTGTTAGCCTGGTAGCTCTACCAGGCTAACAGTCCAATCTACTTTCTTATTTTAGGGAACTTAGGGACAACGTTTTGCGCGTGTAAAGTCATTAAAACTGCCATGAAATAATAGCCCAATACAACAAACATACAAAAAGTCTGGACATTTTCCAGGTTTTTAGCTTTGCCTGCCGGACAGAGGGCATGAGACCAAAATGAAGGATATCTCCTTTTGCCGGACGTCTGGCAACCCTAGCCATTCATAGCCAGTCATGCTAAATGACGACAAAATGATCAAAGACCTTTCTCTTTTCTCGGGCCTGTCATGCTGAGAGCGGCTTCTGAATAGCTCTGCTGTGAGAGCACTTTACAAAGCTTTGATTAAAAATACAATATATACAGCATTGCTGAAATGCCCAAACCAGAAAATCACTTGATCAGTAAAATGGCTTATAGCCCCAAATAAACCAGTCTGCTTGATTAATTATCTTTATCATCATGTTATTCCAAATACTACTCTTCCACACATTAACCCTTTAATGACGAACTCCAAACATTTTAGTACACACTCGTCATTAAAGCGTTAATCAGGCGCCTCCTTGTTAGTTCTTCAAAATTTGTTGTGATTCAGTTAAAAAGTAAGTAATCCACTGTAATACTATTGAAGCAGAGATAAACTCACAGGTTTCAGGTTGGACCCTGTACGAATTGCTGCCAAAAGAGCATTACGTCCTCCTTCCGGCTCGTCATTCCCACCTGAGGATGATTGTTCCACATGACGCAAGGTTCCACCTCCTCCGCTCTGGATCTCATCCAGAAAGTTGCCACCCCTAGGTGGTCCAGAAGGAGGTGGAGGTCCAGGTGGTGGAGGTGGTCCACTCATTGGTGGTGGCGGTGGCGGAGGTGGTGGTGGGCCACCCATTGGTGCAGGAGGGGGAGCCGCTGCATTCATTGAGGGAGGCGGAGGAGGAGCAACAGGTGGGGGATGACCACCACGCGTTGGAGGACCAGGTGGTGGAGCCATACCACCTCCAGATCTAGACATTGCAGGGGGTGGTGGAGGAGCTGTACCTCTAGATGGTGGGGCTCGTGAAGGAGGAGGTGGAGCGCTGGTAGGTGGGGGCACTGATGGTAAACCACGGTTAGGAGGAAGAGGAGCTTCAAACATACATACAATCTGTGTTTAGTATTATTAGTATATCACAAACAGTGTGAAAGTACACTAAAAGGGTGGCAATTAGTATTATTACTCTGTCCCGAAACGTATATCACAAACAGGCAAAGCACTCAAACAGTGAAAGTACACTAAAAGGGTGGCCATTATTCCAATTTAAGTTAACAACTCTTTCCCTACACGATCATTCCCAACAATACATAACAGAAAGCCAGGCAAAACCACTGACAACTTATCGTTTGCAGTAATGAATTAATAGAGTAATTAATCAATTAGCCAAAAATTGAATAATTAATGGAGTAAGATTAATGAAGTAATGGATTAACACGTTTAATAACTCTCCAGTCAATTTAAGAAGCCAATATGTTTAAATCACTTCTTAAAGCTAACTAAAAAATCTCATATTCTAATCCAAAAAATACAAATGATCTGCACCATTTTAAAATGAAAATCAACCGACAAATTGCTGACTAGGCAGTTTCAATCAGCCATCCAGGCAGTAGGAGACAGTGGAGCTATTTACCAGGCATGGAAGGAACTGGCGGAGGTGGACGCCCGGCACCTCTCTGCTGCCTCTCCTCTTTTATGGCCTGAATTCCACCATGTTCCTCAATGAAGTTGTAAATGAATGTTGCAGTTTCAGTGTCCTTCAGCTGCGACACCGATATACCGATATCACCAAAAAAGTCCTTCATATCTGTGTCCAACTTGTCCACCTGATATTCAAATACAAACAGTGACACTTGTCACAGGTATCAAAGGCATTGCAGACGACAGAACTGGCTTGGCTTTCAAACACTTCGACATCTAACTGCATCTTCTCCTGGCGGCTGACTATCCACACCTCAGATTAACATATCGGTGTGACAGTGCATGCATTACAAATTTAATTAATAATAATAATAATAATAATAATAATGACTGTGTGGCACTGAAGTAATCACCAACAGCTGCCTTGTGCATTATGATAACAAAGCCACAAAAGTCACTGGGATTGATTTGAATGGTGAAGGTCATTTACACACCAGATCATAAACATAACATACATACTCTGTGGTTTCATATCTATACGTGAATGCCACAGGCATCAAAAGTTATTAACTGAACTTTCATCAAACGAAAATCTGTTTTCAATAATGACTGAATAAGTAACATAACGAAAGTTTAGCTGCTATGAAATGTTTGTGCATCAAAACAAAAGTAAATCTGTTTTAAATAATGACTGAATAAGTAATGAAATGAAGGTTTAGCTGATCAAAGCTTGTCTTCTTCACCTTTTCTCAACTGTTATTACTCTGTAGCATCTCTAACTTATGCAAAGTACATTTCATTGCAGCATAACTTCTACATAACTAAAACAGCTACTTAATCCTTTAACAACGAACTATGGTGGAATGGCAATGATCACCTCCAACGCGGTCCGCTTGACTTAGCTGACTCCGCCGCTACTGCCAACGACTTATGAACTACTCTGCGTCAGAGTTGTGGCCGGTGGAAAGGCCTGTGTCGTTGCCGTGGTCTACCGTCCCGGCTCTGAGAAGGTGTCCGGTGCGTTCGTGGACGAGTTGGGCGCACTACTTGAATATATGTCAACATTCTCCATGCCCTTCGCTATCACGGGTGACCTGAATGTAAGATTCGATCGACCTGATGACCCGGTGGTGCAGCGCGTCAACGAGATGGTAGCGACCTACGGAGCGTCGCAGCTGGTCAGAGATGGGACACATAACCGTGGTGGCATTCTGGAAGCTGTCATCGCAAGGGAGGACGATGTTTCAACTGTGGAGGTGAACGACCTGCCAGGGGACGTGACTGACCATAAGCTGCTCTTCTGGAAGTTCCGCGTCGCCGAGGCTGGATTGCCGACCTACAAGACGGAAAGCCGTCGAAAATGGAATAACTTCGACATTGAGGCTTTCCGAAGTGACCTCCAGTCTTTGTGCCTGTGTGACCATCGACCGTCATGTTCCGCCGGCTTCTTCGACGAAGTGATCACGACCTTACTCGACAAGCATGCCCCATTTGCTTTGGTGACGTGTCGGGTGCGGAAGTCATCGGACCGATGGTACGACGCGGAGTGCCGTGCTCCCAAGCGACAGGTTAGGAGGCTCGAGCGCCGATATAAGAAGCTTCGTTCGGATGACTCCTACCGGAGGTGGATTGACGCTCTCCGCAAACTACATCGGATGACTGATGCGAAGCACGGGGCATACTGGACTACCAGGGTCAATGCGCTCCGAGGCCCGGACGAGCTCTGGCGCGTCATCGACGAGGGAATGTGTAGATCAGGAGATCAATCCTCCGGCCCGGCGACTGGGTTGTCAGCAGATATTCTGGCGGACTACTTTGATCGGAAAGTGGCTGACATAAGGACTGCGACTGATGGTGCGTCACACACGGAGTTTCTTGATATTCAGTCGGATGCTCGGTTACAGTGTTTTAAGACGGTCACGGTGGACGAGGTCAGAGAAATGATCGGTGCGGCTTCGAACAAGTGCTCGATGCTCGACCCCATGCCTACCTGGCTGCTGAAGTCCTGCAGTGACCTGCTTGCTCCGTTCGTGGCCAGGGTATACAATACCTCCCTGTCATCGGGGGTGTTCCCATCACACTACAAAGAAGCGTACATATCGCCCAGGCTGAAGAAACAATCGCTGCCGCGGGAAGACCCCTCCAGTTATCGTCCGGTCTCGAACCTGCCGACACTGTCTAAGCTGCTAGAGAGAGTCGTTAGTGTGCAGCTCATGAAATACCTAACTGTTTCCGGCCTGCTACCAAAACATCAATCTGCATATAGGAAATGCCATTCTACCGAGACAGCGCTTCTAAAGGTCTACACGGACCTAGTCGAGGCGATCGACAAGGGTGGTCTCCTCGATTTGTCGGCCGCTTTTGATACTGTAGACCCGAAATACTCATTGAGCGCCTGTCACGTACCTATGGAGTAGGCTCGGTGGCTCTGAGCTGGATGCGCTCCTGTCTATGCGATCGGAGTCAAACTGTGCTGTTTGAAGGAAAGAGGTCGTCTGTGCGTCGTCTTACCTGCGGAGTACCTCAGGGGTCGGTCCTAGGACCACTACTGTTCTTACTTTACACTGCAGATCTGGGTGAGGTAGTGTCACGACTAGGCCTATCTTCACACTTCTACGCTGATGATACACAGTTGTATACATCAGGTCCAGGCTCGGAAGTTCTTCGGCTACAGCGGCAAATGGAGCTTGGAGTAGAGGAATTGGCAAGTTGGATGAGGTCGAACCGTCTGTTACTAAACCCTCATAAGACAGACTTCCTCTGGTGCGCGACGCGCAGACGACGTGATCAGCTGAGTGTGGTGCCTCTGGAGATCTGAGGTGAACGACTGCTGCCCAAGGGAGTTGTTCGTGACCTCGGTGCTATGCTTGAAGCCGACCTGTCGATGACGTGCCATGTAAGACAGATGGTGAGCAAATGCTTCCGTCAGTTGAGGCTAATCAGGAGCTGCATCCGATGACTACCTTTCGAGGCAGCAAAAACGGCGGTCGTCTGTTTTGTCACCACTCAGGTCGACCGCTGCAATAGCCTACTGGCGGGGGCACCCAAACACCTCCTGGATCGACTTCAATCGGTGCTGAATTCGGCAGCAAAGCTAGTATGCAATTGTAGAAAATACGATCATGTAACACCATTGCTCCGTGATGTGTTGCATTGGCTTCCGGTGCGGTACCGGATAGAACATAAACTTGCACTACTTGTGTACAAGTCCCTGCATGGTGCGGCGCCGGGGTACCTTGCAGAATATTGTGTGAGTGAATGTGTGTCGTCGACCAGAGCCGGACCTTCTTTGAAATCTGAGGCGAAGGGCGATCTGCAGGTGCGGAAATCAAGAACAGGCTTTGGTGATCGTGCCTTTTCCGTGGCTGGACCCAGGTGCTGGAATAGCATTCCACCATCAATACGAGCTGCACCTACTATGGAGTCATTCAAGTCCAGGCTCAAGACATATTACTTTGGAAAAGCGTATCTCTGATTCAGTGTTGAATTTGTTAAAGCGCCCTTGTAACGGCATGTGCTGTGTTACGGCGCTGTAGAAATTGTCGTAGTCATTCATTCATTCATTCAACGAGTATTGCTTTCACAGTAGCTTTTAATCCTTCCTCATCTGCAAAGGGTTAAATAATAATGAGGGTTAAATAATAATGATTCTTACATCAAATGCTCCCTTTTCAGCATCCCAGCCAACATGTTGTACATGCCTACAAGAGAAGCCATTTCACATCATCAGAATCAGACATCTTATCACACTGAATAGTTCAAGTACTATGTTAGCTGTTAGCAAGAGAGAACTGAATGATTTGACACATAGGAAAGACCACTAGACGCACCGATATGGCAATTACAGCCATAACTAACGCAAGCAATCGAAGACACTGAAATATTCACTGGAAAGTGCAGTACCTCCAGCATTAAGCATTAAGATGAGTCTATCTTGAAGAACGTCTATACAAATCTGATTGCAAATACAATTATTCTCATACTGACAGTAGCTGAAGCCTGCTCACCTGAAGTCCGTTGGAGTTCCAATATCATCCTTGGATATTTTCACTTTCTTCCCTTTGTTGTTTTTCTTGTCCGTTTTGAGAGTTCCGGTTGATGAAGGAATGTTAGACGTTGGAAAGGATGGAGCAGCTAAAGAAACAGAAGCACAATACCTGACTGAAGAAGCTGCCTATGAGACTACAAGAAATTTGAGAAGATAAGAAGAGAGCCGCTGACTGTAATAGTTGACACTTTCTTGCCGAAGCTGCTTTACAATCTAGCAATGTGGCAAACAGAACACTGTGGTTGCAATTATACAAGAAATCTTGAAAAAAGAATGAGGATAGCTTTGGATAGTAACGGTTCATGCTTTCTAGTCAGAACTCTGTTAAGATATAAATTACTTTCTGTCCCGTAAACTTCAAACTCCATTCTCTTGTTTCGCAGTCTAGCATGTTAACCCTTCAGACCGCTGTGTCAACTTCTGAAGCAGAAATTAAGATTTAGAGAAATTAAGCTGAAAAACACTATCTGCAGAAAAGCATTAACACATTTTCTCTACATAAGAAATTAAATTAAATATTCACATGGTTGACACCACCTTTATAATAGCATCTCAGAGACACTGCATAACAGTGTCAAGTTACCGCATTGTGGTTAGTCATAACTTCTGGATTATTCATTATCAACTATCTTTCAATAGCGTAACTAAATACAAACTTACGTGGTTGGTGGTTAACCACTGCAGGAGGAGGCGGAGCTGGTCCAGTTCTCACTCCAGGTGGAGGCGGAGGTCGATTCTGACCCCCCATAGCACCACTATCGCCCCGTTTCACTAATGAAACATAAATAATACTTAAGCAATTAGTCACCTTTTATTAAAAATATGTATCAACAGCCTACGACTTCTTCAGTGAGTGTATGCAGTAGGCAGGCTAATGAGGAGATGATTCAAAAAATTTTAATTGACATATGAATGAATGTTGAGGATAAACTAGAAACAAATTCTCTCAAATGTCATATGTTACAAATATTAAAAACCCTACATAAACCGGAAAAGCCACAGAAACATATTTCCAGTGTTAGAGACTTAGAAATGTCGCAAATTTAAATAAAAACTCAGATAATAAAGAGCATTTATACCTAAATTCCTATCAAAATCGCTTACCTGTTCTGCGATGCTGCCGGTTCTGCAACTTTTCCAAAACTGCAGCCTTGAAGTTTTCTGCCTCAGTTTCATTTGCAAAATTCAGTCCAGCCGGACAGTTCTAGTGGTCAAAAGAAGAAATACTTATTTCAAAAAGATACAAAAATGCTTAATCAAAACAGACATCAAAAGAGCTGTGTTATTCCACTGCCCCAAATAAAATTCTCAACGTTGTGAGAAGGTTTTCGCTAATTATTTTGCAAAATTACATCATGTCATATATTGCACTGCTGAGTTTAGAAAGTTCATCACTTTTGATTACTACCAACCAACTTCAGATCAAAATGAATCCAATTATAATTATGAACTAATAAGCACATGTCAGGTGCTCCTTTCCTATTGCAATATTGCCCAACCACTCACTTTCAGTCTTCCCAGCAGAGTGGTTATAATAATAATAATAAATAATAATAATGACAATTTCTATAGCGCTGTAACACATCCATGCCGTTACAAGAGTGCCTACACAAAAACCATGATGTTAAGCAGAGTTGGTACTTGGTAAACAAACAAGTCTTAAGTTTAGTCTTGAAGGACTCAACTGAGAGGGTCACGGCTGGGAAATTGTTCCAGAACCTAGGGCCGGCTACCAAAAAAGTGTGATCGCCGAATCGTGTCATCAGCCATCTGACATAGAGATCCCCCTTCTCACGCGATCTCAGTTGTAGCCCTGCCTTATAAACCTGGATTGGCAATTTGACCTGCATCTTCTTTTGGCCTTGGATGCTACATAAACAGTTTGTCAACCTTTGAAAACTGTTCACTTGGCCAGAACTGGACTCTATCTGAATGAATGCTGTTCTAAATACACACCCTCATGCTACAGCTTATGATTTACCAGTAATATCTATATTTCTGCACATGCTCTTTAATGCTGTAACTTACATCTGTATCAAAGGTGTGAAAATAGGCTCTTGGAGTCTTGTACTTGAACTGGTTGTATATTTCTTGCTCCCAGATACATCTGTGTGCCTACAACATAAATTCAACCCATGAAGAGGCAGAATCATAAAATACCGGCAGAACAAATCAGAAGGCCACAGAAATGCAATGTTCAGTTCTATAAACAAAAAGTATAAACCTACATTCTAAATTAGGATCTATTGTGCAGGGTTACTCAAACTTTTTGGGTGGATTTCCAGAAATTCAGTCTGGCTCAAGTTCATGGCCTGGACTACATAGCCCAGTTTTAAGGCTTTTAATTATCTCATATAGCTGTCATCATTGTATAGTTATTTAACGTTATAAATAAGACCTAGCTTAAAATTAAAGCAAACGAACACTCTTTAAATGAAAATAAGCTTATTCACCACCCGCTTGTACATAAACAACTATCTCAGTGAGGGAAATCACACTGGTTTTCGAGCTTCATTGTGTTATTTTGAGTCTCTTGTTTTCTCCGTGCCTTATGTGATTGCCTCCTGGTGAAAAACTTCTGCATATGGCTTTAACCATAGTAAAGTTTTTCTGGCGCTTGGGTTTTTCACTGAGAGCAGCTTACAATCTGTAATATACACTTGGTGAAACTTCAGAAATCAGATAAGTTGTCAGAGAAACAAGAATTCAAGCTACAGAGGGTAAGCAAGCTGAAATTTATAAATGACTTTGAAGTTCAGCCTCCCTGGGTTTCAAGTTTAGTCTCCTTGCCTAAAGTTTCCCTGCCGAACAGTAGAGAAAAACTAACAACATTAATTAGGCATATTGGGGGGGGGCTAATATTGGCATATTAGGCATATTGGGGGGGCAGTGGCGCATTGGATAACATCTGGCACACAGACCGAGAGGTACCGAGTTCGAGCCCACGTTGGGCGGATATGTTTGTAGGCTGCTATTAGCGCGTTGTATTGCAAGCTGTCTGTTCTGTTAGTAGTTAAGATTTAAATTGCATAACATGTAAATGTACAGCGCAGTGCGTTTGTCAGGCGCTTATTAAAGAAAAGATATTATTATTATTATTATTATATGTCAGGATTAAATAAAGGCCTCTTTCAAGCCCATTACAAAAGCTACCTTAAAAGGAATGTCCGCCAACAACACACAATTGTGTCACCAGAACACTGTGTCAAAGCACATTCAATGTGACCTCCTGCCAGATTCATATAAAAGGTCACATTAATGTCTGTCTCTCATTAAAACTTTATTATCTGACAATGTCTGACTCACAAACACCTATGGGCAGCGGCAAAATGTATGAAATGTATGGCAAAAATTTATCATAAATGAAACAATGGAGGCATGAAGTTTTTCTTGCTCTACAAGAAATTGCACCCTGCAATTTTTGCAACATAAATTATCAAATTATTGAGATTTCTGGGCTTAATAAACAAAAAGTGAGAAAGCAGCCAAAATCTTATCCAACATTATAATCCATAATTCAAAGAACAAAATCTAGCAGAATTTCAGCTTGCATTCTTCTTAAATTTCTCAGAAAATCATAGCTATTTGAAATCAAAATGCAGTCATACCTTAAGGTCATAGATGCGTATGAAATACGATCTTTTCACGTTGTCTTTGATGAAAGTAGCAACGCCACAGCAGCGTTTATTCCATTTCTGACATGACGGAGGATCAGCCAAATACACTTGCACAACAGCAGAAGCCAAAGACTGAAACAAAATCATCAAGTGAAAGTCTTACCATAATATTCGCACTACTCAAAAACCAAACTGCTTAAACATCATGAATAGATCTATGCTACTTTCAGAAATCTCAATTACTATAATTAGAATTTAGGTCTATTAATTTCCAAAGCTTTTCAACAAAACTCAAATTAACTCAGTGGGACAATAAATGACTATAATCATTAGAAAAATGTTGTAATGTCTGATGATAACAAACATTAATTTATAATTATACATATGTCAAAGAGTCATTTTTAAGTCCTGAATACCTTTGGTAAAAGTTACATTGGATAGTTTTCAGCAACATTTACAAGTAATGTATGGAAAATTTATTCATCGACATTTAAACAATAAATAGCTAAAATATACATGCTCCTAATCCTGAATTACCCTAAAAGCTGGAAAGTACTACTTGCTCACTAATAAAAACAAACATATGCTATATTATAAGACATGTAAATGAAATTAATTAATAATAATTATATAATTTCTTTAATTTTGTTGGATGTGAATGTGAAGCATGTAACAAAGCACAAGTCACTCAGTTGGTAGAAATAAATCGAAGAATTACGCAGTGATCTACAAGTGTTTGCAGTCAACTTATCATAATAGTCATGCAGTACTCCCAACCCAGTCATCCTTATTCAACCACTACCTCCATTCAATTATCCTCCTGACAGTCCTGACTCAGTCTTGTCCCCAGGTCACTAATCATTGAATGAACTTCTCTAACACATCCATATGGGGTCACCCCGAATCCCTGAAAACGCTGAAAATACACAAAAGCCAGATTTCCCAAAAAAAATTTTCTAGAACGCGGCCGAACTCCAGAAAGCTATTCAGAGTTAAATTGTAAACATGACATAGACCTAGCGTGGTCTTGATGCATATCAATATACTGCCGATTCACATGTTTATTTGTTAATTATACTCATTCGGGTCAGACTTAGAAAATCAATTTTGGGGATCCGGTCTAAATTCGTTTCGGGGTTTCGGGTCGTACCCATCCATATCCCTCATTGCAAAATTCCGCATATGAATTTTGCATTGTCTGATTCACTACCACTCCTGTGGTCGAAACCAATGTAAATCACATCACGCCCCTCGGTGTATAACTCAGTGGCTGTCACAAGTTGCGAAAAACAAACGAAGTCGACTACTTCCCGGTTAAAAAGCTTACAAACGAAACAAACATTATATGCTCACGATGCAACCATTCTAGGAAAGTGATAAACAAATAATTCCAACATAAAATCAAATGTTTAATTTTAAAATCAAATTTGTCAGTTTGTTTCGGTGTTTGAGTGGTTTTATTGTTCTGCAACGTTGAATATAACACGGAAGCGACATCGACAAATTTTCGTACATTGCATCGATTTCCAAGCAGTTGGAATAGAGTGTTATTTTCGTCGTTGTTCAGTAGTTGCGAAGGTTGATTATCTGCTCTCGACTTTCGCGAATTGCCTGCCATTTTGCGATGAAAATAAGTTCTAAAGAATAGGCGATAGAATCAAATAATTATTGCATTGATTTTTCACCAACGAACAAAATAAGCCACCGATGATAAGATCTTGCGGTGCAACTTCCTCCCAATGATGTGTTACTATTAATAGAGAATTAGAGATCATTGCTCCCTTCTACGACCACGAGTTTCCGTTTTTGTGCCTCTTCCAAAGTCAAATGAATTGACCAACACTGTAGAAGACTACAGGCCTGTAGCCTTCACTCTGGGATCTTTGCTATCCTAGGCAGAGGTGCAAAACCAATCAATCAATCAATCAATCAATCAATCAATCAATTCTTTTATTGATCACCATAATACGATCACATACAAACACAATCAAGACATTCAAGTGCAGTGGCGTCAATACGTAGACCCAAAGGAACATAAGGTTCCGCTAGCAGGGTCACCCTAGTTTCATCAATCATCCAGACTTTTTTCTAAATGAAAAGTCCGCCCCGCTCTTCCGATCGTTTTGAGCTTTTGGTTCCTCGTGTGAGAACGGCTGTATATTCTCGGGGACTTTCGCACTGGGAGCGCTCTGATTGGTATGCACTGTGAGAGGCGCTTTACAAATCTTTAATACAGTACAGACTGTACAGTACAATACAATACATTGCATTGAATACGAATTAAGCAGCAATATTATTCTGAGTTCAAGTTCTGGAAACCGGACTCGGACCTCCTTCGATTACTCTCTCGGACAACCCCAATGACTAGATGTAGCGCTCGTGAATAAGCTGGTGCCCTGCGCTTGACTTTCGAGTGGCGCTGTAGAAGTTTGGAGATTACGATTACGATTATGATTCAAGTATTCAATTTGGTGCTTTTAAAAAGTTCGCTAATATCCTGTAGACTAGAGTGACGTCACAGATAGCCTAGATCTATTTCAAAATATAATCTGGGATAGAAATGGCAAAAGCCGATATTCCTGCTTATTGATGCCGATGGTTGTCGCGAAAATGAAGTTGACGGAAGGCGTTGTTCGAAATTTTGTCGTTGCGAAGGTTTTTCGCGAAAATACTGACCGTATAAATAGCACAGACTACTCGGCAAATGGAGAGACTCTTATATCGAGCAGCGACGACGATTCAATCATTATCTATGACTGTCAGAACGGAACGTAAGTGAATAATGGCGGTCTTCGTAAAACGTGCTGTCTAAAAATTGTGATTGCTTTATGAAGCTCCAGTAGTATATACTATGAAAGCCGTGAGGTTTTGATGTCGGCATGTCTTCAGCCAACTACCCAATCTGCTCTTAAAGCTGTGGCCATATTCTTAAGTTTTGTACTGCTGTGATATGACGAGCCCCGTGTAAATGGTCACGTTGTTCCATGTAGCGATATTACGGCCTCGACCATGCTCTGTTTTCAATTAATTTATCCGGTGATATCCTTTACCACCGCTGACAGTTTAAACGGGTCGTACCCGAAAACCGATTCTCCAAAGTGACACAGATGCAGATTAAACCCAATTCTCGAAAACAAAAACAAAACAAAAAGTTAGATTGTGCAAATAGTTATGTTTTACTTAGAAAATAGATTTTGGCAATCTGTTGTAAATTCAGTTTCAGTGATTGGGGTTTCAAGGATCTGCTACCTCCCGAAAGGCACAAATATTGATAATTTATTATTTATCGTTTTAGCGTCCCTTATTAAATTCTACCCTGACTTTTGCAGAAAAATAATCTGAGAACTTCTATGGTGCAACTGTAATAATGCTCAGGGTATTAGTTAATAATAATTAGGAACTTTCGTTCATTGATTCAAACTGATAGGTACGCAGTAAGATTACATTTTCTAATAGTAACAGATAATGGACAGTTTAACAGGAGTCGAATTTAACTGTTGTAATGGTTACCACTAAACAATTGAGCAAGACAGAAGAAACTTTTAAAAGACACGGAAACAACCTACAGAGAAATTCAGTTGGGGACGATAGGACTTCCTAGTCAGGATCTGAAGGCTAAAACAGACTTTGCACAGCGAACATATGCTGGTAGGGAATACTAGAGTCGAGGGTTAGTGACACAAATTGAGTGTTGTCCTTGTTGTATTATTTGGTTTGTTTGAACTGACCTGGATGCATATTAATAGAGAAGGGAATTCAAGCAGACTTGGAAGACAAGCTTGCTTGACGTTTTGTTGTAAATAAATATTTAACATTCTAGTTAATATATTCAGTTACCTTCTTATCTTTCTCAATGTTATATAACATAAATCTTAGATATAGAATTTTTAATTTTGAGTATCGACATGTTTTGGTCAAAGTTCAGTGACATGATGATGATGATGATGATGATGATGATGATGATGATGAGCTCTCTGCCCAAAGGCAGGTCCTTTAACTGTTATGCCACGCGAGATGAGGGAGATAGTTTCCCGTTGTCTTCCTCACAAACTGTTGTGGGTGAGCAACTTGTCCAGGGTCACGATACGCAGTGTCTTGAGGTAGATTCGAACCTGCGACTCTCCAGTTACAAGGCACAGAACATACCGCTACACCACCGCATCCCACCCTACACCACCGCGTCAGACCTTTCTTAGACACAGGTTGACCCAAAAGTTTCTCATCAATATGAATGATTATGCCAAGTTTCAGCATTTGAAATGAGAAATGGCCATGTCAGGCACTGTGTGTGTTTGACATGGAATAGAAGTCCATAAATATAAGTACTGCTTTTCATGTTTTAATGCCTGTTTCACAACTCTGTACAAGTTTTACTCCAAAACTTTGTGCCACTCTCCACCACCTTGATTCCATTTCTCCTACACTGCAGTATTGTTTAATAAATGACCAGAATGAATTGAATGCTTCATTTTCAGACCAAAAAGAACGCTAAACAGTAAGAAATATGGTGTTGACCTCATACGCTACACGCATGCAACAAATACAGCAATCCACAGCTCCACTAAAGTTGATGGTAGGTATTGGCTTATCCAGGGGAGTAGCCATTGAACTAGTTTTCTGCATAGAAGTGAATGCAATGTTAAATTATTCTTTGCTTCAGTGCTTTTTTTCTAGAAAAAAGGTTCCGGAACTCAACAAATTCAGAACAATCATAGGGGCATATTATATGCTAATATTTCTGTTTCATAAATATCTGTATCAATAAATACTGAGAGAACTTACATTAAATTAAAGTCTAAATAATTTTATATAATTTTTTATTAAAAATTTAAATTAACTAAATTATGTTTATGCTTTATTTTTGTCATCTGTTTATGTTGAAGTATTTAATTCAGTCTAATTTTCACAGTGAAATATTATTGAAGTAAAACAAATTGGTAATACATTGGAATAACATTTTACATGCCTCATTATTATGCAGATTAGGATTCAGGACGTTTGGAAGAATGGGCCTTGAATTTGTCATTCCACCGTAGAATCCGATCAGATTTTATAACATGGTCTGTGTTGTGGGACCCAATGGCAGTGTTATAAGTGCCCAGAGTAGTTTGTACTGCAAAAGAGAGAGGTACATAAATTGACACATCCAATTTAGTACAATACAAGGATGTTCCTGTGTACATTCAGGTATAGAAAACAAATGTGTATGCTTCAAGTTGTACTCACAGTAAACTACAGTGTATTGACTATTAAGGCATTCTTTAAAGATACTTCAGTAAACACAAGTTATCACGATCATTGTTGCATTTGAAATTTGCTCTGGCAGATGTTTTCCTGATGCAACAAGGAGTTGAGGGTGGTCTTCTTTTGAGTCTTTTGAGTATACATAGTCTATCTGTTGCTTTGTAGATACAATCCGCTACTTGTCACTACACGACAACAAATATATAAGATACTTTCAAGGTCACACTAAAAAGTAAGTAGTTAAATAGATGTTGTAATTCATTTTGAACTTTTCTCATAAATTTATAATTGGAGAAATGTGCTTTATGTGCACATAAGGGCAATATATTTTGCTGTGAACTGATCACAGATTAGAATGTAAAAAGATTTTGAGCAATCCTAGCACATACTTTTAAAGTAAGAATTTAATCTTAAGGAACAGAGGGACTGAAGAACAGGTTGATGAAATTCCCAAAACTGCAATGTGTGCAAAAGTACTGGGTTTAAATCTCATATTGGACAGATATTTTATTTTGGCAATAATTCTTTTATGTTGTCTCCATGCCTTTAAGACTGTATTAGGAAAGACGATGTTACGCTGCAATTGAATGACTGCTGAAAACACTGCTTGCTATATTATGTGTTTTGCATGTTTTTATTGTCAGAGTGGTAACGCTGTGCATGTCCCCAGTCGATGACACATTTCTGTCCGGTTCTTTGGACAAAACAATTCGGCTGTGGGATCTGCGATCTCCAAATTGTCAGGTCAGGAGATTTTTTAATGTGCCTCTCTGCTTTTTGTACAGTAAGAAGCATTGATTATGATTTCTTGCTATTTCGATGAGTATTGTATGTGGGGTGCTCGATAGTGTAGTGGTTAGCGTGCTGGGCTGTCAGTTGAGAGGTCGGGGGTTCAAATCCCTGCCATGGCAGAAATTTGGTTCGAGATTTCTGCTCCACCTGTTTTACTATTTATAATGCCACAAAAATGTCAGTGTAAATGCCCTGCATCAATTCACTGTTGTATTCACTAAGATAGACCTAATTACGTCAATAACATAGATCACAAAACAGTGACACGCTCGCTGTCTGTGTATTTTGTTACGTTGCGAAACATATAAGTTCTGAACGTGGTGTTACATTAATTTCACAAAATTTGCCCAACATGACAATTCACAGCATTTGCGGAAATTCACGTCAAATGCCAGAAACTTACACAGTTCACAGCTCCGTGACTTCATCAATTTCTACTGACCCTACTTATTTGTACAGATTTGTTAAAATTGAAATTTTTTAATTTCAGGGTCTGATGAATCTTCCTGGGCGACCTGTGGCTGCGTTTGATCCAGAGGGTCTGATTTTTGCTGCTGGCATAAGTTCTGAAAGTTTAAAGCTGTATGATCTGCGATCATTTGATAAGGTACTCTCAGCTTTTATTTTCGTTTTTTCTGATATTTCTCTGTTGCTAAGTGTAACATTTCAGGATGAATTGATATCAGGCAGAAATAAATTTCTTGCTCCTTGACCAATGTGCACTAGTTTTTGTGGTCATCTTGTTCAACTTTATTGTGTATTGTTTACGAGTTATCCTTAATGCTTAATTGTTTTCCTGCATGGGACTTAATGCTGCAATTGGTGTTGCTCTGGAAAGCTACTTTTCTTTGTGTTCCTCTTTCTTTGGTGTGGAGTGACACTGCTGTCCATAATCACAAGACCGTTGTTCTCTCTTACCTAACTGTTACATAATTCTCCAGAATCACAAACATTGGTTTTGCCAATAAATTGGTTAGGTGACAGTGTGTTAGAATAATGCCCAGCTACATTGTAATAATGGTACCCGCGGGAACCATATCAAGTGTTGCATCTAATTTAAATTGGTGAAAAGCCTAGTTGCATTTAGGGTTGTTAATATCGGTTTTTTTGGCAAACCGATTTATCGGTTTTAGAAATCCGATTTTAAACCGATTATCGTTTTTTTTATTGGCCTTCATAAAATTTTTAATATATTATCGTATAATGCAAGTTTCTGAAAACCGATAATCGCTACGTGCCATAACGTACATACACGTATTGGGTTCTACTATTACCTCGTTGGCTGTGGAAGACTTACGCTTTATATATGAGGCTTTGTATATGAGGCAATAATACATCGCTGTGGGAGTTCTACTATTACCTCGTTGGCTGTGGAAGGCTCCGCTTTATATATGAGGCTTTATATATGAGGCAATAATACGTCGCTGTGAGAGTTCTAGTATTATCTCGTTGGCTGTGGAAGTCTCCATTTTATACATAAGAGGCAGAATTCGATAATCGTTTTGTCAATAATGAAAACCGATAATTGTTTTCAAAACCGATAATCGGATTTCCGATTATCGGTTAACATCCCTAGTTGCATTGCGTTCTCAGGTGTCATTATATTTAGAAACAATGGCATAATACCAGCTACGCTGTAATAATGGTACCCGTGGGAACCATATAAAATGTTGCATTCTGATTTAAGCTAGTGAAAAGCCTAGTTGCATTCTCAGGTGTCATTACATTTAGAAACATTGAAGTATGTCAGGAAAGTCCAGTGTATGTGGTAATATCAAAATCTGTTTCTTACCTGAGGTTGTAATGTTGTTGTACGTTTGAATAGGGTCCGTTTGCCACATTTAAGATGCAGCAGGACAAGGACTGTGACTGGACTGGACTTAAGTTCAGTCCGGATGGTAAACTGATCCTGGTCTCCACAAATGGTCAGGTCGTTCGGCTTATCGATGCATTCCAGGGAACTCCAATTCAAACTTTCATGGTAAAGATTTGAAAATCATTTTGTGACAGCATCTCTGTGCATTGGATTTTGATTTAGGAATGTTGTATGAATTGATAGTTTGCTATCATGCCATGTAACCAAGAAGGAACATCATCTTTGTGTTTGTTTATCTATTTATTGCCCTTTCTGTGTGCTCAAGGTCAGTAAATTTGAATCCATGATCATGACTATTGGTCAGGTTGTTAGTTGCTGCACAGAGTGTGAACTTGCAATTGTAAGTAAGTCAGTAAGTAAGTAGTAAGTATATACTTTTTAAAACAAATTGCATATCCGTACTCTGGTGTACATACATCTTAATAAGGCCAAAAAAAATAATGGTGTGTTTCCGGTAACAGAGTTAAAAAAAACTGGGTAGGTAGGTAGGAAAATAATTTTATTTTGGTAAAATAATTTTATGCAGTGATTTCCCAAAATTTCGCCACCATTATTTCCATTGAAAGACCGCTAGTTTCCGAACGTCTCTGCTTTAGTGAATGCACCTATAATGTCGCGATTCTGCATCTCCGGCATGCAAAGGGGCCGAGGATGAGCTTAATGTACCGTATGTGAAGCAAAAAAAAATTTTGTTTCAAAAAAAAAAAAAATTTTTTTTACAAAATTTTCCGTAAAAAAAAATTTTTTTTACAAAATTTTCCGAGTCGCGGCAAAAAATTGACTCGGTCGCGTTACCGGAAACACACCATTATTTTGTTTTGGCCTAATGTTCGGTCAACTGTCAATATGAGTACACCATTGATGGTCAACACCACTTCCAAAGATCCTGTCTTATTGGTGGATCATTGATTACCTTGCTGCAGACAATATACGTTAGTTGTTATGGAGACATCCAACATCTTACTGTGCCATACTTTGTACTCGGCTTAAAGAAATGTGTTTGCAGAGTTTGATTTGTCTGCTGTATTAACTACATTATTTCATGGTCTAATAATAATGATGATAATGAGACGATTTATGTAGCGCCGTAGCTGAGCCAAGGCCAAAGAAAAGGGTGCTGTACATGAGTTACAAATATCAATGACGGTCATATGAAAGTTTTGAAAGATAGGTCTTTAGCTGTTATTTGAATGTTTCCACAGATAGCACATTCTTCACATGGTCAGGAAAACTGCTAATTATGTTTTTGTTATTATGTTGTTAACAGGGCCATACCAACAACAAAGGTCTGCCTCTAGAAGCCTCATTTAGCCCAGATTCTCAGTTTGTGTTTAGTGGTAAGTGTTTTGTATAGCATAAGCATCTGCTATAAGTTTGAAATGTTAAATTGTCGACTGGCACCCGTGTAATGATACTTTGCAACGTCAGATGACATGACAGTTAAATGGAAAAGCTATTATTTTGTTGGTTATAACATAATCAAAAACAGCTGCAAAAGTTTTTACCTTGGATCAGTTGGCAAGTTTGTTAGATAATTTAACATTCTTGTATGCTGCACACACTGACAGATCTAGAGACCATGTCTGCCATGGTTCCTTCGGTGAGTTCACTGAGGAGGGCAAGGCATCCTCAAGGCATCCAGTATCCATTATTTAACACCTGGTCTTGTTCTTTTTGCTGGCTTTCTGGACTCTTAAGAACGTATGGCTTGCAGGTCCCGATTCTGCATTGGATGTCACTAAGCTATTTGTGTTGAGGACTTATTCAAGGTCCTTACAGTTACAA
Organism: Aporrectodea caliginosa; assembly: GCA_020284085.1. Classification (NCBI taxonomy): domain Eukaryota; kingdom Metazoa; phylum Annelida; class Clitellata; order Crassiclitellata; family Lumbricidae; genus Aporrectodea; species Aporrectodea caliginosa. The sequence goes on from JACEVL010000502.1 coordinate 178,597, forward strand.
TCTCAGGAATGCTAACACCTGCACACTCCATGTTAGAGGGCAAGCACTATACCAATGACCTATTGTGTGGTATGGTGATTGGGAGTCACCACAGCTGCTTTTGATGATGTAATCCTGCTTCTGGTCATGATCATGCAATGTCAACACTGTCATTCAGTTGTTGAGTGTCTATTACATGTTTTAAAAATTTGTTTGTAATATTAGTCACCAATGCTAGTTATGCCAGAAATCATTTGCCCAATGTGGTAATCAGAAGATTCACATGGGAACCCATACTGGTGAAAAACCAGACACATGACAGTCATGTCAGAAATAATTCTCAGGTCACAGTGCTCTTTGAAAGCCACAATGGAAAAGAAAGGCTATATGTAAGCCCGTTATGTCAGAAATCGTTCACCTAAGTTTTTCTCTGAAGAGTCAGTTGAGAACCCATGCTGGAGAGAAACCATACAAATGCCAAGTGTGGCTCCAGCACAGATCAAAGAGTTGGCCAAAGCCAAGGAGGAAACACATATTTGTAGGAGACATAACTCCCATGACTACACCTCTGTAGCCTATGACTGCTAGAAGTGTAGAATGAAGGATTGGTTACCTTACTTCACCTCACCTGATAGAAATTTTTGGTTTTCCAGTTTATAAGCTGGTACCTTAAATTTTTTGTGTATTCCCTATTGTATTTGATCATTTATAAAGCGCTTCTCACAGCATAAACCTTTCAGAAACGCTCCCAGTCCAAGGTACCCGAGAGAAAAGGAAGATGTTCAGGTGAGGGAAAGAGGTAGAAATGTCACCAGAGGGGATAATAGAGGATAGAGAAGGGGGAAGTCCATTCCATATGATTCAGTAAGGTGGCCTGTTTTGTGGGGTGTTTTGACAGAGTAATAGTTGTGTTTTAACTGTGTTAACAGGGTCCTCTGATGGTAAAGTCCACTGCTGGAATGCTGAAACTGGTAGCAAGGTGGTTATACTCAATGGGGAACACACAGGACCAGTGCAATGTGTTCAGTTTAATCCAAAGTATATGATGCTGGCTACTGCTTGTTCAAACATGGTCAGTACCTAATTAACCTTATATTCACGTGTACCTTGCGAGTAGAAATATGTTTTATCTAGTTAAGACAAAAAAAGTGACATGTTATGCTGCTGATGACTTTTGTACTTTCTGTGGTTTACTGTTAATTCTTGATGTTCATTGGCTTTGTTTTGTTAAATGTAACACTCATCTAGGTGTCCCTAGTTAGCGGGACTTTGGTCCCTTCTGGGCCTCCTATTGTGCGTTTCTAATTCAGAGCGGAAAATTGTATGCTTAATATTTTGAAACGGTGGCAATAAAACTTTTGATTGATTGATTGATTGATATTTCAGTAGTTTGTCTTTAGCTTTTGTTTTATTGGTAGATGGGTTTGGATGTCAGCAGATTTCAATTTAGGGGTTGACTTACAGACTTCCTAGAAGAGAGGTTTGAATGTCCTTCCCATCTTCGGGAAAACCAGAGTGCACTGGGATGGTTGGATATAAAAAATCCCAAGATTTTGACAAACATAAGTGCTCCAATAAAAGTCAGATCACTGCTTAATTTGCATGTTTAGGGTATCATTAAGAAAAATGAAGTCACTAACACTTCATACCCATGGTTGCCTTCCAGGGCTAGCTTAACACTTTAACGATGAGCGTCACAACGTGCACTAAAAGTGACTGGGAAACCAGCGCAGCTCATCGTTTAAGCGTCAAGGGACTGCTCTTCTTCACATAATATTCTGACTGTTGGACTTGTATTGAAAGTACAAAAATGCATGAAAAACGCTGTCTGTCTTGGATTTGAAACAGGCTTAATAATTGGTCAGTAATTATGGACCACCAAAGGATTAGTTAATGTTAATACACATTGTTTTTCTTGTTTCATAGGCATTCTGGTTACCACAAGTGGACGAATAGCTGAATTGAAGTTGCGCAAGTTGCATCTACATGTTCAACAATTTTTTACGACCAGGAACGTGAATTTGTCATCAAGCGTTACATTGAACTGCGGCAGTGGACAGTTAGTTGATACTGTAAACTGAACAGTACTGATGAAATTTTTGTAGATCTAACCAGAAACCTAGCAAATGACTGTAACAGACAGAACCACCGGTAAATGGCTGTGACATGAGAGAGCAAGATGTTCCAAATACAGTCCAAGATCGTGATGTGGTTCTAGGTTTGACGTTTGTTTGTGTTTTGACTTTTTTGTGTTGGCTGTTGGTATGAAGAACCTCGAGTTTACCAAAACATGTTTATGCAATTTAAAATGTCTACTTTACCATTCAACTTTTTAAGTTGTTGCTTTAGTATACATTAATTCCATTGATTTCTACATCGCACAGACTTGTGAAACCATCTCAAAGCACTTTCTAAATAAAACGATCACCAGCTTGCTGTATCTGAGGAGTGGGAAGCACTTGCCAGAACTGGCTCAGAAAACATCAGTTCAAATTAGTAATTGTAAAAATTGTTGCAGAACTCCGGGAACCCTGTCATTATCTCAAACCCTTCATTTTAAACATACTGTTCCATTGATAATTTTGTAGTTTTCTGTCTCTTTTCAACTGCTGATTTTGAATTTGGAAGGTTTTCTTTCAGCTGGATTTATGTGGAGTTTGGAAGATATGTTTGCACATGAAGGTTATTGTTCATGATAAATATACAAAAATTGTTTGTTTGTAGGCTGTTATTTGAATTATAAAACAAACAACAGGAAATCAAAATTTTCAAACAAATTACCCTTTGCTACTGGCTGCTTTCCATACTAACAAGCAATTGCACCTTTTGTGGTTGAGATACCTGTAAATTGGTTGATTTTACAAACTCTTTGAAAGACAGATTGATCGAGTCCTATTGAGAATGCCATCAATTACCTTGGTATATGATATCCACTGAGGAAGTTACTAGTATAGAAGCCATCAGAACTACCCCATGCTCACTTGGTGAACTGCCTGAAACACACATGATAGTTAATAATAATAATCTTCGTTTATTATATTTCAAACTGACACACTGCAGTATGATAACAATTCATAGTGGAGTCAAATTTAACTGTTTTGGCAGCCATACAAGGCAAATCATCATGTTCTACTGCTCACTTTACCAACGCCATCTGGCGAAGGAAAGGCTGAGTTGACCTTTGGGAGGGTAGCGATCCTGTGTCCATGCTGATCTGCTCTTCATGTCAGAGTGTTATTACCCTAAACCCCAATATGCAATATTTATGCAATATTAAATTGCCCCGACAACTGAGGTGTTTGAACGGCTCATTGTCACATACATGTAGTTTCTGACTGCTTGAACTTTGTTACTTATGCATTTTCAGGCTTTAAAGCTAGATTTTAAGCGTGAAGATGAATGCTTAAACTGAGATTTGTTTTCGCAAGTATTGCAAAGTCTTGTTGCAGCAAACTGAATTTCAGTCACTGTTACTGTCAGAAACGACCTGCTTACATGTATGGCAGTAGCATACGTTAATTAGTTACTTCTATTATGCAGATGTCTAATGCACAAGGCACGATGGTGCACCAAAACCTGGCTGTAAGCAGATCAATGTTCAGAAGAATATGTTGATGTTACAAACTGTATTTACAAACTGTAAGAGATTGTATATCCACAGAAAGGTGGATATACAATCTGAAAATTAGTCGTAGGAATGAAATGACATGATTGATAGAGCAGAACAAACAAATACAGGGAAACAGTTTCAAAGTCTAGGTACAGCAACTGAAAATGCTTGTTGAAGAACAGTTCTAGTTTTAAGTATGTCAGACTGCAGGGAGCTGTATAGGAAGCCAAGGCAGACTTAAGCACAGAAGGTTAATTAATCTATATATAATTATAGGCCTGCATATGCAGTGCACAAGTACCGAGGTAATACATATTTTCACAGAAAGCAGTGGTTTACAAAAACTTTACATCATTTAATAATAACTAGCATTCACCATATGAATATACATAGTATATTATTTGCCAGATTTGTTCATCTGAAGTCTCTACTTTCCTAAGCATTAGCCTCAAGTCACACAGACAACTGCAACATAGTTTTAGATTAGTATTGCAGCAGTTACTCTAAACAAAACCAGCGTGTAGTTCACTGCATGCAATATGACGGTGTGCTGAACCAAGAGAACGTCCGGCCATATAGGTTCTTTCCAAATACTTTTTGATACTTGAATTACAAAGTTTCATTGCAGTTAACAAGCTAGGTGATCGGTAAAGCTTGTTTTAGTTCGGCCAAGTTCAGTAATCTATCCACAGATACCCATCATGATTCAGAAACATTGTTGCATTTTATTCCAAGTACACGTTTACATCACTGTATATCTACTGTGCCATTCACATCTCGAATAATGATTGCGGAGATGGATGGCTCATATGTACGTCGAGAAAGCAGCCTTTGGAGCAACCTTTATGGTAACATTTTTCTTGTTACCATACTGGCCGATAAATGACCCATCTTCGTTGAACTTGGATGGATCGGGATCGGCATACTCTCCCAGGCTGTCATTGTCACTTTCACCTGGATCAAGAGGTTTCTTAGCACTCAGGCTATTTATTGAACTGCTACTCCTTGACATGTACGGCTCCTGCCTGAAATCACAGAATTACGTTCAAATTCATAAGTTCATTTGTCTGTACAGCATATTTATGTATGCGTGTATTAATGTAGACATGCATGATTGAACGAATGTAGGTATAGATGTATGTATTGCATATGTATTACAAATATACATAGTATTACATATGCATGTCTCTATCTATCTATGAAATTTATATAGCGCCCTTCAAGATAACTACTCAGAGGGATGCCCGACCCAGGCCCAGTCAAACAGGAAAGACTTAAGTAGTCTTAAAAGAGCCAGAGAGGTCTCGCAGGCGAGAACGCAGGTCAGAGGGGAGGCTATTCCAAAGAGAAGGACCCACGATCGAGAAACCCTGACGCTGTCTAGTGGCAGAGCAAGCATGTGTATGTATGCATTAGTAATACTGTGTATGGACTATGGATATATGTATGCAATTATGCATGGATATGATACATACATACACAGCTTGCACTTTCTTAACAATGTTTATAGAAAAGATGTTTGCTATCACTCACGGTCTTACATATTCTCCAAATTCAGGTTCGTCATCTTTGCCAGCTGCACACCCATGCTTCTTTTCTCTTTCATTTACTATTAACAGAAAATATTAAAATGTCTAAGCCTAAATCTTTGACAATTCTTACCAGAAAGTTGCCAATCAAATCCTCATTTATTAACCCTTTAGCTGCCGAGCGGTCATAGGTCAGACAAAGCCTCGTGTGCCGACAGCCAACACGAAGATGTAAATTTATTTTATTGTGGCAGTTGTAGTTTCTGTGCTGCATTCACTGTTGCAATTACTATAATCCGTAATAATAAGACTAAAATATCATGTTTATGTGAACATTGCTATTGCTCATTTATTTTCAATAGATACTGAGTACCTAGTATGCTAGAAAGGTTTGGTACTTGTAACTGAATGTTCAGTGCAACTGCTGCAGACTGGGTCATTATATCAGCCACATGATATTTCCAGTATTTTATTTTAGTATGATATGCTTCAAAACAATCATCGATATAAAAATAATACAGTGATATACTCTGATATCGGATATAATATATAACTTTATCAGCCTTAGGTAGGTACTTGGCTGAGGCTGGATAGGCTACACAACTTTCAAACACTTCCCGAGCCACTGCTTTCTTGGAACAAACACGACACTAAAATTGCGGTCTACTAACGTACCAAGCACTTGTTCTTTAGTAAACCTCTTTGCAGTCATGTAAAAATGTCAACAGTTATCGACAAATGTCGAACGTTATCATAATAAAAAGCCAGTAGTTACTGCAAAGCATCTGTGAAAAAACACCTAAAAACGCGCAACACATTTAGCACTTCTAGCACTGACATCAGCTTTACAAATAGAGCACAAAAGTAGACCAATAGTAGTCCAAACATTGCAGAATATACTTTACTGACTTGCATGTGCCTAGGCTTTGAATAATATGGAGTGCCTACAGTGCCACACTAAGCTTAGAGGTGACTGTATGTATGACGAGCGCCGCTCGTCATAAGGGCACACAACATACAGATAATTCATGACGAGCACCGCTCGTCAATACGGCAGCTAACGGGTTAAATCAAAATTCAAGTGATCAACATCATGACACAAGCTGTTATAAATCAGATGCACAAATACACCTGTTAGGTTCTCAGAAGGTGCTATGCAAGTTAGAGGTGCACACACACACACACACACACACACCCACACACACCCACACACACACACACACACACACCAGGCAGATACATACATATGTACTAAGAGTGAGAGAAGTGTGGTCAGAACAGATGGATGCTTATGTGCTTTCATGGCGATTCTCCTTTCCATTTTCCATCGATGCTTAGCAAAATAATCGGTGATATTAATAAATATTTTCATAAGAGTCACATTACAGTCTGCACACTTTACAACAAACCCCACCAGCATTGTGATGATGCCGAAGAAAAATTACTTGCCCAAGTACGCTCCTCCTTTATTGAAGTTCACATAGCAGCAGAAACACAGTATGAAGATAACGAGAAACAGAATGGCGCCAAACACTATGAGATGCAGAAAAGATCCAGATGTGTCCAGTTTGGCAGGATCTGAAGATATAAATATTGCATCATCATCATCATCAATAAGCACCTGATTTTTTATAGAACTATGCATCAGTGCATTCCACGTTATCAGTTTTATGCCACTACAAGACTATATTTCCAATTTAAGAGACTACACGTGTATTTCCAGTCTTGACTTAAAACCTATGTCTTTTGTTGTTCATATTCTAGTTTGTCTTCATCTGTCTCACCAAACTAACCTCCAAATTCTGGACAGCCATTGGTGCATTATTTTAACTTAGTTACAGAAATTATAATTACTATTAGACTAGACTAAAACTTCTGACAAAAGACACAGACCTCATATCACTTGTGCACTACCAAATCATTATAAGCATTTGTCATTAAAATCATTAAAAACTTTGTATTTAAGCTTAAACTTTTTAAACTGAATGTCTCTGGTATGGCTTAGACATTCAAATAAAAATTCTTACTGTCGTCTTTGACCTAACTATAACAGACCAAGCAACATACAAGTAACGGAGTCATTTATACATTTAAATTCTAACAATTTGGCAATAGCTTATTCAGTCATTTTCTACATTTTTATAGCATCACTGCTGACAGATTCCTAAATCTTGCTATGCAAAGGCATAGCAAGATTTAGGAATCTGTAACTGACAAATAGAAGCATACAAAACAGTCAAACAGACCCTTTCAAATTAGTTTGCCAGTACCAGTATTCAGCGCTCATGAATAAGCTGGTGCCCTGTGCTAGACTTTTGAGTGGTGGTTTAGAAGTTTGGAGATTACGACTAAGGATAACTTTGTAAAACTGCATTAGAGTGGTGTAAAGAAGGCAAGAAATGTTGCACTTGCATATGCAGTGGACTTTTTACTGAATTTCCACTCATTATTCATCGAATGGTTAAACTTTGATCAAACCTGTTTTAGGCCCAGTGGTGGCAACGACAACATCTGATTTTGAGTGCTTGTCATCAGCGTTAAAGGCAACCACGCAAACTTCATACTTTACACCTCTCTCGAGCCCTGTGACATTGATCTGAGAGTTGTCAGTTACATTACTCGTTCTCGTCCACTCTTCACTTCCTTTTGCAAAAAATACATTACAGAATAAGACACCACTGCATCTCAGTGTTAGATGAATGTACATTGCCTACAGTCTGGCTTTTAGCATATCAGTCGACAATTCTGGAGTGTACCAACACAAGGCCTCACTACCGTAGGCTCAGGCCTTTTGAACTGCCATTGTTTAGGTTTGTAAAGCAGCCTTCAAAAATTATCCAAAGTTCTGAGAGGTTATATGGGTTTTTTCATGTGATTAAACAGATGGAAGAAATTTTTAAATAACACAAAATAACTGGGCAGACATAAAATATCTGGGCAGTGAACAAGACTAATTTTAATTAATTAATAAATGTAAATGCAATGGTTGAATTTAAGCACAGAAACAGCAGCATACCCTCTGGTCGATATTCAACGCAGTACATGCTCCCTGGATTTTGAGTATTCTCGTTTTCTGCGTAAGGTTTCCAGGATACAAGAAGAAAGTCATCACCAACTTCCAATGAGCCAATTCCTGGTTTACTAGGAACTGAATAAAAGCAGACGAAAATAATGTAACAAGTTTTCCATATCTATCTATCTATCTATGAAATTTATATAGCGCCCCTTCAAGATAACTACTCAGAGGCGCGAACATGAAACTGCACCTCTGGTATAGACTTAAGCAGTTTGATTTGTAACGAAGTAACTAATTTCTGAAGAGATATCTCACCTTTCCAAGTTGAAAAAGTGCTAATTACATGTACATGTATATACATAAATTTATTGTTTTATTATGATTCCTGGTTATGATTACACTTGAAGCAACCATGCATTATCGATAGATGCCGAGGGCATTATAATAATGGCGTTATATTGATACAAAGACAAATAATCAATTTGGTGCAAAGATTAGGGTATGATCTCTCATTCTCTGTGGTAGGCCTAGGGTTTGGAATTGGAATGGCCACCCTCAGGAGCTACGCCTATTCCCCAGATCATGTACTGATATGTTTAATGGCCATTTGAAAACTTACCTTTTTGCCAAGGCTGGAGTTGGGAGCGCTTCTGACTAGTTACCTTGAAAGGGTGCTATATAAATTTTTGAATGAATGAATGAATGATCAAACCTATCACCAATCAGCAACTATGATCCATTGAGCAACATTAGATAATATCAGCTTCTATTGAAGTACTTGCCCGAAGATGGGTTCGTTTTCTCTTGCAGCTGAATATCCGGACCATTTCCAGCTGAAGTCTTTGCCCGTATGTGTACAACGTAATTGGTGTCATTCTTCAGTCCAGTAATCTTCTTTGATTGCACTGAAGGATCCACGTCAACTTTGTTCAGAATGACACCACTCGGAGCTTTTGGAAAGAAACAAAGATGATATAATTATGCTGAAAATCCAAACTGCTTTCTCAGTTACTAGCAGTTTCTGGCAGGAATCTGAACACTTCTATTCACATTAATGCCAATACCTCAAAACACACCAGCATCTTTGAGAGGTTCTTAAAGAATTGAAATAGCTAGCGCTAATAAATAGGCTGGTCTATATATCGTAATGACAAAACATCAATCAATGGTGCCGATCAGTTATGCAGTGTTAAGGCCTCCTGAAGGTCCATGTACGTTAACCAATGTGCTGAGAAATTGTCGAAAATTTACCAAATGCGGTTAGCAATTGGTTCAATAAAGGATGTACTTACTTACATTACTTTTACATTACATTGTAGAGGAGGCTTGAATTTGTATGCTATGGGTGCAAGGTGAGCGCTCAACCAGTGAACTATACCATATCACACAGCTGGCTTTTGTGCCATATAAAGACGCATTACAACAAAATACAGACTATATTGAACATCCTGAAATTCTGTTCACACATTATAGATATAAAAAGAACATTCAACACAAAGATATACGTCTCCTTCAGAAACTCTTAAAGCAATTGGCTAGCAGTACAGTTTGCACACAAACTGAACCACTTTCAGAAAACTTTACACTTTGTAATATTCTGAGTGCCTCTAAGTCTATCTTGAAGTGGCGCTATATAAATTTGCAATTACAGATTTACATCACCTAGCATACCTTCTTCGAATTCTATAACATATCCGGTGAGAATTCCATTTGGTTCTGCTGGAGGATTCCATTCAACAACAAAATGATTTGATCCCCTCTCAGTGACTTCAAACTTCGTTACAGCTTCTGGAACTATAAGCAGACAAAAACGATAATAATTGAGAACAATATTAAGTCATTCGAGAAACCATTTAAACACATCCTCCAGACCACGTCTGCATCAGCAGTACATGATATTGACCTTGTGCTATCTTCGTAACAACTTCAATTGCTGCCTCTAAACTAATATAACATATTAAGTATCAGTACCCGTAGTTGCACTGTCTGATCATCTTTAGGCACTCATTACGAGGTCCGTAGTTCAGTCAGTGTTCAAGGTACTGGGTAGAGATTCCTTCAGCTGGCATCATTCAGTCCCACATCACTACCCGGTACTCCGAACCTTCCTTTTGCTTTCTTACCCTCCATTCGTTCATCGACGATGAAGTCCCTTTCAGCATAAGACCAATCCATTTCTTATGTCAACTCCATACTGTAGCTATCAGAGACTTTTTATTTTTGTCACCATACCAGATCCTCCTTCATTATTTTGCATTGCATTCAAAACGACATTTTCTATTGCATGCGCATATCCACACACATGATCAACATCTCAGATGCCTCCCATTTTCCACAGTCCTCCTTCCAAAATGGTCAATATCTCTGAGACACAAAGTACTACACTCCACATTAATGTCATCTGTTCCTGTGCATTCTTGTTTAGGCTTCTTCTAAGCAGCTCCTTTCTCTTGTGAAATGCCTCCTTGCCCAATGCCCATTACCATTGTTCTCATTTCCCATGACCTACAGCATTTTGTATAACAATGCTTCTAATGAAGGAGAAGTTCCTGACCTGTTTGAAGTCTTTTCCATTTGACTCTTAACATCTTTCTTACTGCTGCTTCCTTTTCTATGCTTCTCTTCATGACCTTAATCCATCTGATATAGGATTTACTTTCATTAAGTCAATTTGCTTATTAGCATGATCTATTTATTTTATTATTCAAAATTTTTTGGGTTCATTATGGTCATCATCAGTCATCAGCATAGTCATCATCATAGTCATCATCATAATAAACCAAGTCATCTTCTCTGCTAATATACAAAGCTACAACAAGTTTTACTATGATTAATCAAACAAGGTAGAAACCGATACTTTTTGCAGACTGTTCGTTACCTCCTTCTGGCGTCTGAAACTGGACAGAATTGCTGTCAGGTCCTGTATGGTTAGCCCCATTGAGCACCATCACAACAGCAGTGATGTCACTGAAAGCCCAGAGTTTGCTGGTATGTCCAATGACTCCAGGCTTATTCTCCGCTTTTCCAGCATCTCTTCGTCTTTTCCGGGTCAATGGAGGACAAGGGTCAACAGGTCTTAGTGTCACATTTTCAATACGAAAGTGTTCCGGACTGCCAGTCTTCCAGAACTTTATCTAAAAAATTTTTGTAAAAATTTCATATTATATAACTGTGTCTTGCAATTTCTCAGAGACATATAACCAGTAAAAGCAGCAAGCTTATTCACAAGAGCTCAAGCAGATGAAATCCATGAGTGGGCAATTTTCGTAAGTTTTAGCACCAGGTGAATGACCAGTAAAGACAAGTCCACATAGACACAGACGGTAAATATGAAAAATGAAAGAAAACATTCCTGGTGTGGTTTACATTGTCTTATCCTAAACAAATGGATATTGATTGCTGGTTCAACAATTTGCAACAGCTTTTATTTGTTCATTCAGGACACTGCATACATTTAGTAAATTAATAAAGTGACTCATACAAATTATTTACTCAAAAGTTTTTCCATTCCAGCCTTTGAAAAAGTGTCAATTTTTGTATAAATTTAATGTAAACAACTGCACATTTCTGCCATTACCAGAATCAACATATGACTTGGCAAACTTGTAAATGTTTGTGCAATTTTATGCAAACAGCTGTATGATCACCAAACATACTTGGCAAAACTTGTCAATATATGTATAATTAAACAAATGCATGTTTCTGCCATCACCAAAATCCACATATCAGAAGTTGTTCAAACAAGTAAAACAGTTATACACACAGTAACAACCAGCAAATTAAATGGTTTCCATAAGGATAAATCTTGTAGTGTGCCAGTTCAAGCCGCCTATAGGACGGTTAATGTTTAGGGACCATAGGCCAAGTTATAACACACAAACTTGTAAAGAATCATCTACTGACTACATGTAACAATCAGATGATTTTTTCTTTCAGAGATGGAAGTAGACAGATTTCTAATAGTTACAGTCAACAGCAGATAGACAGAAATGGATCGGTCGTGTACTGAGAGAGTACATCCTCCTAAGAACCATCATCAAAGACAGAATAGAGGGAAATAAGTACACAGATTTACCGTATTACTTACCCTGTATCCAAGAAAGAAACCCTTCACTTCATCTGAGCGTTCATCAACCTCATTCCAAGTAAAGTTTGCACTTGAACTGTTAAACGATAATACTGCGAAATTTTCTGGTTTGTTTAATGGAACTAAAATATCACAAAGAAATGCAAATGAAAGATTAAACAAGAAAGCCTATTTTATCAGCTCACTCAAGATAAATTCAAAGAGCTATGCATCAGTAATGAAAGTGAAATTCATGTTTTTCAATATAAATATACTATACTCATTCATAAAATAATTATTGGTCATGCAATATCTTGTAAGCAATTTAGGTTTCTTAATATACATGAAATATTACTGAAAAGCTACTGAAAAATGAAATAATGTTTTATGAAAAGTGCTAAGTCATAATTATGTGCTTCAAACCAAGAAAAACAAACTTTTAGAAATAGTCAAGCAATTCTACAACTAAACAACACTTTAATTTTGGTATTACCACTTAGGTAACCTCTAAGGCATTTGATTTACCATAATTTACCATATCTCACCTAATCTAACCTCAGGGATGGGCAAATAACTCGGAAAAATGTAATTGAATTACAAATTACTTTGAGACATGAAATGTAATTTCAAATTACAAAATACATGGGAAATGTAATTGAATTAGCATTGAATTACAAAATAACAAATTACAAATTTCGCAATTTCAAGTAATTTCTATTACGTAATTTCAAGTAATTTCAATTACTGCCCATCCCTGCCTAACCTCAACTCATCTTACTTTTACCCACAATGTCAGCCTCACCTACTTTTCGAACCCAACGCTACGTTACCTTATCTTACCCTACATTATCTAAGTTACCTTTTTGGGACTGTGATCAGACACTTACTGCCTTGCCCAGAATATCCGATTCTCCTTTGTAAAGTTGACCCAGGTGCTTCACCTCTGCTGTTGACCGATTTCACAAATATCTCATATTCGGTGAATGTTGGCTGATGTGGAATGATGATTTCACTTGCACGCCAATCGAATATTTCACGTATCTTCGTTTCTTGTTCACCTCTTTGCTTATAACCGACCACGTAGTGGAAATTTTCTCCGTTGTGCTCCGAAGTTTCCATTGGCTGTCAAAGCAAATGTAAAATGTACTATTAACCAAACACTGATATGGTGACTTAATAACCTGGTTGCTAATCTTCTACTTTTACAATGCAACATGGAAACTTATCAATTGTCTGTCTCTCCTATCGCAGAACAGGCTGCCATGGACCTGCACCATGAACATCTAGTCCTGATGATGATGATGATGATGATGATGATGATGATGATGAGTTCTCTGCCCAAAGGCAGGTCCATTGGCTTTTATGTCACCCAGGGATGAGATGAGTGAGGTGGTTTCCCATTACCTTCCTCACAGACAATTCTGGGCGACCAACTTGTCAGGGTCGATACGCAGAGGCTTGAGGTAGATTCAGAAAGCAACCCTCTGGTTACAAGGCACAGAACATACCACTGCACCACCACGTCCCATCTAGCCCTAACTCTGCCACTATTTCGCCAGTGGTTGAGGACCATTCTACATGATTGTGAATCAATGTATTGGAAGCATCTCTGCGGAGTTTCCCTCAAAGGCAATACATAAATGTACACTTGTGATTTTGATTAATAAATCAGAGGTCCATTGCCTATAACTGTAAGAGATACAACAATAAATTAAATTAACTCCCACTTACTTGCCATACGATGACCAGTTCATCCTCCTTACGACTGACCGTGCATACTTTCTCTGGATGACGAAATGGCATGGCGGACGGTGTCGAGCAGTTCTTAAACTCAGACGTAAAGCGACTTCTTCGACTCTCACCGAGCGAGTTACGAGCAGTCACATGAAACGAGTACGTAGTCCATGGCAACAGATTCAGAACAGCGGATTTGTGGGAGGCCGATTCAGGAACCTGAATCATCGTTCTGAATCGGTCAGGCGGATCGTGCGATGTGTTGTAGTAGACGATGTATTCAATGATTCGATCGTTATTATCACTTCCAGGTGTCCACTTCAATTCAGCTTTATTGTCAAGGCACGTATTCACCAACACGACATTTGAAGGTGGGTCAGGCCGATCTGGGAAGAAATAGCAACACTACGTGATTTCAATATTTTCTTCTCTGGCACAAAGCAATTGAACCACATAATTATTTTTATCTGTTTATCAACTTCAGAATGGAAGAAATGTTCAACATTAGATTCGTAGGATTTTTTTGTACTGCACTGAAATAGCAGATTTATAAAGCAGGTAATTTTGTAATTGTAGTGGTTTTCTATCATTAATGTTGTGCCGCTTCAAAGAAACTAAGCACAGGCTAACCTAGCCAAAATTATTTCTAATGTCATTAACAATGAGCAGAAAGAACCTTACAAAAACTCAATATCTAAAATGAATTCAAGTAAATTGGAACACCAAATCAATCACAGTCGCAGTTCATATAAGAAAGAGTTGCTTTGAGACGAACTTTAAGATGCAACTATAAGTGGCGGAAAAACCAGGGTACTCTTGTATTTCATTGCTGCTAGTAATATCAGATTTTTTGGAACACCACAATAATCTCAGTTTTCACATGAGCAATTAACAGCCAGGCTATGCTTATTCCAAGAAAGGAAAATCCTGTAACTCTCGGAGTAATTAATTAATTGATATGAGCTTACCTTGAACAACTAGACGAGCTGTGGCATCGGTTCGATCAACACCATTGTCTGCATGGCACGTGTACTTGGCCGAATCAGAGGCTTCAACCCCGGTGATTATAAGTGAATTGTTGTGTTTATTGTGTTCCAGGTGAGGACGACGTGTGTAGTCAATCTTTTCACCATTTACACGCCATTCGATCACAAGGTTTGAGGATTCCAAAGCATCCGTTTCAGCATTGCAAGGAAGAACGACGTTAGAAGATGCATTTACAACCTGGTCTTTAGGACCGTTCGTGATTACTGTCCTTTCTGAAAACAGTTGAGAATTAAAACAACTTGTTTGGTTGGTAAAAGACTAACTGACTCTAAGTAGCCATTTCCTACCTGCAATATGTAGCAACTTGCAGGCAGATTAGCTTTTCCCCACTGCTTCCACGAACAAATAAATTTTCTGCAGAATCCAAAATCTAAGAAATAAAGACTAGATTAAAAATTCACAATAAAAGTAACAGGTAATCGAGCATGTTATACTGTAAAGATATAATCACGTATGCATGTACAATGTATATATCGGTGTAAGTGTGTGTGTGTGTATATGCATGTATGTACTGGTACGTATGTACAATTTTATGCAGGTACCGACATGTATCTTCACATGTAAGTATGTATGTCTGATTGTACAAATATTATGCAGAACTTACCTCGAACAATTAGCATACCACGGACCGAATCCGTACCAAATTTATTGCTTGCCTCACACACATACTGCCCACTGTCATTTTTTACGAGTCCCTGTAAATCAGCAAAGTTTCAGGTATAGAAAAAGAATCTGTAGAACAACGAATGCATAACATACCCCTTCCGGATTTCTTGATGATCCACACAGGCTGTGTTCCATTGAGCTTATAGCTGTGAAAATATTTTGTTAGCTTATATTAGAAAAGAGAAGGCGATGGAGACAGAGGAGCCAGAAAGGGAAAGGCAGGTGACCAGTGCTGTCCCTCACTATTTAATCTTCTCACTGACATTAAGTGGTTGAGTACACAATTACAGCTGTGCTTGTTAGGGACTGAAAGTGGAACAGAAATCTTAAACTAATTTATTTTCTGCTAGGGTTTGAAGTCTTGATCTTTGGGTCGACACTCAGCTACCCACTAAACTACCATGCACATCATACTTAGGTTATAAAACACTAACAAATGCCAGACTTGTGCAGACATTCATTTACACTGCATTTGAAAGAGAATCTTAACACAACAACAGTAATACATGTTTAACACACCCATATTACCAGATTAATTAATTAATTCATTTATATAGCGCCCCTTCAAGATTTCTACTCAGAGGCGCTCCCGACTACAGCGCGGACACTGAATCAGAGTTTCACGCCGAAGTGCATGAGCAATTGCGAGTGAAGGACTTGCCCAGGGTCCCTACGCGGCATAATTGGTTTGCTCATTTTTAAATATTAATTCCTGATTATCCTTTGTTGTCTTTCATTTTAACTCAATTATTTTTAAATGCTTGAGTTCTATTCACTTTTTTAATTAAATTTTGCACAATTTCAATTTCTTGCAGAAAAACATTCTTTAATGATGAGAGTCTACTAACAGCGACTGGGAAAACAGTGCAGCTCGTCGTTAAACTTTCTAGCCTTCCATAATTCAATATAATTAATGAGATCCTTAAGCAACCAGCACCGATAAAAACAGTTTCATGAACATCAAATCATAGAAAATCTCTTGCAATAAAGACAGAAAAAACAAACTTTTATCAGTAGGTCTCCAGTGCTTTGCTGTACAAATCTTTCACCTGTCAGAACCTGTTCAGCTGTTTCTGAATATTTCCAGACGATTGTTGGCTTAGGTGCACCAGATACTCGACACGTTAATGTTACATTACCACCCTCAGCGACCTTCAGGAAAGGACTTGGAGTTCTGATAAAACTTGGAGGTTCAGCTGTAAGAAGATGAAACCAATCTTAAGTGAATGAAACTGGTCAAATTTCATTAGTAATAAGCCTCTAAAACGGCAACTATGATGCTGGATTGGATGATTAATAAAGAAGTACGATTGACTGGGCTAGACAGAACTTAAGAGTAGTAAAGGAGAAGGAACATAACAGAGAAAAATTATGTCGTTGGATGTCTGGCTTTGCCAAATACATTTCACATAGGGCCTATATAAACATGAATATTTGTACACTCATGCATGCATGTATGTATGCATGGAGCTAGTGTGGCCTATCGATCAATCAATATCCTCCAGTCCATCCATTCACCCAGTCACCCAATACTCATCCACACATACATCCATCTTTCATTTCTGTTCTCTTCCAACTGCCTGTCACACTTCATCTGTTCCGTACAAAACTACAGCAATTCACTTGCATGACTACACTTCACATGACTAGCACTTCAACTCACCAAGAACACTTATATGAGCATTGGCCAATATATATCCATGAGTGTTGCTTGCATTGCACTGTATCACCTGGAAGTCGGCTTTCGTAACTCTGGTGTACGATAGTGTGTGTCCAGTCACAGTTCTTCTAGGGTCTGGTGGAAGCTCTAGAAAACAACAGCAAAAATCAAATTCTTTATACAGCGATCCCCTGAAGCTTTGTCAACCTTTTTGACAGTGTCTGTGCTGTCAGCTCAGTCTCACCCACTGTCTGAAATAAAGCACCTTAACTTTAAGGTTAGCTCCAACAACCTAGCTCATCCTTCAAGCGGCAAACGAAACCTTTCTATGTCATAAATCCATCAGTCACCTATCTTCCACCCTTGGCTGTCTATATCCACCCCTTAGTGACTGACCGTGCTTCCGATTTAAGTACTGACCTCTGGCACTTAAATCTCATATCATTCAATCATTCATTTATAACTTAATATCATTGATCCTAGCAGTTCATAAGTAAGTAAGTAAGTAAGTAAGTATATTCTTTATTCAACCAATTGCATATCCGCACTTTGGTGTACATACATTTATACAGAGTATAACATTCTTATTATAAACGATTTGCGTGAAAGATTGTCAGCTTGTGGAATAATACGGTCATGTAATCTCGGGCGCAGGGTGTAGGGGAGCGACTTTTGGGGGAAGTAGTCCATGGAGTACATGCCCCGGGTTTCCTAGGACCGCAGAGAAAAGGCGTGAGTCGGCAGTGTTGCAAAGATGCTCAAACGAAGGACTGTCCTCTGGCAGGTACCGCAGACGAGTCAGACGCCGCATCGCCGACTGAAGGCGGTTCTTTTCTTGCTGCCCTGCAAACCCCCACCAAGCCGGAGCAGCATAGAGCATTCGGGCCACCGTTGTAGCACGAACCACGTCGTATAGCATAGGGCCTGAAAGACCATGCGCCACGAGGATGCGCAAGGCATACAGTGATTGTCTGGCCTGACAACATATACGGGTGATGTGTGACTCGAAACTCAAAGCTTCATTCATTGTAACGCCCAAGATGACCATGCTGGAGACCCTTGTCAGTCCCGGAGTAGTAATCGGAACCGTATCTCGCCCAGCACGCCCCCGTGGCCGACGAATCACCATTTCAAAGGTCTTTCTTGAGTTCAGTTTTAAGTTACAGGTTGCAGCCCAATCTGTGACGTGGTCTAGTTCTGCTGAGATCGTTGCACTGTGTGAGGCGGGTATCAGGAGATACCATGCCAAAGACTTTCAGACTAGTTCGGTTTTACAGATACTGCGCACTTTCTCCGGATACAATTCTATCTCTCCTTCTGGTATTTCTTCGTTAAAGCATTGATAGCCACATCCCAGTCATGCCCTCTGTCTGACAGTCAAACTAAAGGTAAGATTAAGATGAGGCCTCCAATGCCTTAACATTAAATGCTTTAACGAAGAAAGTGCAGGAGCATAGATAGAATTGTACCTGGAGCAGCTGTTTCTGTAACGCCTGTGAATAAAACTGTTCTCACAATTTAGCTTTTTTGGGTGCTGTAGACATCTCACAAATACACATGCCATTAAACAATTTATCTTTATCTACACTTTTTAATC
>JACEVL010000502.1:200000-342500 GCA_020284085.1 Aporrectodea caliginosa
AACTTAGTTGTAAGCAACAGCAGATCCTCGTTACTCACTATCCGGAAAAGATGCATTTCATTTTCATGGTCTGACCACGAATCGCCACAGTCTGGGCGGAAGATGCCCACATAAGCTGCGGAGCTTCATATCCTGGCGTATCTGGCACCAAAAACACACACACATAGGTCATATAAAGAAAAAGAAATACATAATGTAAACCTCCAAAATTTCTCAGCGGTACATGAAAGTCTCATCTCTTCAAGAATTTGTACGCGACTCATCTGATCCTCCAACTTCCAACTCTCGACCTAAACGACACCCCTCTTAACAGTCTACTCTGTCCCCTCAAACCCCTCGGCAACCGGACTCAGACCTCCTTCTCACCACCCTTTGGACAACCCCTCTGACTCGATGCAGTGCTCGTGAATAAGCTGGTGCCCTGCGTTTGGCTTTCAAGTGTCGCTTTAGAAGTTTGGAGATTACAATTACGATTACGAAAGCTGCACCATGCACATTAGCTCATTCACCTACACTATATTAAACCATGTCTGCAAGAGTCAGGGTTTTTGGGTCAGTTTTGGTGCTGGATGAGAAGCACCGAGTCAGGCCAGGAAGACAGTACCATGAAGGGCTAAACATATGACATAAGTCAAAGAAACAAAAGGACTAAGCATCATTTGGAGTTACGGCTCATGTCAATATGGAAAACGAGCAAGCAGAGTGTGAAAGTTGTGTGCATGCACTGGTTACTACTCTCTGCTCAGATAGGTAGTCAATGTGGCCCTACTGGGTACATGTATATTTTAGCAGTAGTTCAACTGATCATTAATGCCTGAGAACAATTCCAGAATGTGTCGTTCCTATTCATCTGATACTTATTTACAAAATAGAAAAAAATTGGCAAAATAATAACTGTTTGGTCATCACCAATGAAGAGCAAAACAGATATATCCCTCCCACATTTAGGATTGCACAGGACAACGATCTGCATTATACTGCTTACACAGGAACACCTGGTAATCTAAATAAATCCATGACATCTGCAAGGGCAATTCATCATACTCTTCGACCTTAATGACCCTCAACAATTGGCTGGCACTTCACATGACAGTATTAATTACATAATTAATTAATAGCATAATTAAAGTGTTTACCTGTGAGGTTTACTGGATGGATTGCTTGGTCATCCCCTTGCACCAGACTTCTTAGTGCTGTGTTTTGTACGATGCAAATGTAGGAAAATCCTCTCAGATAATCCTCAGGTTGGATGTTCGAAAAATACAAATTACCTTAAAAGCAGAAAACTTTCGTAAAATACAATGTCTTTCGAATATAGTATACAATTTTATACATGTCTATAACTGAAATGGCCTATAAATAAACCTTACCTACATATGGGGCGCGGTGGTGACTATACATGAGGTTGCAGGTTCGAATCTATGCTCAGGCTATGCTCAGCACACAATTGCTCTGCAACATAATTGCTTTACGATACGATACGATATGCATAAACATAATACATACAGATTTCGGAAGCTTACCACTATAGTCTGTGGAAATTCTTTGAGTGTTTTCAACAGGCTTCAGTCTAGACCCGGGATTATTCTCGCCCCAGTAGACCAGTCCAGGAGGGTAGCTTCTCGGAGGGTCACATGTCAGAGTAAACGAAGTGCCAACATAGGGACGGTGAATTCGTGGCTGTTTAACACTTGGAAAAGGTTCCAATACTGAAACATTAGAAAATCACACAAAAACGAAATAAAGTGAGAGCATCAGTAACTCTACAGTCTAGCAATTATGTTTTCAATCATTAGGTCTTTACAGCTATGTTTTCGTGATCTAACTGTACCAGAATGCTCTAACCCTCTCTCGTTAAACTCTGCTGACTTGAAACTGACAAAATAAATGAGGATGTAAAACACTTGGACTAACATTGAAGATAGCACTGAACTTGGCAAATGACCGATAACAATGGAGAACATTTGTTCATACCCAATGCTGCCAAATGGCTCGCATCAGGAACTGATAATGGTAATGATGATGATGATGCTGAACCTGACGTGAACTTTCTAATTACTTTGGTTCTCATGAACCACTTTCAAGTGCATTACAATAACAGCTTCAATATTAAGCTCAATATCAAAACAGATTTACATAGATCAGATTAGATTTTAAAATCTTCCCATAGAGATTTACAGGTTCCTGGTTTCTGCACATCATTACGAGTGTTTCAGGTTTTCTCTTGCAATGGACCTTCCTCTTGGAACAAATCCTCCTTTAAATATGCATACGTTTCCAATGCTATTTCAACCAGTCAACTTGCAAAAGCAGAGCACAGCAAGCCACGCGGTTATTCAGCGCAATAATATACATTTTTAAGCTCAACACACTTTTCAGCTCAATACACTTTCAGCTCAATAAAACTTTTCAGTTTACCTTACGTTGCACTTGTTTTATATATATATATATTCGTTTAATTGAATTCAATTGCTGACATACCGCAGCCATTTACACGAGAGAACAAATGTCTAGAAAGTTAATAAAAATAAATAAAATAAAATAAAATAAACAAACAGTGAAAGAATTGATCGGTCATAGTCAGAAAGTGGGGGCCATGTTCAAGTGTCTGTACAATACTCGGGAAATGTAATTTCTGTCGTCCTTTCTTGGAAGCTCAAAGCTGTGAGGGCGAGGGCGCAGACTATATGGCCTGTGAACCCTTGGTGGAAACAGGTCGAGCAGGACGTGCGTGCTCTGTCGCATCACGGCTCGCAACAGCCGGCCCTCGATGTCGCGTACAAGCGCCTCAACGCTCATGATGTCGGGCGGTAGAAATCCCAAACGCTGCATCTTATTATGGAATCGCTCGAGCCTTGACCGGTCCTCAGCTGTTGTTAGACCCCACCAAGCCGGGGCGGCGTAGAGGAGGCGCGCAGTAGTTGTAGCTCTGGCGACGGTATGGAGGGCCGCTGATTGCAGTCCATGAGCTCTCAGGACGCTCAGGGCGTAGATGGACGAAGAGCAGGAACCCAGGATTCGATCGACATGCGCAGAAGCACGCAGGTCACTGCTCATTGTTACTCCGAGCACCACCATGGAGTCAACCCTCTCCAGACCTGGGAGTGGTGGAGGGAGGGTAACCCCCCTTGACCGTCGGATGAACACCATCTCCCGAGACTTAGCTGCGTTGAGCTTTAGGTGGTTATGTGTGGCCCAGGTCTCGATTGCGTCAAGCTCCGTCGTCAGTGTTGATCAGTCGAGTAAGCAACGCTTTTGGGAGGCGCTGAAAGGCGCTACATAAATCTTCTAATATGTACTGTATATGTTACATTACATTGAAGCAAGAAGAAAAATGTGAGAACTGCCACCAGCCATTCCGAAGTCTGACTGTTTAAACAAGTCACCCTAAATTGTAAACCAGGTCACCCTAAAAGTGTAATGCTATATAAACAATTTCCAGCTAATGTATGCAAGCTCGCATTGTATGAAATCTTGTAATCAATCAATCAATGAATCAGTCAATCAGAATTTATATAGCACCCCTTCAAGATTCCTACTCAAAGGTGCTCCCAAGTCAGGCCAAGTGGAAGAAAGTACTCTTGAGCAGCCGATGGAACTGAGAGTACCCAGGTAACGTTAGGAAGGTGACGTATGGCCAAAGAGAGCCATGTTGTCATACCAACTACAGACAAGGTAAGTGTGACTGTCACAGGTGTCTATGGTCTATGACTAAAATGAATCGAAGTATAATAATGACAGAGTTTACCTGCTTTCTTTAATGAAGTCTTAATACTGACTGCAGTTCCCCAGTTGTTTTTCGCAAAACACTGGTAGATGCCTTCATCTGTACTGACAGGCTGAGTAATAACAATGGTTCCTGTGGTTGGCTGTCGTCGCCATTTAGCATCACTGCCATTCACCGGTATTACTCCATTCTTCCTCCATTCATAACTTCAAGAAAAGAGACAAACAACAGACATTTGTTTCCTATAACATAGGTCTGAAATCTTAAATAGATCTCTAATCTATACATCTCTAAACTGAAAAGGTCTATAGCACCAATCAACTTTCATTATAACATTTTACCGCGCATACACTGACAACCGTGTGGGCTACCGTGTGGGTATTAACATTAGGGAGCAACATTCTCCTCCGTGCAAGACTGCAAATCAATTAGGCCTAAACTAAAGGCCTATAAAATCATGATGTATTAAAATAAAAAGAATAAGGACATATTATACTTAGCCAACAATTGTCTTTTGGGGTTGTCCATAAACGACCTATCTATCTATCTATCTATCTATCTATCTATCTATCTATCTATCTATCTATCTATCTATCTATCTATCTATCTATCTATCTATCTATCTATCTATCTATCTATCTATCTAT
The DNA here is from genome assembly GCA_020284085.1 of Aporrectodea caliginosa. Classification (NCBI taxonomy): domain Eukaryota; kingdom Metazoa; phylum Annelida; class Clitellata; order Crassiclitellata; family Lumbricidae; genus Aporrectodea; species Aporrectodea caliginosa. The sequence goes on from JACEVL010000502.1 coordinate 204,375, forward strand.
CTATCTATCTATCTATCTATCTATCTATCTATCTATCTATCTATCTATCTATCTATCTATCTATCTATCTATCTATCTATCTATCTATCTATCTATCTATCTATCTATCTATCTATCTATCTATCTATCTATCTATCTATCTATCTATCTATCTATCTATCTATCTATCTATCTATCTATCTATCTATCTATCTATCTATCTATCTATCTATCTATCTATCTATCTATCTATCTATCTATCTATCTATCTATCTATCTATCTATCTATCTATCTATCTATCTATCTATCTATCTATCTATCTATCTATCTATCTATCTATCTATCTATCTATCTATCTATAAACTTTATACAACGCCCTTCAAGATTACTACTCAGAGGCGCTCCCGGCCCAGGTCCGGTCAAAAAGGAGTCTTAAGTAGTTTATAAAAGAGCCAGAGAAGTCTCGCGGAAGAGAGACGCAGGTCAGAGGGGAGGCTATTCCAAAGAGAAGGACCCACGATCGAGAAAGCCTGACGCTGTCTAGTGGCAGAGCGAGCATGCGGAACATAAGGTCACTTGTATAGGCCGAGCGCAGAGACTGGCGACCAGAGCAGGATGAAGTCAAAGTAAAGAGCTCCCGGAGATAGACAGGTGCTCGCGGTCCAGAACACAGAGCCAGACGATAGAGGAGACCCCATAATGGATGCGCTGCTGGACCGGAGGCCAGTGGAAAACATCACGTATAAAGGCAGAGATGTGTTCAAACCTAGGGACACCACCAATTAAACGAGCAGCCGCCCGCAAAACGCCTTCCAAAGGATGAAAAAAGGATCTGTTGAAGTCCACACTGTAGAGCAAAGAGCCAAATCGATTAAGAATAAAGGCGAGTAAGAAAGAGTGACAACCCGCAGTTGGCGCATGTGATAGTAACAGGAACTAGTCAAAGCCGTAATGTGTTCCGTAAAAGACAGTTTTTGGTTGCGGACCGAGGTTGAAAAAGCAAAGGTGGGGAATTCAAAGGAGATGAACTCCAAGTCCAGCTTACCCAGCTGCTGGCGAGTACCAAGCCAGATATATTTCAAAAATGACCTACTTTTGACTTCTCCCTCTTCTTGTCCGCATTTGGCATTACCCTTGCCCATCTTGCTTTGCGGAAGTCCGCATTCCCATGTTGTTCTAAACCCTTAATTAGGCTACCATGTTGATCTTGCAGGGCTAACTGTTTTCCGGGGTGGGGTACTTTGATACTTCCACGTCCAGCAAAGGTACTGTAATTGTATCCTATGCAGCTGTCTGCCATCAATTAGTCGAAATTTATACAGCGCCTATTTAAAGGTCTTTACTCAGAATCGATCTAACACGGTTGGTGTTGAAGGCGCCAGTTCTACTGAAACAACTTCACATGTACCAAATTTAGATGTAGACCTCTCCCTCTCTCTCTTTGTGGACAAAGTGGAGCATCCTTTGTGGATGTCTCCTTTGTGCCACTGATCCAGATTCATGATGCACATGATCCAGGTTGGTTTCTTGCACGACTACTTCGCGGCAGTATTGCAAGTTTCATTCCTTCTAACGTCTTGTAATGGAATTTTTAATTGAATTGTGTAGCCAGACTAGCAAGACGTGAGTTTCAGTAGTTAAGAAGGCGAGAAGGCGAGCAACCTGGGCATTAACAATACAAAGAAGGCAACACAGAGTACGGGAAGTTGTCTCGAATGTGACCGTGGGAAGACCTATACTTTTTTTAGAACGATAGGTTGGAGTCATATACAACTTCTGAATTGTGGACTTAGCATCTGTTTTTCTCTCTTTTTATCATCTCTCACTAATTCTTAGACTAATCGTAGTCGCAAACTCCAAATTTCTAAAGCGCCACTCGAAACTTATAACCCAGGGAACCAGCTTATTTACGAGCGCTGCATCGAGTCAGAAGTCCAAAGGGTAGTGAAAGCGAGGTCCGAGTCCGGTTACCATAGGGTCAGAGGAGGCAGAGCAGCGCTAAGGCGGGTGTCGTCTTAAAAGAGACTTTGTCACTGGCAACTAGAGACCTAAAGTCTGAGAAAAATGCGAATTCAGTCTGAAAACATTTGTACAGAAGCATGATTCTCTTCAAATATCCTACATTATTCTGCTTTTTTATGCAAAACTTCATGGCACATGCTTCCTAGTTCCTACAAATATTCCTTTATTTCAAACTTTACCACAAAATATCTCGAAAATCGTTTCTTCCATATAGTCAACATTAGCAGCAGTTCACTTCTAGTCATACATTTAACATTCTAGTTAAAATAAATGTGACAATTTTCCTTTTGATCTATCTGCAGACCCATGTAGGATTGTGGTGGAAATTTTGTAGGCCTATTTTTGTATCAGCCTAATGATCAGTAAAATATCTGAATTAAAAAATTCACGATATTTATGCACCACCTTTTAATGACCTCTCAGAAATTCTGCTAGAATGTAAAAATTCTGCTGAAGATCGCAAGACTAACATTCACTTACAGCATGAAGGTCCTAATACTGTAAGCCACTAACTCTTAACATAAACCGAATTCATCGTGGTTACCTTGGTGGAGGTTGACCTTCTGCCTCGCATACTAATTTGACGTCTTCTCCCACTTTGAAAGCGATTTCAGTCTGCGGATGATTCGTAATTCGTGGAGGAGTAGCAGCTGCGGATAAAAGAACTTTGCTAGTCAGTGTTTATGAACGTTGTAAGCAGTTCACTAAAAAATATGTAAATAGAATGTAGGCCTCTAAGTGACAAGAGCTCCTTCAGCCACGGATCTCATATCGGTGAATCGCTTTGTCTGGCGGTCCTTGCTGGACCTCGCCCCGGCCTATCTTCGCGAGCTCTGCTGCCTTGAGTGCTCCGGGTCGTCGCTCTCTCCGCTCTGCTGAGCGGAGCGTGCTCATCGTCCCTTTGCCCGCACAGCTACTAAGTAGAATCGCGCCTTCTCTTGATATATATACGAGGCATAACAGGAACCTTAGTACTTGTGGATGTAATGTAACATTTGGTGAAATGAGGATGAGCATGAAACCGAGAAAAGTGTTTTATTTGCCATTTCAAAGTGAACGAATGAGTAAGAGTGGTCATTGCTTTGGAATTTATTTAGTACAAAGGCTTGAACGAAGTATTCAATTTGTGTAAATAGAAGCTGTAATATCCATCTCTTTCATTCATTCATTCATTCATTCATTCATTCATTCATTCATTCATTCATTCATTCATTCATTCATTCATTCATTCATTCATTCATTCATTCATTCATTCATTATGAAGATTTCTATAGCACTCCTTCAAAGTTACTACTAAGGAGCGCTCCCAACCCCAGCACTGCTGAAAAGGACAGTTTTGAGGTGAGAATAGAGAGAGTCACAGTGGACCCAGGTTAGCAAGCGCAGCGCCAAAGGGAGCTCGTTCCAGAGCGTAGGTCGAATGAAAAAGGCGAATCTCCAGGAGTGAGAGGCCATTCCAGGTCGAGGGACCCACCACCGAGAAAGCGCTGTTCTGCGTAGTGGAGGTTATAGAAACGGTGGCAATAAAACTTTTTGATTGATTGATTGATTGATTGATTGATTGATTGATTGATTGATTGATTGATTGATTGATTGATTGATTGATTGATAGAGAAATACCGATGACACACCAAAAGTAAGAAGGTCATCTTCAAGTTCACAGAGACATTGAAGTAGCCTATGTAGGATAAGCCACCTGGAACAGACAAGACTTAAACCAAGGTGAAAATCACCATATCTGAAGACCTTTGTGCCATACTCTATAGATGCTACATAAGTACTTGCAATTGTAATAGGTCATGCTCCTAATACTGGCTGCTTTTGTTAGCTATTATTTGTATTTATATTAATGAATGAATTAATTATTAGTGCTTAACCCAAGTCAGTGCATCGATAACAAATAAAATGAGCTTCAGGTATTTCCGGAACAGAGGAAGAGAAAGGCCGAAGAGCTCAAGCAGCAATTTCTGTGGAAAGAAGACGGTTCCAACTAAAGTGGTCAAAGTAAGCAAAGCTTCTAGATCCGGCAGTGGCCCCACGCCACGCAGGGAACAACCAGCAGACCCATGGCGTCCGAGCAGAGAGTGGAGCGATCAGGGAATGAAGAGCCCGAGGTACAGACGGCATTGTGGTATACAAGTAGGAGCTATGCCAGCACGATAGGTGCGAATAAGAGTTAAAATTTTGAACTGAATTTTTGGGGAACAGGAAGCCAGTGGAGAGAGTCCTGAATGAAGGCAGATATATGGGCAAACCTCGGAAAATCACCAATAATTATTGACTGGAGCTTGGAAAGGTTTAGTGAGACCAGTGTAGATGGAGTTACGAAAAATCGACCCTAGTACAGATCAGTGCATGGACGAGAGTGGTAACAAAGGCATGTACGAGACATACGATTAACTTGGCCGATAAGTGTGAGAACTCGATCCAATATGACATCGAGATCGTGTACTGAGGAAGAATAGTGGACATCTGGGAACCTAGCACGGAGAAATTCCATTTCAATCTTGGCGAGTTGGGTTCGACCACCAAGCCAGATGAATTGTGATTTATCGGAATTAGATGGTTGGAAGACATCCAAAGGTCCAGTGCCAGAGTGACCTCAAGAATCCTTGTGACCAGTTGAGCACCTGTGTTGGCTGGGCCATGGGTAAAGGCTTGGGTGTCGTTGGCATATTGGTGGGCCAAGACTCCCTTGAGAGAGAGTGAATATGCCAGATAAATCAGCGATATAGAGCATGGAGAAGAGTGGTGCCACAACCGAACATCAAGTTAAGCCGTCAGTAGTCAAACAAATACATACTTACATACAAGAGACTGAACAGAAACTATCGGATACCAATGAATGCAGGTGCCACTGGAGTGGCACGGGGCATTCTGTTAAATATACTTCATTCATTGTTAACACATCAAAAGAAACATTCCGATAAGCAATATTGAGAAACAGCAAACACTCTGTGCAGCCAACATGCTCAAAGACATCAGACACCAAATATCTCGTACTGAAAAAGTCAGTGTAACTATATACGAAAACAGTTAATGCAGTCTTTTAAAGTACTTAGACAAAGTTGCCTGAATACAGACTACAATGAATGCGCATTGGTTCTGATAGTGATAGTTTGTGCCCATGAACAACAGCACACAATCCACATTAGTCCACATCTGCGGGTGGCTCGGTCGCATTATAAACGTGGAGTACAATACAACACACAACACAACACAATATACTGGGGCGCGGTGGTATAGGGGTATGTTCGGTGCCTTGCAGCCGTAGGGTTGCGGGTTCGAATCCACCTCAAAGCCGCCGTGTAGGGACCCTGGGCAAGTCCTTCACTCATAATTGCTCATGCGCTTCGGCGTGAAACTCCGATTCAGCGTTCGCGCAGTAGTCGGGAGCGCCTCTGAATGGGAAATCTGGTAGGGGCGCGGTGGTGTAGGGGTATGTTCGGTGCCTTGCAGCCGGAGGGTTGCGGGTTCGAATCCGCCTCAAGGGGATAGGTTTGGTGCCTTGCAGCCGGAGGGTTGCGGGTTCAGATCTACCTCAAGCCACCGCGTAGGGACCTGGGCAAGTCCTTCACTCGCAATTGCTCATGCGCTTCGGCGTGAAACTCCGATTCAGTGTCCGCGCTGTAGTCGGGGAGCGCCTCTGAGTAGAAATCTTGAAGGGGCGCTATATAAATATCTGAAATGAATGAATGAATGAACAAGTGTTCAAATACAATTAGTGTCTAATATACATGTAAGTGAATATTACTTCCAACATCGATGGCTCGATAAATAAAAGCAAAATATGGCTTTAGTCTACACCTTGAGCATACTGGCAGTTGGAAGTGTCGAAAATAAATAGTAAGTAGAATCCAAAGCATAAAATGAGCAAATTGAAAGGCATCTCAGAGATATCCGTCGAGTTCTCCAGAACCTGATATCTACAAATATAACATAACAAATCACAATTTATTGACTCAGACTTTAGCACCAGAAATACCTCAAAAACACAATTTCGGCTTAAGCCTATCTTTAGGCATACTTTTCTGGATTTGCAGCGTACATAATTACTTACTTAATCACAGGTACTAAAACGGTGCTATATAAATGTTCAGATACATCCATATATATATATATATATATATATAAATACATGCAATGTCATGCATCCGTCCATAATGAACACATGTCTGTTGGTATCCCACACAACCGCATTCATTTATATATCTAACACTGGGCCCATAGTTGGCCACCAGGGCTACCAGTAGTATGTAAGTATCAGGACACTTAATGGAGCGCCTTTAAAGTATCTCACATATGACTATCAGACTGATCAGAGTTGCTCAAAGTGGGATAGCTAAGACCCCAACGAATATGGCTATCACTGTATGTGTGCATATACGGGTATACGTTAAAATAATTTATGTACTACATGCTCACCTTCCAGTATCGGCCGACCAATCCACTTATAAGAGCAGAGCACAGCAAGCAACACGGTAATTACCCTGGTACAAACTATAAGAGATTAGTTGTTCTACTAATGTTAACAATTACACTTTCTACAAGTTTTGGACGAAATCCTAAAATTTACAACGTCACAGCCAGATCAAGTTAACCTATCTGGAGAAATGGCAAATCCTCTCTGACGGCGCTGCGATGCATGGTCGGCTGCAAAATTCATTCTCCGATTATTATAGACAAAAGGGCCATCACTGAGGGCGTTCTGCCTCTAATGGCAACACAAATATTGCTCCCCCAGTTAAGCAAGCACTCACCACAAACTATTCGTCACCTAACCCCCACTCTCTACAGACAGACACACTAACACTTTAGGCTGAACTTATTTGCTGTAGGAAATGGCTATTTCTGACTAAATATATTTCTGAAAAATGTCACATCTCCAGCTACATACATGCTGGTAGTCCTTCACTGGCTCCCCTATCTGCCAGTGCATCGAGTACAGGGTAACTGCCCTGGTTTGGCGCTGTCTCCAGGGCCTCGCCCCAATTTATCTCCGTGAGCTCTGCTGTTTGATTTCGGGTGTCCCAAGGCGACTCTTCCTACGCTCCGCGAAAAAACAGTTCTTCTGGTTCCCTTTTGCTTGTAGTACCGCGACTATGCGGAATCGGGCTTTTTCTGTGGTGGGCCCAGAGATCTGGAATGGTCTTCCTCTAAAGCTGCGTCTACACCCTGAACCTCTGCCTGAAACTTTGCTCACTAAACTTTAAACTGTTCTTTTTGGGCGCCTTGGAGTCAGGAGCGCCTCTGAGTAGCTTCCTTTGAAGGGGTGCTATATAAATTCAGGATTGAATGAATGAAATATAATTTAATGCTTAAACGATATCTATTATTGCTGATGATATATTTTTTTACATCTTAGCAGCACTTCAAAGAGTACTTGAATTGTAACACAGAGTATGGGCTCAAGTCTCCTCTGATATGGTTACTGTATAGGAACTTTGAGCAAGTCCCTCACTCACAGCTGCTCAGCGCTGTCAATCTATGGTTGGTCATTAGAGAGTGGCACATAATAAATGTGTAATATTGATGAAACTAACAACAACAACGACGACAACGACGACGACGACGACAACAACAACAACAACAATAACAACAATAACAACAACAACAATAATAATAATAATAATAATAATAATTCATTCATTCATTCATTCATTCCGAGCCTTTATATAGCGCCCCTTCAAGGAACCTACTCAGAGGCGCTAATTTAATAATAATAATAATAATAATAATAATAATAATAATAATAATAATAATAATAATAATAATAATAATAATAATAATAATAATAATAATACTAAAATAATAATAGTAGTAGTAGTAGCAGCAGCAGCAGCAGCAGCAGCAGCAGCTTGTTTTTGATTTCATTATTTAACGTATTTCTATTGTAACTGGTTGCGGTCTGTCAACCTGTCAGAAAATAAAACGAATATATCTATCTATCAGCAGTAGTAGTAGTAGCAGCAGCAGCAGCAGCAGCAGCAGCAGCAGCAGCAGCAGCAGCAGCAGCAGTAGTAGTAGTAGTAGTAGCAGTAGTATTTTTTGGTTTTTTGTTTGGTTCGTAAGAACAGTGTTAGTCATAAAAGACAAAAACGATAAAACGTATACTGATGAAGTTTTGGACGACTCAGTTATTCATTATATAGCGCCTCTTCAAGATATATATACTCAGAGGCGCTCTCTGTGCTAGCCTATTATGATGATAAGTGTCATTATAAACGAAGATATTACATCAGTTAGCAAAACAATACACAGTAAGCTAGAAGAGTCACCACTGGCAGGCCAACGCATACGCATGGAACCAACCAACGGATTCCCGTCGACAGCTGAAGATGGCATGGATGTTCAGAGTCTCTGAGCCAAGTTGCGTCGATAGAGTAGAGCGGCCACCGGTGACGGCGTTCGCAAACACGGTGACGATGCAGACTATCAGTCCCTCACTGGTAGAAGATGACACACGTCCGGCTATTCGTAGAAGCACAAGGTGTACACAGAAAGGCATTCGTCGTGTGTCGGTCGGTAGATTGAGGCACCTCCACTGACTGGAGATCGCTGGAGGCGCTGTTAATGGTAAACAGTTTATGGATTTGTTTAGGAGCCCTTGTAACGGCATGTGCTCCGCCACAGGGATCTGCAAGCCAGCAGCACCCTGCGCCGGTCCTAAGCCCGGATAAAGGAGGAAGGTTTGCCAGATGAGTGTCGATACTCTGGCAGTAAAAACAAAGACGACTGAAATCCGATGTCAAATTTGGACAAGATCAAGAGTGTAGAAAACGGAATATCGATGCAAGGAATACGTAAGCAGAGTTGGAGCATACGACACAGGTGCTGAACGATGAAGCAAGAACAGAGTCGAATGGAGAGACATTGTGAAGACGGCATCGGACACCTACGTGCACTGAGCCCTTGGTTGAGTGATGATGATGATGATGATGATGATGATGAGGATGATGATGATGATGATGATGATGATGATGATGATGATAATGATGATGATGATGCTGTGTTACGACGCTGCAGAAATTGTCGGTTTAATCATCATCATCATGATTTGCGCAGTCGCCATTCCATACATCTGGAATTCTATACCTACGCGCGTTCGCATTACGCCTCCTCAGAATTTGGATTTTTCACTCCGCCTACATGGTAATTGTATGGTTATCTGTATGTGTGGTTGTATCTGTAATTGTATGTGTAATTATACCTTATGTCTGCGAATTAATGCTTTGTTACTGTCGATTAGCAAACTATAAAACATTTATAACTTTAGCTTTGAAGATTTTTATTGCATCAACATCCTCGAGCTTCTAGCAATTGCAGTATCATTCTAAATCTAAGACAACAAGTTGACCTCCGGCTCTCAAAATTAGTGGCCCACGTCATGAAAGACTACGCTGTTTGCGTAGTAAATTAAGAAATAGATCCGCATCCGTTAACCATACTGGTTAACCGTTAACAGTTGAAAGGTAACGGCATAATTATGCTGTTTCTGTAGTAAATTATGAAATAGATCCGCATATAGTATGGTTAACAATTATTAAGAGCGTATAGTGAACTTGTAATAATCGGTCAACTCTAGTTGGAATGCTATTGGTTGGGTCCGCGTGTTTGCCGAACCAACAACTGGTGGTTCTTCTGGTTATCTGAGCAATGTTTGCCAAGTGATAAAAATGTTCTTTACTTAATCGCATTTTACATCGTTTAGCGTGATGTTACTGGCTAATTTAAGCAGCATACATGTACGCTATAGGACGATTATTATAGGCTTATGTGCACATGCCTATTTCAAACAGTGGAAATAGCCTAGGGCCCTAGGCCTACAGTAGACAGACTTGCACACCTAAATAAAATTAAAGATATATCGATTTGCATATTATTTATATGGGAGGAGCGTTCAGGGTAATGGTAACACTCTGGCACGAAGAGCAGAAGATCAGCATGGGCGCATCCCTCCCAAAGGTCGACTTTCATTCGTCGTATGGCGTTTGTAAAATGAGTAATAGGACAGGCTTTGCATGGCTGTCGTAGTTAAATTCGAATTCGACTCCTGCACTAACTTGTGATCATCCGTTCATACTATGAATTGTATGATTTACTGTGTGGAGGGGGTCCGATAGCGCATTGGATAACACACTGGCATAGAGAGCGAGAGGTACCGAGATCGAGATCCGTAGGCGGACGTGCTTTGTGTATTGCAGGCTGTCTGTTCTGTTAGTAGTTAAGATTTATGTCTTCTGTCATTTGTGTTCTTGCGAATTGTCTCAATTGCATAACTGTACACTGTTTGTCAACCGGATTGTTTCAATAAAAAAAGAATATTATTATTATTAGTTTGAAATAATAAATGAAGATTATTAATTGTTGTAGTTGTTGTTGTCGTAGTTGTTGTTGTTGTTGTTGTTGTTGTTGTTGTTGTTGTTGTAGGCCTATGTGTGTGGCGACTGCCGCCCGTACGCTACCTCTCTGTTCACGGGACGGCTTCGACTCGTCTGGAGTCGCCCGAGTCATTCCCTTGTCTACATGCAATGTAAATGGCTGTTCTCGCTCTCTACCCACGGTGACGGTTCTTGTCAGGGGAGGTTTAGGATGGGCCGCTTCTCTAAGAGGTAACACTACACAGCTCTATCTCGGAGTCAGACTCTGCCTCTTCCGCGGTCGCCGAATGGGCAACGCCCTGAGGATGGCCATTTCTCAGAACACGGTTCGCTAATTTACCAGCAAGAGTTTTTCTACTTGTTCACTTCTTAGCTACGGGCTTCCTCTTCCTCTCTAAATGATCTAAACGTCGACTTACCATTCTACATCAATGGACTCTTAAACTATCGCCAATAACAAGGGACACCAAACGCCCTCTAAGTTCCTAGGACCAGGAATACTTATAACAAGCTGTAACGTAAGTTATCTCGCCTTTGACAATACCCGTAACAACTCTCTACGTCCTGTCATCCTAGACAATACTGATGCCAAAGTTCTACGTCATCTCCTCCTAGACCGTACTGGGGACAAATCTCTACATCGTGTCGTCTTTGAGTCCTAGACAATACCTGAGACATCTCTACGTCTTCTCGTCCTAAACACTTGTCCATTGTCATGTGTCTCTCGGTCCATTTCCGTGTGGGCATGCCAGCCTCACACGCATACTGTCATGCACCAAAATTGACGCAGTAAGTTCTCTTACCTCTCTGTGTTGGCAAAGAACGACCAACACAGTATAATTCTGCTTCGAAAGAAAAATACACCGGTGGGGTATCTACGGACTCTGATGGTGAATGTCCTCTCTCTTTACCTTCGCTATCTACACACAGAACCTCGTTCCGACCTACGCACGAGGGGCCCAACCTCGCACTTCAGTCAGTTCTCAGAGCTATGTGCTATGACAAGCATAATTATATCGATCTACCCGGGTACCCAACTACCCGAACGTACACGTATCGGTCACTTTCTTGGTCTGCGTTAATCTCCCGACCTGGGGTCTCCGTACTCCTCACCTAGGGCTCTGACTCATGCACTTTGTCTCGCGAGTATACCCTTCCCCCGGTTTAATTCTTACACAACCTGTTATCTTCACATTATCCGAATCAGTCTGAACCGAGTGGGTTCTTACTCCGCCTCACTATCCCTTGAGCCAGATTCTCTGAATCAGATAGTGAACGTTACGTTTGAGCCCCGGAGATCACGGACTCACAGGATTCGTTTCTGAAACCTCGGACTCGATTCCGCTGCCGAAACCGGAGGTAAGTGTCACTAACGTTACCCCTTTGTTTCACACAGATCTGTGTGTTCACTTCCCTCTGGGGGAATGTTACTGTCTCTCACACACTTTAACGAACCACGGTCAGAGCTGTCGGGTAGTTCCCCGAACAGAGAAACCGTACTTACGTTATCGAAAAGAATAACGGATGCGTATACCGTACACGTACGTATAGGCCTACGTTAAATCTGTAATTCCAGTTGCACTTTTGCTAGTACGAAAATGACAGCAAATAAGATCAACTGAAAAAGAAAACTATTTCTGAAGGACAGAAAGGAAAATGAAGAATTATCACTTGATTGTATGCATAATCCAAAATGATCGTTATCCAAGTAAAGTACGACAGCAGCATAAAGATACTGCGTTTAATTTCGTCATATCTGCCAAACATGTAGGCTATCTAGCGCTGTGTGGAAAAAGAAGAAAACCGATTGTTAAAGACGTCAACGGCCATTGTTGTCACAAGATATCGTTAAATTTAGGAATAATAATAATACGCTGTTGCAGAATGAACAAACGCATTTATGGAAGAGACGGTGTTCCATACGCACTTCCGTCACCGTCATCTTAGTTGTTTGCGAGTACCAGGGTTGCCAGGTCGTCGCGAAAAGCGCGAGTTGGGCTACTTTTCAATGCGCTCGCTACTGAAAATTTCGTCCTCGCGACCTCGCGATATTTGGGCTACTTTTGAATCGTCCCGCGGTCGAAGTCTCATAAATTGACCGCAGTAGGCTACTGGGTCACTGTTACTAGTTACTATTCTTATGTGCTGCGACTTACTTAGTAATAAATACATGCTTTACTGAGAAAGGACTAGTCAACGGTAAGCCGGAAGCAGTCTGCCATGTAAATTTATGCGTCAATGGCTTCATCACGTGTCTTGACGAAACCATTAAAGTATGTATATTGACGTACCTAGCAAAACTGTATTAATGTTTTCACTTAGCTATTCAGCTCGCGACTTTTGGGCTACTTTCGGACGTGATTTCGCGACCAAGCATTTCCGAAATCTGGCAACCCTGGCGAGTACGACGAATAAATTGTCGCAGATGATGATCGATGAGCACCTGGTTTTAATTTTTAATTTGTCTGGTAACTTCTCAATAATCTTACTTAATCTAGCATTTTTGTATCACAAGAATAATAATACACATAGACAGTGGTTAAATTGCTCATCCAGAGGTGGTGGGTCTCCAAATCTGCACAAATCTAAAGCTTAAGCCTAGCTGGCGAATTTATAACCAATATAATTCGCTATTTGCGACTCGGATAAGTATAAAAAATTTCTCTAACACTGCATGTGATCTATTGCTGTAACGAAAACACAATGTCAATGGACCGGTCTACTCTTTTAGGTGGCGAATCTCAATTCCGAAGTGCACGGTCTCAGATCCTGCGGGATCCGGCTGAATTTAACCACTGATGCATAGATCAGTTCAAATATACAGTATTAGTCTCCCAGTACGGCCTAATTGTATTGTATTGTATTTGAACACTTGTTATAGCGCCCCTACCAGATTGCCTATTCAGAGGCGCTCCCGACTACTGCGCGGACGCTGAATCGGAGTTTCACGCCGAAGCGCATGAGCAATTGCGAGTGAAGGACTTGCCCAGGGTCCCTACGCGACAGCTTTGAGGTGGATTCGAACCCGCAACCCTCCAGCTGCAAGGCACCGAACATACCCCTACACCACCGCGCCCCAGTTGTGTTGTGTTGTGTTGTATTGTGTTGTATTGTACTCCACGTTTATATTGCGACCGAGCCACCCGCAGTAAAGATCCGAGAAATTAATCTCTGATTAACCGACCGACCGGGAATCCAACCCGGGCCGCCGACGTGGAGAGCGGGCTACCAACCCACTCGGCCACTCAGGATCTCTAATTATTTACGAACGATAAAGTACCGAAGTTTTGTATTACGAGGCAACCAACTGACGATGAAGACAATTAGGTCTATTGACAATATGCTGTACATTCATGCAAACGATCGTCTTTTGGACAAAATAAATTGTGTGGATAATCACGAGACAGCTTGCATCGCTCCTCATTGCCTGCGATCAAGAACGGATCTTTTAGCTGAGCCACGATGCAGAACAGTCACAGGCTGGCGTGCATTCCATGCCTCTGCCCTCAAGGATTGGAATCGACTGCCACTCTTTCTTCGTAGCTCAAATTGACTTCCTTTCTTCAAAAAGCGGCTCAAAACTCAATATTTCTCCTTGGCTCTTTTACCTTCCTCTGGCGTCTGACTACCTGCGCCTCAGATTCACATTTCGGAGTGACCGTACGCGCGTAACAAATTTAGTCTAATAAATATATAAATAATAATAATAATAATAATAATAATAATAATAATAATAATAATAATAATAATAATAATAATAGTAATAAATTATAATAATAATAATAATAATAATAATAATAATAATAATAATAATAATAATAATAATAATAATAATAATAATAATAATATAATACCTTTTCTTTAATTTGAGCGCCTGACAAACGCACACTATACCTTAGCGACGAATAGGTGCCGTTCCAGACGAATTTTACTGTTCTTAATTAATGTTTATTAAAGTCCCTGCGGGATCATGTATACCTCGGGGCATTACAAAAAATAGTAATAATAATAATAATAATTGAAAGGTAAAATCTCATCCCCCTCAGTTCCTTTAATATCCGTAACAGAACATGAACTGATTATTAGAACTGCACGTCACAATGACGTAACTTAGCCGATGATGACGCGACGCGAAATGTTTACAAAATATCCTTGTACATAGGCAATCTAATAGGCTACCTATTTAAATGTAACAAATCATATATTCCATATTCTAGTATTTTGGATTCTCGTTTGCAATGCGATCAGTTTTACAGCTTAACATCATCCTCGTTTCCTGTTTCATGGGTATAGGGACGCAGGCTGTGGAAAAAGGTAAAATATTATAGGCCTTATGTTAATAAATAGGTCTAATACTTAACATCATGACTGGGCTTTAAATTAATTGTACTTTTGAAAAAGACGATTTGCATGTCTTTATTTTCGATCGTACTTCTCTTCCGTACGTAGCATATTTGCGGGTCATATTCGCAGGTGAAGATTTATTTGCATCCTTATAAAAATTAACATTTGAAAATAGAAACACTTTGATGGCATCCGATTTTTCTGCATGTTCATCGCATTCAAATGCTAAGTAGGCCAATAGGCCTACAGTTCTATAGTCAGTGGTCAATGTGTAGACCTAACTGAAAATGTTCTGATTTCAATCAATCAATATAAATTCAATAGATCGCCCTTCAAGACGCCTACTCAGAGGCGCTCCCAGCCCAACCGCGGCTGTAAAGAGCAGCTTTTAGAGATGAGTTAAAGGCCGATAAGTTTGTCCTTGGTAGCAGACGTAGCTCCAATGGAAGGTCGTTCGAAATGGTCGGACCCACGACGGTGAAAGTCCGGCATTGCCTGGTGAAAGTGCGTGCAAAAGGGACAAGCAAGTTACCGTGGACCGCAGAAAGCAGTGTTATATCTTATTAATCGAATTAGGTCTTCATTGTGTCCATATAGGCCACATGTCTGTATGTAGGTAGGTATTACCTACATACAGACATACACATTTAAGTATATGCACACATAATGATCAATCAATCAATCAATCAATCAATTTCGTTTATTCACAACACCAAGCTGACAGGTCGCAACTTGTTACAGGTAACAGATAGGAAAAATTGTCTAAGCTCTAACAGTTATTAAATGGGTTGAGATAGCAAATATTATCTCTGCTCTAACTAAAGAAGAATTAGGCTAGTGGCAATGTTAGTTAGGGCACCAATATGGTATAGACCGGAGATAATATATTTAGTAGATGTTTTGAAATAGGACACGTGATATGAAATTGCGATCGTCCTTGGTTGGGAGGAGGAAACCGTGTGGCCTCGGTCTTAGCTCATACTTATACATGCATAAGTAGATGCACACACATACATGCGTTCTAGCTTGCATACATACATTCATACCTGAGATACATGCATGCATTAATGAATAAATAATAAAATTGATTAAATTAAGTAAGTGTGTTGATTTTCACCTAGAGGTTCTGATGACTGTTTCAATGCCGGAGAGAAATGGCCCCGTCAATTATTCCTCTGATCCAGTGTTGACCTTTGTCAACGTTGCCGGTCTTTCTCAACTCGAGTTCGGACTGAAGGGCTGCTCAGGAGCGAGAATCATTCTGCTCGAAGACCGACAAAACTTCACAGACTTTGTGGAGATCATTCTAGGAAAAGACGATAATTCTGGGACCCAGATTAGGCAAGCATTGAAAATTTTACATTACTTCTACTTTTATTTACATTTCTGTTACTTTTATTTACATTCAGTAAGTAAGTATATTCTTTATTTATCCAATTGCACAACCGCACATTGGTTTACATGAAATTACACATTATAAAGCATTCTTGTTAAAAACGTTTTTCCCACTAAGTTGTCAGCCCGCGGGACAATTCGGTCATGCGGTCTGGGACGCAGGGAATAAGGGAGTGTCTTTACAGGAGGGAGGAGCGGGTTCAGAACATGGCCCGGGTCCGCCAAGGCAGCAGTAGAGAGGTTCCCATCTTAATTTTACTTTTATTTACAATACCGGGTACTATTACTTTTAATAATTTAACGTCCGTGTACTAAACGTTACTGGGAAACCAATGCAGCTGGTCGTTAAAATGTTAACAGGGTTTAACGGTAGCGGTCGCTAGTAAAGGGCATCCGATTGGTAAGAGCGCTCGACTTTGTAACGCTTGAATTCGAGTCTACGTTGCAAGCATACAAACATGCTTACATCAATCAATCACTCAATCAATCAATCAATCAATCAATCAATTCAACAACAGCACAAGACTTACAGGAAATAATTAACAATCAGTCATTTTCAAAAGTTAATCTGCTGAGGCCGTCAACAGGACAGCCCTAAAGGATAAAATAATCCGCTATTGCAAGGCTGCCCTTTTCCACGTTACATTAACAGATGGCTAGACGATTTTTATGATCAATCTGATTATAGAAAACATGCATACATACGTATTACATATATATATATATATACATCTATATATATATACTACATCAATACATACATAATTTACATACCTACACAGTACACATATACTTACATACATATATGCATACATACATACATGCACACACATAAATACATGCATATATAATAAATTATACATTACATACCTAAATACATACATACATACATACTTGCATGCATACATATAAATGATTGCGAAACGATATTATTGGTTTCAGCGAGTGTCAAAACGACTCTTGGTGTGAGGTTCGGAACAGTTCGAACATGAAACCAATGTACTGTTATGGTTCCATCGCCTTCTGGATCAGCTTCCGGTCCCCAATGGTGGTCATCGGAATTCCCGGACTGGTTTTGACCAGCTGGTCACCTCCACCCTTCAGCAACGTCGAGCTGGATTTGATCAGCTACATCGGATTTAGCAACGAAAAGCAGGCGCTGAGTTTACATCTCAGCAGAGACAGTGGTAAGTTAGTCACTGGAATGGCTGCTTCATTTTGAACTTCATTCTCAACATAGATAGATAGATAGAGAGACAGACAGACAGACAGACAGAAAGACAGAGACAAAGAGACAGAAAGACAGAAAGACAAAGAGACAGAAAGACAAAGAGTTATAGAAACAGAGATATAGAGAGATAGAGAGACAGGCAGAGACAGAGTGAGAATTCCACTCGAATCGTTGCTCGACTTTAAGCTTTATTTTCCAAACAGAGACAAACAGACAGCCAGAGAAAGAAAGAAAGACAGACAGAAAGAAAGACAGAAAGAAAGAAAGACAGAAAGAAAGAAAGACAGAAAGAGGAAGAGAGATTGGTGGTTTAGTAAATCGAATGGTTCTAAATTCTGAGCTCTTTCCTCAACAAAGAGAGGAACGTAAAGAGACAGACAGAGACATATAGGTGGACAGAAAGTGAGAGGACCAGACAGATATAGAGACAGCTCTACGAAGACAGTTTGGTTAATCAGCACAATGGATGATTGATGTTGCGCTTGTTTCCACAACAGAGAGACTCAGAGGTTGATCCTGGTAGGCTATTCAATCGAATGGTTGTCTGGTTTCAAACCTTAACCTCTTAAAATCTGAGTCTGACTCATTTAATTTTCAGGCACAAATGTCTGCTACGTTAAAGAAGAAGAGGCGACGTCTACTCAACAGTGCGGAGACAATTTCTACGACAAGGTTTTGTGTGGCCAGTGTGGATGCTGTTACCACGAGCACAGACAACCGCCATGTTTCTACTCCATGAGTAAAATTCCAGTTATTTTCTGTAATGCTCTGGCTTTAGTAGCCGCTTACTGACGTTAGTGTAGTGGTTAGCGTGCTGGACTGTCAATCGAGAGGTGTGGAGTTCAAATCCCCATCAGGGCAGAAATTTGGTTCGGGATTTCTGCCCACTTCCGACCGTAGCCAACTCAGCTGTTGTGCAAAAAGCAGAAACTATAATTTACAGAAAATTAACGCTTAAAAATAATTTTGAACTTTGCTTTGTAACTAATTTTCGTTGGTAGTCCAGTGGCATTGTCCAAATCACCTCCCCTGCCAGTTTTAAGCCAGGAAGTAACAGGTTTCTGCATTCCATGCTGTAAGAGGCAGACCATTGATGTATTGAAAGAGCTGGGGTCAAAACCTGACCGCCAACTTCGTTTCAGTTACTTAGCTGAGAGGGTTAGATTCAGGAGCTAGGGAGTTGACCATCAACATTCCCGACATCTAAAACGCTGGGTAGAGCGCTTGACTGACAAACCCACCTTGCTGGAAAATGTAGACCCATTGATATTGATTTTGCTGGGTATCTATAATATCAGTAACTACGTGTACGTCTATTTAACGAGTTTTCACTAAAAGCTCGACAGGAAGTCTTAATTATATGACAATAAAACTCCGCCACTGATCGTTTTCTGTCAGTGCCAGTCCCAAGCCTAGATAATTGGAGGATTTTGCGATCTACAATGTGATACTGTAGTAATATTTAACGGGTTGTCGTTAAAGCTCGACAGGAAGTCTCAATTATATGACAATAATTTGTTACTGACCACTGTTTTATAACTAAGAAATAAAGTCATGTTCGTGCCTAGAGGAAGATATTCAGTGTTAGAAGGATTCAGAAGAAGTTTGTAACTACAAGAAGTTAATTACGCGTCTGCCACTGATGACTCTTCTAGTTACCTGAGCTATGTTTGTTGACCAATAAATGATCTGTTCCTAATCAATCAATCAATCAATCAATCAATCAATCAATCAATCAATCAATCAATCAATCAATATTTTTTATTGCAACCGGTAGCAACAACTCAAAAGAATACATTTATGACAATCAGTAACAACGTAACAACGTAATTGTAATAAGAACGGTGATGACACATAACAGTTAAATTGCGAGCGACTAAAGAGGAGTAGCTAACGGGAGCAATGGGTGGCTCCTAAGGGATTGACATCCCGCTAGTTGGAGACACCCAAGGACGTCCAATACATAGGTTCAGTAGATGGCATAGACAGAAGGAAACAAGGCAGTAAATTAGGTAGCTTAACTAAACTTATCTAATATAGCTTAACTAAATAGCTCGAGGATCAGTGCGTCGTGCAAACAGGCGTCGGTTGAATTGTACACATATTTAATACATGATATAGTTTTTCATAATTACAATTGTTATTCCTCTACGAGAAAACAACGTAGCTTTTTTTTGAATTCATGTCGATATAATGACATAATGACATTTAACATCGCGAGACTAACGCAGAATGCACCTTAGGGCTTTGTAAATGGGGCATTATCAAATTTCAGTTGTATTGTGTAATTGTATTGTATTGTATTGTATAGCAGCCTGTTAATATCTGTTGCCAATATAGCTCAGAAGGAAGTCCAGTCCGACCGGTGTCTACGTTCGATAAAGGAACTGAGCGGCGTAATTGTCTTTCTGGCGCAGACGCCAGCCTATGTAAGTGAGAACGTCACTTTCCTTATACTCGTCGGAACATTGAGACCGAACTTCACCTACGTCATCCACTTTGAAGCTAACGAATCAGATATTATTGACGACGTCTTTGAGCTACGACCTACCATACCACACTGGGCGCATGGACATCTACCAACCTATTTCGACTCGCTTCTTAACTTAAATGACAGTGAGAACATAGCAGAATCACAAGAGAGGGAATACTTCGGAGTCGAACTGAGTCATGTGTACAACGACACTGGTCGTTTTGTGGTAAATTTTAGCGTGTCCGGCCAGCGTACTCTAAGAAATGACTGGGACAATTTCACAGTCCAAGCGCTTGTCGATATTCAGCGAAGGCCAACGCTGGCTGAGCTGATCAACTTCACTCTGCTTGTAAGCAGATCGCTCGCTTTCAGCAGTGAAAAGATGGAGTTCATCTATTTGATACAAAACAGCTTTCCAGGTCTTTCCTACTCTGTCGACTTCGGCGACGGATCACAGGTCGAGGTATGCATGTCTTGTCTTTAAGGAGGCACTCATGGCGTGTGTGTGTGTGTGTGTGTGTGTGTGTGTGTGTGTGTGTGCATGTGTGTTGGATTTAAGTTGGCAGTCATGTGTGTGTGTTGGGTTTAAGTCGGTACTCATGTGAAAGACAATGGCCTCTGAAAACTCGTTTATTTTATAATGCGACCTATTTGGTCTTCATATTGATGGGTCTTTGATTCGAACCGGAAATCATTATCATAGATCCGAATTGTCTACCGAATATTTAATTAGAGAAAGGTATTCGATGAATTTAGAAGTCATTCGATAAGATGAACATAAAACAAGTGTCAGATAAGATATTTTAGCTTCCTCTTTAAATTTATTTGCACAGCATACAAGAATTAAGATGATCACACGTCTAAATAGGTGCGCGAATAAACAGAAAGGAGATTCTGCGCACTAGTCACTTGAGCTCATAGTTCATTGATGTCCAGCAAATTAAGGACAATACGCATCTTTATCATTAAAAAACGAAGCGATCTATTTGCCTTATTGACTTTCCGTTTGTCCGTTTTAGGTTTTCAGTTCAAGGCGCATTGAAGCCCGCAATTCCTCTGAACTTCCTGGATGGCTATTAACCGATAATGGTCTGTTCTCCAGTATTAACTCAACGGAAGCCGAACGCGACAGAAAGACGCCAGACTTTCTTAGTTGGCCCATCCATCACCTTCTGCTGTTCGACCACGTGTACCTCAAGCCAGGAAACTATGTCGTTAGTGTTAACGTCTCCGGATATATCTTAGTCGTAAACAAGCTCGATCACCACATCACTAATCTCGTCATTGACGTAGAGAGGAGACCGAAGCTGAGGGAGCTTGTCGGCGGACTGGTTTTCGCCGCATCCAGTCCGGCTTACAACAAAGAAGCAGTCTCTTTTGCTGTCCTCGTCGAAAACAATCATCCGTCTCTGTCTGCGGGGGTGGAGTTCGGCGACGATTCCGATTGTCTGCTGCTGCATTTGTCTCAGACCGTTTTGGCACCGGCATGGCTATCGGAGGAGTTTCTTTATAAGGCGCATGGAATGAACGACTCTGAGGTTGAAGAGTTCTTAAATTCGACACTGATATATGTTGGACACGAGTTCAGCCATACTTACCAAGCGAACGGAACCTACAACGTCATGATAGTAATTTCGGGTTATCAACCCGTTGTGCTAAAATCAGATAACATACGGATGACAGCCGTAATAAAAGTAAAGTCGAGGCCAACGCTATCGCAAGCAATCGGTCATTCCGTTTTGTTGGTCGATTCGCCAGTTTACGTTAATGAAAGCACAACGTTTTTGGTAGGTACAGAATACTTTTACCCAGAACTCGTGTATACGTTGAATTTCGGCGACCTGTCTTCGCTCGTTTTATTCAAAACCAATCAGACTCTATTTGACTGGAGTCTATATAAATACAAACGTTCCGACCATTCTGGAATCCTTCCAGGTGCCAACGCTTCAGGTTTCCGCCTGGAAACAGTGAAACACGTTTACAAGTCAACTGGAAGCTACAGCGCTGTGCTCTACGTGACCGGGATTCTTAAGGTCGTCCGAAAGTGCGATACGGTTTTTAAAGGTCAGAACGTATACGTGCAGAGAAGACCCAACCTGTCGGAAATTCTGCAGAACGACGTAGTCATGGTTGCTAGGAATCGCTTGTATACGAATGAGGATGTCAACGTCTTCTTGCTTCTTCCCAGCAATCTGTCCAATCTTAGTTACGCCGTTGACTGTGGCAAAGGATCGGCCGTTAAAGCCGTATTTACGAAGCTGTTGATCAAAATACCTGATTGGATCATTAATGGTAGCGACATCATCGCGAATCTTCCCAATCCTATGCAACTGAAAACCTTCCTTCTCACCACCGGGTCCTCCTTCTTCACAGCAACTACCTCCTGCCGTTACAAGACGTCAAACAACTATGCCATAGGGCTTAAAATATCGGGAAAAGTGGAGTCAGTTGGAAAGGAGGATTTCCATCAATTATTCATTCCAGTTTCTGTGATATCCAGACCGACCTTGTCCAAGGAAATCGGACGAATATCGCTGTTTATTCGTAAACCAGTTTACGTCTCGGAAGCGACAAATCTCATCGTAGCTGTTGATAATTATTTCCCAAAACTTCAGCATTCTTTAAGCGCGGAGAGAGAAGCTCGTCTGTCGAAAGAAGATTTGGTCTTTAGGCAAAACGTGTCTTTTCCAGATTGGTTAGAGAACAGAAGCTACTACTCGTCGGGCAATTTCTCGAATGGGATTATCCCGAGCGACGTCTACTGGACTGAAACTAACGTGACGTTTCTAAAATCGAAAGCATTCGATGTGACGTTTAATGTTTCAGGTCGGTTAGAGACTGTAGATCGATGGGAAAGCGTGGTTAGAAGCATACAGGTCGTTGCTGTCGATTTACCAAAACTGAGCGAACTGCTAAAAGACAAATGTAGAGTCATCAACACCAGCCTTCTTCTTGTCGACAAAATCATCGGCTTCGTCTTCCTCTGCCAAAAAATTGATCACCAGGAACAGTTAGACTTTAGAGTCGATTTCGGAGACAATTCGACTGAGCAGACATTCCTCGTGTCCTCTAAATTTCTTCTACCAAACTGGATTCGTACGAATAACGAACCAATCTTCCAGAAGCTGGTTCATGCAGCTCAACGAAACGTAACCAGATCGACAGAATTATATAAATACAACGGCGCCGACTTCTACCACATGTACTACACCCATGGAAAGAGAGAACTAAGAGTAACCGTCAGCGCAGACGAAGGATTTCGGATCAAGGAGAGCACAGAGTTCATCATCAACCATCAAGTGTTGATAGAAGAAACTCCAGTTCCGCCAACACCTCCAGCGCCGAAGTGCCGGCCGTACTCCGTCTCAATCCGTGGTGGAGGTATATCCTCTGATATGCCCGGGAAGTTTGGTCGCAACGTACCGATCAGACTGGAGGTCGTGACTTACTCCGACTGCCTGGTCGACGAGGAAGAGACGTTCGTCTGGGAGATAGTGGAAGGTGACGGACACTCGAAGCTTTCCAGGGTTCTGGACTCTCCCAACAAACGGAAACTGACGCTGGATGCCTATTCGCTTCGTTACGGAAAATACAAGATCAGCGTTAAGGTGAACGGTCGCAACTTCCTATCGTTGTAAATACAATTTCGTTTATTGAAAAATAGTATGTTCGCTAACGTCAACTTATTACATTGAAGGGAGGAATAAGATAACTTGGGCCTTTGCTGTCGATTACAGTCAGACCGCTGTTAGTTGACTGAGAGGCGCCCTTGTAACGGCTTGGCTGGGTTACGGCGCCATATAAATTGTCATTATTGTTATAATGTGTGTATTAAATAGGGTTTAAGAACTAGCTATCTAGTACAGTCCTAAAGAGTACGCGAGAGATGAATTTTTTCGTCTTTTCCTGGCAGTTCAAAAACATGTGGTTTTTGGCGCATGGTATACCTCCGTCTTAATGTGGGAGGAAACAGGCCATGGAGTACGTGGCATGAATTCCCGAGGACCGCCTGCAGAAGCTGATTGTCTGCCTCTTCCATCATAGTGGCCACATCAGGGTGCTGGGGCGGGAGGTTGAAACTTACTCAGTTTGAGCACCTATAGGATGTATATAATTCTTTTTTCTTTAAGTTCTCTGCCCTTCGGCAGGTTCCAACTTCCAATGACGCCAATATAATTAGCATGCTTAAATGTCTATAGTATGTTTAGATAATATGTACTTTAAAACAATTATGTTACGCATACTAAAGCGAATTTAGATACAGTCTATAACAGTGGTAGGCCTACTTAAACTGTGGTACGCGGCCCGACACCGCTCCGTGGGTGAGTGGCTACTAACTATAATTAGCGATTCGTATGTTTTTATATTTACAATTTTAATGTTTGCATAACTAACAGGTCAGCATAGGAAATTCCTCAAAGAGCGATCTGATTATGCGCGATGAGACGTGGATATCCATTGAACCGAGTCCTTTGCACGTAGAACTGATTGGAGGACCGGTAGTCGTCACAGGTAAGCAAACGCTGGAAAGAGCATGAAATTTGAACAGTTCAATCTGTGCTTCATTTATTTATTTATTTCGAAATATATCAAGTCTTGTTCTTCAATATATTTGTGTCTATTATTAATTCAAACTGACACACTGTAGTATGATTACTTGAAGTGGCGCTATATAAATTTACGATTACGATTACGATTACGATTACATCTCGTAGTATGGATGATAACAAGTTATTACAAGAGTCGAATTTAACTGTATGGCAGCAATGCAAGGCGCCCATCACGTCCTACTGCTCATTTTAACAACACCATCTATCGAATGAAAGGCTGAGTCGACCTTTGGGAGGGTAGCGGGAATCGTTCCCGCATCCATGCTCCTCTTCTGCTCTTCGTGCCGGAGTGTTACCATTCACCTAAAGCCCCTCCTCATAGGAAACGTTAGCCGACTGATTAGAACGCGCTCACCTTGTACGAGTACGGGTTCGAAAATCCATCGAAACAGTTACTGTCACCAACTCTTTTTTCTTTCTTAGTTGTGACCTACCTCAAGAACTTTCCTTATCTCTACATATAAATTGCTCAACGTCTTCTAACTGTTTAAGAATTAAATTGACACAGTTCTTTGAATGTTTCTTTCTTTCTTCAAACACAGTTTTATAACAACAACTCAACTCTTGCCTTAAAACAACTGTACTACACTGTATAGTTCAAATTCACTGTCATCAGCAGTTTCTAAGTTTGGCGCGCTAACTGCACGTGTAGAGAATCTATCGTCAGCCAAAGTTTAGGCTACTTTAGGCCAAGCGCCCACGAGCCGACAGCGCAACTAAGGCCTAAACTAAAACGCTTAACAATCGAATACACATTATATATATATCAACCTAAGGAACACCTGTGCTCATTATATATGCAAAACATTAGTTCACAGTTACTGTGTGGGAACCTTGAGCAAATCTTTCACAATTACTCAGGGCCGTCGATTGGTGCTCCGCCCTTAGATAGTAGCACTTAATATATTCTTGGTAATAATGAAAACAATAATTCTGTTATAATCTTTACTGATCAAAACCACGCTTTTATTCAATACAACTGAAATTTTCCGAAGGCCAACTCTCACCCAAAATGCTTTGATATCGCTTATAAATCTCGCCCCATTAATTTCAGCATCGTATCAAAATCTCGTCCATTGCATACAATGGTTTCTCAGTTTCTTCCAAATGTTTGTGCATTTAAAAAATGTGAAGTTCAACTGTAATTGTAAGTGCACATTTATATAGCGCCACTTCATCAGAACCGCTCTGGAACTAACACTTGTCTCAAACTGTTAACTGTCATGAATGTTAATTAAGCATCTGGGACGCGGTGGTGTAGGGGTATGTTCGGTGCCTTGCAGCCTGAGGGTTGCGGGTTCGAATCCACCTCAAGGGGTATGTTCGGTGCCTTGCAGCCGGAGGGTTGCGGGTTCGAATCCACCTCAAAGCCGCCGCGTAGGGACCCTGGGCAAGTCCTTCACTCGCAATTGCTCATGCGCTTCGGCGTGAAACTCCGACTCAGCGTCCGCGCAGTAGTCGGGAGCGCCTCTGAATAGGAATCTGGAAGGGGCGCTATAACAAGTGTTCAAATACAATACAATACAAGAATCACGAATAATCGTTAATGATAAGGAAATGTGATGGTTCATTGTAATTAGACCTATTAGTTCGAATGGTCTACTTTAGATTATTTCAGAGACGTGACCATAACGGCTGTCCACTACCAGGACGTAGATGAACATCCGAACATCCGTTCCAGTGATCCAGTCTTCACCTGGTTCTGCACAGGACCCAACGAGGAACTTCCTCAGGAACCTCTTAGTCGCAAATATCAAGGTACATGTAGGCTATATGTAATTGCAAAAGTCTTGAAATGATTCCGTGATCAATGGAAGTTTGTTTTAATACTGTAAAGTTAACGCGTAAGTAGGTAAACTGGATTCAGCCAGCTCTGGTGAAATCCAAGACTACAGTCTAGCGAACGTGACATGCAAGGAAACAAAGAAGGAGGTATTATCAAGAACCACTACCGATCCAAATACCAATAATAATAATAATTATGCTAATAATTTAATAACAATAATAATAATAATAATAGTAGTAGCAGCAGCAGCAGCAGTAGTAGTAGTAGTAGTAGTAGTAGTAGTAGTAGTAGTAGTAGTAGTAGTAGTAGTAGTAATAATAATAATAATAATAATAATAATAATAATAATAATAATAATAACAACAATAACAACAACAACAACAACAACAACAACAACAATAATAATAATAATAATAATAATAATAATAAGAAACAATGGACCATCAGACTAGAACCGGACTAGAGAAGATACTCAACACCGAGCTGAATGACATTCAGTGGCTGCAGGCTTCGCTTCCGATCAGAGATGGAGGACTTGGGACCAGACGGATATCGATGCTGGCAACTTCTGCCTATTTGGCGTCAGCTGCGTCGACCATCTCGCTCGTGGGCGCCATCCTGGTCGTGGAAGAGTGGAACGATGGGTCCCGGGAGGAAATGATGGAGGCTCGCAGGGATTCGCTGCCCGCAGTGATGGAGCCGTGCCCGGTACAACAGAAAGCTTGGGAAAGACCTCTGATAGACGGAGATAAAGCGAAGGTCTGGAACGGATGCAACGACCCACTTAACCAGGCAAGTGCACTGTCTGCTCCGCACGCTGGAGACTGGCTTGGGACTATTCCTTTGGTCTCCTGCGGCCTGGGATTAAGCAATGAGGCTGTGAGGGTTGCTGCAGGACTCCGCCTCGGACTAACGCTCTGTGCACCGCATCCGTGCCAGTTCGGGGAAATCACCGACTCGAGTGGACATCATGGGCTGGTATGCAGACGGTCGATGGGAAGGGCAGCACGACACGCCGCGATCAATGAAACAATCTGGAGAGCCTTCTCAAAAGTGGACATACCGAGTTCAAGGGAACCACCTGGATTAATCCGCACCGATGGCAAGAGACCAGATGGCGCCACATTGGTTCCATGGAAGCGAGGTAGATACTTAGCATGGGACGCAACAGCCATCCACACATGCGCATCATCTTATATTCACCTGACGGCATCAACCACCGGAGGAGCAGCAGAACAAGCAGCAGAACGCAAGATTGCCAAATACTCAACCCTCCCTGCCACGCATGAATTCGTCCCAGTGGCCATCGAATCATTGGGCCCATAAACCGCACCGGACTAGAATTCCTACAGGAGCTGGGCCGCCGTATCACTGAGGCAACAGGAGACCCACGCGAGACAAGTCACCTTTTTCAGCGTCTGTCCATTTGCACACTGCGCTTTAATGCAGTGGCATTCCGAGGCACTTTTGATCAGCACGATGGGGACGAGAATTTTTGACACAGTAGTTTAGTTTCTTAGAGCCTGAGGGATCTTTTCTACCTCGGGCGAAAAAAAAATAATAATAATCATAACAACAGTAACAACAACAATACGTTACGCACTTGCAGGAAGTGACGGCGGCGGTTGTTTTGGAAGAGGCCTCCTGGTGTCGAATGGCACCAGTCGTTCCATCATCTTCCGCTCCGATCAATCCATCTTCCGAGGCCTCCCAGCCGTCTTCATCGTCCACGTATTCATCACCAAACCGAGTCGCCCTCCGACGAGCACCCAGCAGGCGGTCCTCGTCCTGCAAAAGGGCCCTCCATCGATCCGCGTCGTCTGCATAGAGAACTGCGGTGAGTTCCTCAATATCGATGAGCGCCTTGTGCTCAACGCCACCTGTCTGAATTGTTCGAGTGTGGAGAAGCTGGAATTTCTCTGGGAACTGGAGTCTACCTGCCACGCCGTCAAGGAGTCGGACTGGAAGAGGAATATCTCCAGTGAGAACACGGCCAACAGACTCATCGTTGATCCAGGAGTCTTTTCGGCATCGGTGGGAGCGGACTTGCAGTACAGACTGAAAGTGACCGGTATGTACTTACATGAATGTATGTATATATGTATTTATATATGTATGCATGTATAATAATTATAATCTGGTTTTGATTTTTTGTTTTAAATCTTGATCATTTTAAATGTTTTGTTGTTATTTAGTTGTTTGGCTATGGTCTAGCCCTAACAATGTTATTTAAGTTTAATTTTATAATCATGCTGATCATAAAAATCGTCTAGCCATCAGTAAATGTAATATGGAAAAGGGGCAGCCCTGCAATAGCGGATTATTTTATCCTTTAGAGCTGTCCTGTTGACGGCATCAACAGATTAACTTTTAAAATGACTGATTATTGATTATTTCCTGTAAGTCTTCTGTTGTTGTTGAATCAATAAACGGCTGATTGATTGATGTATGCATGTATGTATGTATTTATGTATGTATGTATGTATGTACGTATGTATGTTTGCACGTATGTATGTATGTATGTATGCATGCATGCATGTATGCAGGTATGTATTCAGGTATGCAATCGCGCATATAATAATATATGTATGAGTATATGGCATGCATATTATGCACGTATATATATATATATTTTTTTTAATGAGTTTATGGCATGTTTGTATGTCTGTATGTACGCACATATTATGTGGGTATCTACACGTGTCTTTGTAGGCATGTAAGTATGTACATACGTATGCATGTAAGTACGTGCATACGTATGCATATGTGTGGTATGTAGATAGGTATGCTTGTATGAGTTAACATATTTGTATGTATATGTATATATATATATTCATCTTTGCGCTTCATATGGCGCCTTTTACAATATTTGAAGGGTGCATGCATTTCGCCTGAAGTGGCTTTATCTGTTAGGACAATCTCAAAAGACAACAATGACTGTAAAGTGCTGGCGACTTCATTGTCTTAGGCTCAGCAATATTATCAGTCCTCTCCATCGCCGTCTCATCTGCCCATGTCCACCGACGGTGCGCAATCAATGTCACCCCCAGAGGTCGGAGCTTCAACTACCCAGGGCAAAAGACATATATATTCCAAGAGACCCGGTCCACTATCGCCCCCTTGGTTAACTCAATGCTTACAATGGCAGCGCTTTTCAACGACTTAATTTCTGTTAGCGCTAAGTGAAAACAGCGTAGGCCTATACGATAACGATTATGATTTACGATTAGTGTTGTGCATAAGGATTGGACGACAGTCTACTCACGTTGGATCAAATGTCTCAAGTATCTCAACAACAAAGACCGTCATGCATGTGTCCTATAAAGTTTTCCCATCGATCTACAGTTTCTAGCCGACCAGAAACAGTAAACATAACATCCAGTTCTTTTGGTTCAGTTGGGACTGATGACTTTTGAAGGGTCTGTAATGGAGTTTCATAATTGCTCAGATACACGTATGGGGGGGGGGCCGATAGCGCATTGGATAACACACTGGCATAGAGAGCGAGAGGTACCGAGTTCGAGCCCCGTAGATGGACATGCTTTGTAGGCTGCTATTAGCGCCGTTGTATTGCAGGCTGTCTGTTCTGTTAGTAGTTAAGATTTATTGCATAACATGTAAATGTACAGCGCATTGCGTTTGTCAGGCGCTTCAATAAAGAAATTATTATTATTATTATTATTATTATTATTATTATTATTATTATTATTATTATTATTATTATTATTATTATTATTATTATTATTATTATTATTATTATTATTATTATTGTTAATTGGAGTTGTGTACTGTTTTCAGTGACAAGACAGGAGAAGAGTCATGCGTCTGCTGTCTACATCGTCCAGACCCGTTCTCAGCCACAGGGCAATCCTCCATCCAAACTCTCGCAAGATGCAGTAGCTGATAACTTTGTCGGCATTATTCAGGTCTCAGCTGGACCCAGGGCCGCCACTCCCTCTTGCCCGCTCCTCCTTCTCCTCCTATTCTTAGTATTTGCTCTCTGTGCTCGCTCCGATGGCTGTTTTTAAGTAAAAACTTTTAATAAACCTAAGACGCACCTTTTTAGAACTAAAGATTTATCTTGCTATAGTTTACAGTATACCAGAAGTAATTTGCTCTAGTACTTTTGAGATCTACTAGAAAAGTGTATATATATATGTGTGTGGATAGATACAACAACAAGCGATTGCCTTGTAATTAAATTAAGCAACTTTAACCTTTCAGTTCCTCCTTCAGTTGTTCCACAGCTTTAAAAATCTTGTACAACTTAGCCTTGCCTTCTCTTCCTAGAAAACCAATATTTCCAGACGTATGAAGTAGGCTATAGGTTACGACACTCTAAGCAATGATTATACAAATGTTGTTTTAAAAGTCTACTATTATCATTGCTATTTTAAATCAGGTTATAAATGTTTAATAGTATTTTCTAGTAAGAAAACTTATAAAAACCGATATTATATTCAAATTGTGCCCTAACCGAATTAATCACGTGTCAGATTTTTAAGATTCAAAGCCAATTCACTTAAGAGCTTTCGCGATTTAATTAGACAGTTACAGTTACAGTTACAGTTAATGGGCTAGGTAAGCTGTGTAAGTTTTTATTGCCCATGTCTTTGCATCCAACTGTCCAGTTTATGTTTGAATGTGGTCAAGCTTGTTGCAGTCACTACTTCCTGTGGTAGCTGGTTCCAGCGATCCACAATTCTTTCGCTAAAAAAGAATTTTCTAACGTCCAAACGCACATGTTCACGATACAGTTCAATTGGCGTCGTCAGAAAGTCCGTTAGTTTCGTAATACAAAATATGTAACATAACTGTAGTGCCCATTTTGGACACAACGTTTCAAATTGTGTCCAAGTCCGCGCAAATATATCCTCGATGGATTTGGTTCCATCTCGGCTGGCCCGGTGACCTGGAATGGGCTTCCGGTGGCTCTGCGTCTGACCCCAATAGGACACGTTGCTCATGCTCAGTTCTTCTCTGGCCTTAAGACTATACTCTTTGACCGAGGTTGGGCTGGGAGCGCTCCTCAATAGACCGTCTTGAAGGGGCGCTGTATGAAACTGCTGTAATAATAATAATAATAACAATCTCGCCGATCGTAAATTTAATTTTAGTAGAAGTGAGCGACATTAACAAGACTTAAGTTAAGACCTAGACGACATTAACAAGTCTTATCTTTAGAACTTAATGACAGCAACAAGTCTTAAGTTTAGAGGTGAATGACATTGACAGGTCGACGACATTAGCGAGCTGAAACAATAACAAAAACGGGACAATAAGGTTTATCAATTAAATAGAGAAACAGGCCATTAGCACAGAGGGGATTATGTCCGAGGTTATGTCCTACGCAAAATCGGGGATTATGTCCGGAGATTTTTTCTGGGGATTATGTCCTGCAATCAGTTACAAAGGGGCCCCGTAACAGTTCAAGCTTAGGGCCAAACAGTATAGATACGCTTCTGTCAAGGACATCTGTTAGTATTATAAAAGCGCAGCCATTTTACAGGCGTCCTTGCTTAACGGAAAGCTGCATTGGTTTCCCAGTCACTTTTAGTACACGCTTTGTGGTTAAAGTGTTTAATTAACCTTGAGAAATATAGGCCTACGTCAGTCGAGTACAAGCGTCGTGGACTAAGATAAGTAAGTAAGTAAGTAACATTTGACAAGCGCATATGCATTACATTGTATGCAATGATTACATGCATATTTGCAACATATTATAAAAATGGCATATTATTAGCTTATAGGCTAGCCGCTATGGATATACCTACACTGCACTGAACTGCACTGCAAGAATATGTCAAAAATGTGTCATAGAATCATAGTTGTATAGGCGCTCATAGCACCAGCTTGTTCCTTATTCCGGCCCAGAGATACCTCAAAGATACCTCGTGAGCAAGATTCACTTTCTGAAGATCAAGAGTGAAGTAGAATGAAGAAGTTGTTATGTAATAGCAGAAGTTTCAGCTTAACGACACTGTGTGATAGCAAAGATCATTAGCCATCGCGTCGCCCTCCTCCTCCATCCAGGCTTTGGACTGGCACTGCCTGGCACTAAGGCACGGAATTGCAGTGGCGTAGTTAAAAGGCTGTTATGGGGGGCTGTGTAGGGATTGACATAAACGTAAATGCATCGGACAGCATGGATCAAGGCAAGATTTCTTACAGATATCTACTAGATAGGCCTATCTCGGTTCATATAAGCTTTAAATCTAGTTTCACTGATTCATCAAATAATTCATAAAAGATTTTCGGAAATTACCTTATTTGGGCATTTGTTTATTATAGACCAGAAAGGCTGAAGCAAATGCGCCTCTTAAATAATAATTCCAAGTACAAGGAAGAAGCTAGTAATCGTAATCGTAAGCAGCAGATTCTAAAGCGTTACTCTAAACCTAAGCGTAGGGTACCATCTTATTCACAAGCGCTGCGTCGTAATCGTAATCCTGCTAATCTCCAAACTTCTAAAGCGCCACTCGAAAGCACGCGACGGGCACCAGCGGAGTTTAAAAGCAGCTATTAGGGTGGGCTGTGTAAACGTAAAGGCGTCGGATCGCGTGGATCAAGGCAAGATTTCTTACAGATTTCTACTAGATATCTCGGTTCATATAAGCTTGAAATCTAATTTCACGGATTCATCAAATAATTCATAAAAGATTTTCGGAAATTACCTTATTTGGGCATTTCTTTATTATAAACCAGAAAGGCTGAAGCAAATGCGCCTCTTAAGTAATTATTCTATATTAATCGTAATAGTATTCGCAATCTCCTAACTTAGAAAGATCTCCTCTAATGCTAAGCGCAGGGCAACACCTTATTCACGAGCGCTGCGTCGTATCAGAGGGGTTGTCCAGAGATCGCTGTCCAGTAGAGAGACCAAGGAGAGGAGGCCGAGCAGCTATTAACATGCAAGCGTATAATTATTTGCTATAATTTATATTGTCCTTGTTACTATGGGCCAATTCCTAAGTGAATGTTTGGCAAGTGTCAACCAAAGCAACTAATGTTATCTGACCTTACTAAAAGTCAAACAAACAAAGTCCAGACTAACTGAGGACTATACTGGACAAGACCAGTAGCTTTGTCTTATCACGTATGCCTATCATAAATCGATGTAATCATAATGTAGTTCTGAGACGATAGCGGAGCCAAAAAGTGGACTGAGAGCGTGGTGTAAATCACAAGAAGTTTAGACCAAAGTTTGACTGACGCTGGACGAATTAATACAACGCATCTCAGGGATCTGAAAACACATCAGATACATGTACCAACAAAATGGACAAGCTTGTCACAATCAATTATATATAGGCTTAACTCAGAATTAGGCCCAATGTCATGTAACACCCGCCTGAAGACCAAACGCAGGTGGATTATCACCGCGGCCTCCATGTTCGAAGGACTCTAGAAGCGTGGCCATGACGCACTTACTGGGGCAAGATCAGAAGAATCTGGATAGGAGGTCATGCCTGTGCCATCGCTGATCTAAAATTGAGTCATTCATACGTGTTCACACTTTAAGAGTAGATTAATTTACATGAAAAGTGCCTGAAGTGTCTAGCGTTCGAATTACTACTGTTCCAACTGGCCAGGCACGAGCCTTCATATGTGAAGCGCCACAACGCCAACGCAGTGCTTGAAATGGACTGTCTAGCAAAGGCGGTAAATTAATTATATACAATAAACATGTTATTGATTATTAAAATCGATTGGCGACAAAGCTACTTAGTAAATTTCCAAGCACCGCCACAGCAGTTGGGTCCTCATACCTTAGCTGGTACATTTGACATGTTTTGATATTGAACATAGATTAATTAAGGTCAACTGACCAATTACTTATACAGCTTAAATATTACAGCAACCGTTTTCTTATAATTATTATAACATATGTGATGTAACGTAATGTAATGTAACAAAACATTTATAAAGCGCCACTTAAGAGTCTCTCAGAAGCGCTCAACACGTGGCCATCAAACAGCTGAAAAAATGCGTCTGTAAGAGTTTAGAGAAAACCATATAGCATAACATAGCATAACAATACCATAACACAATAATAGAAAATAATTATAACGTAATTTATCATTCATTCATTCATTCATTCATTCATTCATTCATTCATTCATTCATTCATTCATTCATTCATTCATTCATTCATTCTAAGGACGTACATGTATATATATAGCGCACCTTCAAGAAACCTACTCAGGAGCGCTCCCAGTCCAGCCACGGCTAAAGAAAAAGAAAGCCCAACATAACAACCTTATCATTTTACATTAAGCCTATATATTTGAATCAATTGGGATACGGCACACATTAAAAACCAAGAGCAGTTAACAGGAAGAAATATACCTGAACGCAAAATCTGCCATGGCCCGAAATACCCATTAACCAACTAAGCATCTACCTACCTTGCTGCATCATGCCCAGATTGAGTCAAAACAAGACCACTATATATGGGATCTGTATGGGTCTGGACATTACCCCCTGCCATTACCCCCTGCCAGTACCCCCCTTCAATTACCCTCCGTAGGATATTTCCCCTGCCATTACCCCCCGGCAGTTAGTATATAATAGTATATACATACATATATATATTACATGTATTATATTTATTATTTATTCGTAATATGTAATTATGTATATTATATTAATATATTTGTTAGCTTGTATCTTGTGTGCATGCTTGCACTTCTGTTTATATCACTTTGAAGTAGCTGACACAAATAAGTAGGCCTACACTTAAATTAAATTTTGGGCCAGTAGATTGCAGCACCGAACCAGCATGATACTATGCAAATAAAATAATTAGTGTTAATTGGCTCAATAATATTAACTTGTTATTTCGTTTAATTTCAGTTTACTTATTAGTTTATACAGCCTAATCTTTTCATGCCGGTGTCCCGTGATATTCTATCCCCCTAAAGCATATCCCCCGGATGGAATAAACCGGTGTAGAGTATCCGGGGGATAAACCATTCTACCCCCCCCATCGTCATACGCATCACGATAGCCAAGATGAAAATCCAGTCAAAATCACTAAAAATGAAGTAAATTAATTTCAGGTCGACGTACAAACTAAAGTTATGCAACTTAAATTTTTTTATGTGTACAATAAATCCAAACAGTACGACTGAACACACTTAGAGACCGCCAATAATATAATAATAATAATAATATAATAATAATCTTTTCTTTATTAAGCGCCTGACAAACGCACTGCGCTGTACATTTACATGTTATGCAATTTAAATCTTAACTACTAACAGAACAGACAGCCTGCAATACACGGCGCTAATAGCAGCCTACAAAGCATATCCGCCCTACGGGGCTCGAACTCGGTACCTCTCGCTCTCTACGCCAGATGTTATCCAATGCGCTATCGGGCCCCCAAATTTAAACCGGATACTCCATTTCGCTAAGGGGATACTCATTATGGGGGATACTCTATCTCGTGACACCGGCGCTTTTCTATAATCTCTGCCTGCACTTCTGTTATATCTATTAAGCTAAATAACACGTTAATATTATTAACACTAACAACAACATTCAAGCATGTTTCACATGTAACTTGAAAACATGCAACTCTATGTAATGTTACTGCTTGTTTTTAGTTTTGTTGTTTTTCATTTCTCCTGATTGTTTTGTTTTTGGTATCAATAAATTGAATTGAATTGAACACTAATTATTTTATTTGCATAGTAGGCCTATCATGTTTTCTCGGTGCTTCAACCTACTGGCCCATGATTTAATTTAAGTGTAGGCCCACTTATTTGTGTCAGCTACGTAGAGGGATATAAACAGAAGTGCAGGCACACAAGATACAAGCTAACAAATATATTAACATACTATTATTATTATAAGTAAATAATAAACACAATACACGTAATATATATGTATGTTATGTATGTATAGACTATATATACTAAATGCCGGGGGGGTAATGGCAGAGGGAAATATCCTACGAGGGATAATTGCAGGGGGAAATGGCAGGGGGTAATGTCCGAAGGGGGGTAATGTCCTGTTCCCGATCTGTATAGAGCCCCAGATGGGTCCAACTAATGCCCATGGAGTTATTTTCGAGCATTTATGGTCGGGCCAGGGCTCTGAAGGAGCCTAAGCAAATTGGGGAAGAAGGCTGAGGAGTTGCATTTTTGCTTGGAGGGGGTTCAGTGAAGAGCCAAATATTAAAGCCACAAGTCAAAAATTGTCGTTCTTTGGTATTAACATTCTGTGCTGTGTTTTATACCCAGTAGTTGGGTGTTGGACAACCCGTCTCTTTCTAGAGAAGGCCCAAATTTTGCGCAAAACGAAATCTTAATCTGGACTCTGGCATCCTAGCATGGGCAAACAGTCTTAGTCTTTGATCTTCATTATCAAAATAACCTCATTCACAGTGGAGTGAGGATTGAGTATTGATTGGTTTTGTTGCTAGCACTTCAATTTGATTTCGCTTCATACGCAGCTGAAAAATGAAAAATCTGAACTTTTATTCTCAAATTCTGTAGTCTTTAGGCAAAACTCCGCGGGCCAGATCTGTATCATATCAATTTATATAGCGCATCTCGTAGTGCACACCAATCAGAAGCGCGTCCCAGAGTCCCAGTGCGAGAGCTTATCATGTATGTGTATATATAAAAGTGACTGGGAAACCAATACAGCTTACCTGAGAAGCAACAATGGTAATTAAGTATTCACTTTCTTAGCCTTGGCACGCAACTGAGAGCGGGCGGCTAGTCTTCTCCCTCTCTCCGTCTCATTTTCCCACCGACAGTGTACGGTCAGTGTACTCATGACAATTGACCTGACTAGGGGCGCAGGTGAGGCCGAAATCCCGAGACAAATTTATTCCCTGGATGGGATTTGAACTCGTGACCTCTCAGCTGACAGTCCAGCACGCTAACCACTACGCTAGCACGCACCTCTGTTTACATAGATCGTGTTTCTAGCACCTATAGCCTTGTTGTTTCTTGATCATACATGCTAAGTGCTGCATCATCGCCCTACAAATCAAACGGGGCAGCAGAGGTATATAAAGGCCATCTCTTTGCTGTGGTCTCAACAGTTTCCTCTATGTCACAGAGGCCAACACAACTCGATAGATTTCAACGTGCCTAGAACAGCGATAACAGACTCATCCAGCTGCCGATCATCGTGTTTGGCTTCAACAAAGGTGAGTGTTTTTACGGACGGACAGATAGTGAAACAGGCAAGCAGGCAGGCAGCGAGGCAGGAAACACGGAAAGACAAAAATTGTAATCGTAATCTCCAAAATTTATAAAGCGCCTTTTAAAAAGCTTTAAAGCTAAGCTTTGAGCACCGGTTTATTCACGATGACAGCGTCAAATAAGGGCGGGGCCCAGCTATGTTATGTCATATGGCAGGGATGGCTAACCTATGGCACGCGTGCCCAAAGTGGCACGCGCTCAATTTTTTGGGCACGCGGAACTTGGAGCGTCCCAAAATGTTCAAACTTAGAAATACAAAATCACTGCAGGAATCCACATTTTCTTTTATGAAGGATTTTTTTAACATCATTCTATGTTTGAAATAATGTTCTTTAAATTAATTTTTTACGCCTTTTCAATGAAAACGGTTAATAAAACCTACAACAGAAAAGAACAATTATACACTCGCACTGTAAAATTCCGAGGGGACGGCGACGGTATTTTAAAAGGTTTAGCGGCATTTTGGCACGCACCTTAAAAAAAGGATCGCCATCCTTGTCATAACATGGAGATCCAAAACCGGTTTGCAGAGAGTGGGTGTAAAGGATTATTGTAGTATTTTCGTTTATTGATCTACTCTAGCTGTCATAACGCAGCTAGTTACAAGAGTTCATTCATCGATAGTTACTGTTGGCTACAGTGAAACGTGTTAAGGCTTAAAGAGTCATGCTGGGTCAGGTAGATAAGCTTGGCTTTATTGTCCCATCATATAAATGTTTTTAAACATCATGAGAATGAAGTTTTTATCGTCTTTATTTGGGAGGACAAATGGATGTGGACGAGTGCGCAGATTGTACTGAGTTGGATGCTGGGCAAAGCCGTCTTAGTACATGCTCCGAGTCTGTTAATATGGCATTAAACAGAACATCGTCTGCTTCGCTCGCCAGGTTAGCCACTGTAGGGGTGTTTACAGGGAGAAGTCCCGCGCGTACTAGGCGGGTTTCGTTTAGATCGAGAAAGATTTGAAGGCGGAGGATCAAGTGTCTCAGGGCATAAATTGCTCAAGAGGTAAGACTTTAAATTTGAGTGAAATGCCTGCGGGTGATATATTGAATAGCTTGAGGCAGATGACTCGTGGGTGAGTGGAAGGGAGTGGTGGAGGAACTGCTAATAGTCTATTCGGAATTCAGAGGGAATTTCGTTCCATAATGGAGGTGCAGTGTGATATGTGGATCTGTTGGAGAACTTGAGACGAATAGCGAGGTGAGGTTGAGAGAAAGAGATTTGTGGATGATCGAGTAGAGGGAGGTGGTTGGATTGTCAAGAGTTCACGACGGTT
Organism: Aporrectodea caliginosa; assembly: GCA_020284085.1. Taxonomy (NCBI): domain Eukaryota; kingdom Metazoa; phylum Annelida; class Clitellata; order Crassiclitellata; family Lumbricidae; genus Aporrectodea; species Aporrectodea caliginosa. The sequence continues at coordinate 243,101 of JACEVL010000502.1, forward strand.
CTTGGGCTGCGATTGTTGTGTGAAGTTGTAGGTTAATGATAGGAGATCTCACGAAAGACAGACAAACGGACGGACAGACGGACGGATGGAGAGAGAGAAAATATTTGAGAGAGAGAGTGTGTGTGTGTGTGTGTGTGTGTGTTAGTGAGGGAGAGAGGGAGAGAGAGAGACAGAGCAAGAGAGAGACAGACATACAGAGACACAGAGAGAGAGAGAGAGAGAGAGACAGACAGACAGACATACAGACACAGAGAGAGAGAAAGAGAGAGACACAGAGAGAGACACAGAGAGAGACACAAAGAGTGAGACAGAGAGACAGAGAGAGACAGGCAGAGAGCCAGACAGATAGACAGAGACACACAGAGAGAGACCGACAGAGACAGACAGACAGATAGACAGAGACACACAGAGAGAGACAGACAGACAGAGACAGACAGACAGAGAGAAAGACAGACAGAGAGACAGAGAGAGAGACAGAGAGGTGCAGACCGACAGACAGGCAGACATAGTGCACATTGTTGTGGTTGTATTTCTTTCAGTTCTCGACCTCGAGAGATAACGACCAATTCATAGAAGCTCGTATTTAGGCAAATAAACAGCCGTCTTATTTATAGCATACTTCAAGGCAAACCTCTGAATACATTTGCGATTATCACATAGCAATCTAATTACCGTTCAATAAATGACCTAACAGCAAGATTATAGTTGACATCCATCCTAATTAGCTGTCTTGATATAGGGTCCACCATTCTTGAGATCTGTAGTACGTGACAATATAATTGTCTCCGGATATAAATGACTATAGCTGCAGGCCAACAGAAGTAATTAGAACTGTTGGTAATTAATGTACCAGTGTTTGGTCAAATCTGTTCTCGTTGTACTCGTTTTATCGTTCTAAAGCCCATCGCTAGAATGGATTATCTCTGGGCTGCGGGCCTTTGTCAGTCTAATTCATAAGGCTATTTTTATCATTTGATATTATGCACTAACTCTGTATCTATGCTACAGCAAGGCCTTTTGTGTAGATACAGCCTATTATAGTTAGGCTGCATTCGGCGTACATGTAACAGAATTTGACCGAGGTACAGTTTGCGTTTGCAGTTGGGATTTATGCATGTGAGTTAACCCATTTTATAGTTACCAATAATATTCTGATTTTTGCGTTAATTATTAAAATACATCGACATGACTTGAATGTGCATTAGTCGGATGATGACACATGTAGGATGGATATTCCCCGGATGGCAGAACAATTAATGGCGGGCGTGCAATCCGCACCAAAATCCTGGGCTAACACGGTCCGTATGCGGGGATCTTACATGGCGTGGCACCTAGGCCTATTCAGACGGGCAGCGTTAGTGAAGGATTTCATGCGATCAATTCATTACAAAATGAGGAGGGTTCAGAACGTGTATATTTACATTATATCGTTCAGCTTTAGTGTAGCGCTTTTGAAATTTTGATTGGGGCCCGATACGATAACATCTGGCGTACGAGATTACGAGTTCGACGTAGGGCGGATATGCTGTAGGGTATTAGCGCCGTTGTATTGCAAGTAGTTAAGATTGTTTCAATTGCATAACTACAGCAGTGCGTTTGTCAGGCGCTTAATTAAAGAAAATTATTATTATTATTATTATTATTATTATTATTATTATTTTTTTTTTTTTAGTTATTACTATTATATTATTATTATTATTATTATTATTATTATTATTATTATTATTATTATTATTATTATTATTATTTACATACCATTACGAGGTTCTGGGGTAGCACGACATTGGCCTAATGCCTTATTGCACCTGGAACATGCAGCGCAGCCATCTGATAGGAACAGGGCAGCCAGCTAAAAGGTGAAAAGCATATCCGTGATCTGGCCTTTATTAAGTTGAACAGGTTTTCGTAAATTAATGTTTCCTAACTGATAGTCTAAAAGCGATGGAAATTAAATGAACCACATCCCTGGAATGACCTTCCGTTAGATTAACATCTTCTTATATGGTTGGAAAACTAGATGGCAATTTTATTTCACGAGTCCTATTTAAAAATATCTACTGAATATCATTCTCTCTTAAGTCACCTTTCTCACGATCTATATTAGCCTACTGTACAGTTGTAACATGCTGCGATATTGTCAACTTGATTTTGAATAAACGAATTTGATTGAATGATTGAGTGTTCCAGCCATAAGAAGCTGCTTTCCGCTTTGTTCAGGCAAAAGATGCGATTTCGCAATCAATGCATTAGACAAGTATCTAAATTCGCCGTCTGAAATCTTCATTGAAAGATTTCTACTGGGTGCCCCATACATTATCATTGACCTAATTAACCTATAATAGGCCGCAATTATCGCAACTCAATTAATTTTCATACAGTCAGACAAAGCAAACCGCAATTGTAGATAGTGACTGCTTTTTTTACGCCGGTGTCCAAAGTATTTCAGCCGATGGTATCAGCCTATATATACACACACACACACACACACACACACACACACACACACACACACACACACACACACACACACACACACACACACACACACACACACACACACACACACACACACACACACACACACACACACACACACACACACACACACACACACACACACACACACACACACACACACACACACACACACACACACACACACACACACACACACAACACACACACACACACACACACACACACACACATTTATATGCATATATATACATATACATAATTATACATATCTATATATATTTCTATATATCTATATATATTTATACATTGATATATGATATAATCATATACACATTTCTATAGATATTTACATGTATATATAGGCTACACATTTATATATGACATAATTATTACATCATGTACAATTTCTATAGATATTTACTTATACATACACATTTACATATGACACATATCATATACAGTTATACATAACTTACCTCATCTATACACTACAGTTCTGTATATATATATATATATATATATATATATATATATATATATATATATATATATATATATATAGCCATCAATGAAACTAAAATAATGTGGAAAAGGGGCAGCCCGGCTATATATAGCGGATTATTTTATCCTGTAGGCCTATATATATAGGGCTGTCCTGTTGAGGGCGACACTGACTTTAAACTTTGTTATGACACAGTGTAAGTTTTGTTGTTGCAATCAATATACGGCTGATTATATATATATAATATATATATATATATATATAGTTAATTATTTATATATATATAGTTTCCTGTTGTTGCTGATATATATATATATTGCATAAGTAATGGTTGTATATATATATATATATATGTATATATATTATATATATATATATAATACGTATATAAAATATTGTATGTTCATGCGTAGCCTGCATGCGTTTGTCTGGCTATTCACAAAGTCATGTGCTCTACTCCTCTGCTGTTCTCGCAGTTTCTCCATGGACGGCGGATTCTCCTCGAAACCGGAACCGGTTTTCGACGAGGCGGATAAGTCGGAAATGAAGTCGACATCTGCGATTGACAGTGATGGAGTGTGGTCGCATCCAAACGGTGTAAACGGTGGAAAGAAGTACGAGATGGAGGTTCAGGTGGAATCGGAAACAGAAACATCGTCATCGCTGAAGGATGAGACGAGAAACTGTTGCGTGGAGAACCTGGACACGTGTTGCGGAAACAACGCGAGAGGTGTGCGCAGCTGCTGCATCTGCCTGAAGCGGGCGACGAAAGAGGTGTGCGCCGGATGCCGTCGTCTTAAGTGTAAAGACTGGGCAAAGGAGACGTTCACCGTTGACAACGCCAGGAAGAAATTCCCCGTCTCTCTCTGGCTCCCCAAATACAGGTCAACCTAATGATTATATATAATAGCATTCAATATATAACATTTAATATATATAATTTATATAATTATATATATATATATATATATATATATATATATTAAATAACTATGACATAATATCAAATATAACATGACTTTCAGACAATGAACTAATCAGCAATCAACCAACCAACCCATCAGTCAGTCAGTCAGTCAGTCAGTCAGTCAGTCAGTCAGTCAGTCAGTCAGTCAGTCAGTCAGTCAGTCAGTCAGTCAGTCAGTCAGTCAGTCAGTCAGTCAGTCAGTCAGTCAGTCAGTCAGTCAGTCAGTCAGTCAGTCAGTTAGTCAATCAATTTATCAATAAATAAATATTCGTTCATTCATAAATGCAAGCTTACACAGACACAACTTGTCACATTCAGCATTCAAATGTTTGTACAGTTCAGGCCTCAGATTCGACCAGAGTTTAGCTGGAGTTTATTGTAACGACCAGTAGAAGTCAGTTATCACTATGCATTGTTAAAAAGAACAATGGAAGGTTCGAAGGAAAGAGAAAGATAAGAAGACCAAGATCGCGCTCGATAGGCAACACTATTGAGAAAACAAAAGACTTGGACTAACATTGACAAAGCACTGAACTTGTCAACGACTTGGCCGAAGACAATAGAGATTCGTACATTCGCCGCCAAATGGCTGGCGTCAGGAACTTATATATATATATATATATATATATATATATATATATAACCAGACTTGCACTAACATTGAGAGTACACCACTTGTCTTGACAAATGACCGAAGATAAAATGGAAATATTTTTATTAGTAACAATCGACAGCAAAATGTCTAGCCTCAAGAACTGATCATTCACACACACGCACAAGCAAACACAGACCGCAAACCACACACATACGTGTAAATAGTATATTTTATTATATGCATACATATTAAGTATGCATATTATATTATTATAAATCGTGAATGTGGTCAAGTACTTCGTTTAGCAAATAAGCGATACTGGGTTCTAGACAATTAGGTGATTTCTATGCGGATTTTTAACGTAAACATACCAATAAAATTGACTGTGACACAGTGAACTGTCTTGATGTACACAGGCCGAATTACTTGCTGGGGGACTTCATCGCAGGACTGACGGTCGGTTTGACCGCCCTGCCTCAAGGGCTTGCCTACGCAAAGATAGCACTCCTGCCACCTCAGGCAAGTTCAACCAAACAATCACAGATTACTGTCTATATGAGTGATAATTTTATGGTCTTTCGGGTCAAATTTGCATTTCTCGAGTAATTCAATGGTTTACATTGGTCATGCATAAGCAATATTGTAACGCAAACAAGAAAAGCTTTTCCACCTTCAGGTCATTCTCATTTCCTGCTGTGGACAGACGTTATTCGATCCACTAATTCACTAGAACTGAGTTTCATCGTCAGCCTGTCCATCCATCCATCCATCCATATGGGCTTCTTCCATCACTGTTTGATAAATATTTCCTTAAGGGTGTAGCTATCCATGGACATGATACTAGAGCATCCTGTAAATATCGAACCCCAGAGGCACGAACCAGGACTAAGCAGCTCTCAATTAAATGCTCAGGTCCACCACTTTGGGATTATCTTCATCCCAATTTAATAAATATATTACACATGGCTCAATTTAAAGCTCAACTGAAACATTATCTGTTGAACAAATAAAAAGAACATTACTCGATAGATTGTACCTGTAGTTAAGATTGTTTATGATACAACTGTGAACATTATAATATGTTTTGTTTTGATTTTTGTTTTGTTTTAAATCTTGTACTGCAATGTTTTGTTATTTAGTTGTTTGGCTATATGATTTAGCCCCTAACATTGTTATTTAAGTTGAGTTTTCTATAATCATATGATCATAAAAATCGTCTTACCATCTGTAAATGTAATGTGGAAAAGGGGCAGCCCTGCAAAAATAGCGGATTATTTTTTCCTTTAGGGCTGTCCTGTTGACGGCATCAGAAAATTAACTTTTGAAAATGACTGATTGTTAATTAATTATTTGTGCTGTTGTTGAATCAATAAAAACGGCTGATTGATTGATTCTTTTAAATTTATTCCTCTGTCGTTATGCCTTGTAGCATGGCCTGTATTCGCTCTTCATGCCCTGCTACGCCTACTTGGTCTTCGGGACGGCCAAGGACGTCAGCATCGGCCCAACAGCCGTCATGTCTCTGCTGACCAGTGAGTTCGCTGAGTCCCCGATCGAGGGCGACCCTACCTACGCCATTGTTCTGGCCATGATGTGTGGAATCATACAGTTCCTCATGGGATTCTTCCACCTCGGTATGATTATCCACAAACTCAATTCTTCCAGTTCACAGTTTTACAGTTGCACTAAATAATCGTAATAGTAAGCTTCGGATTTATACAGCGCACAAAATGTCAAGTCGTGCGAACCAGTTCACTCACAAGCGCTTAGTCAAAAAAAGTCAAATCTGGCATGGCAGGTGAGAGCAGGTTCAGCACGAAGTAGAAATAATAATATGAGGCCTAATCTAGCCTATTTAGTAGTTAAAGTAGTAGGCCGCAAAACGTAGTTAAAGTAAGAGGCAGGGAAAAGGTAGTTAATGTACATGCAGTAGGCAGGTGTAAACGTAGAGTAGCTAAAGTAGTGGCCAGGTAAAAGTAGTTAAAGTAGTAGGTAGGTTAAAACGCAAAGTAATTAAAGTGGCAGGCAGGTAGTAAAGCAGTTCCAGCAGTTGTAGTTAAATCAGCAGTAATTGTAATAATTCTTATCGCCTTCGTGAGGTTTTTGTAAAGCGCTATATAAATGGTCATATATGGTACATAATAATAAAGGAGTTGCTGGTATCAGCAAACAAAGAATTATTTAGAACGCACTGGTAGTTGTGTCAAAATATCTTAAGAGACCACATTCACTGTCCAGTTGTAGGTCACACCGAGTATCTAATCCAGATATAGGTCTGAGTATCTGGAAATGGAAGCTATCTACACTGAACTAGTTGTAATAAAATCGTTATGTATCAGTCGAAGTAACTGTCAGGTACGAAGGTATCTTTCTCAGGCAATGCAAATTTACCAGCACCAGCGCCACTATACCGCTAGGCCCCTACTTATATTCATTTCCACAAGACAACCTCTTTGCCATCAAATAGCTCAGTAACCTCATGTAAATTTTAACCCGTGTCAGCGTGGTTAAAAGAGTACTGCAAATGTCTATCAGGGGTTCAAATTTACGTGAGCAAAGAAAGGATGTCTTGTGGAATTGAATATAAGTGGCGTTATAGTGGTGCTGGTACTGGTAGTACCAGTGCTAGTAACTAGACACTGACTATAGCCTGACTAGTATTAGAGTTCACTAAGAAAAACTTTCATCAGTGAGTGAACAGCGATCACATTTCAATGAGTCTCCACTGACACCTCAACGCCAAATCAACGGATCGGCTGCTTAATTTATTTAAAATCCTGGTTCGGTTCAAAATAATTGTGACTTTAACCGGCTCCAGCCAGCTTTCAAGACTATTTTATAATAATCGGTTTGAAGCTAATTTCTAGCAAAAGAGCTGTTTACACCGACGACTCAGCGAGAGATTTCGAAACAGCTGGAAGTCTATTAAACTGGTTTGAAATTACGGTCGCAGCAAGCTCTAATTATTGTTAATTTTAAAACAAGAACCGGTTCGAAGCTAATTTTTAGCACAAGGACCGGTTTAAACCGACCCAAGGAGAGATCTTGAAACCGCTGGTGGTCTTTTAATCTAACAATGGAATGCCGTTTGCAGCAAGCGCTCAAGGTTAATTATTTTAAAATAAGAACCGGTTTGAAGTCAATTTTTAGCACAAGAACCGGTTTCAAACGACCTAAAGATAGATCTGAAATCGCTGGTGGTCTGTTAATCTGACCCTGGAATGCCGGTTGTAGCCAGCTTTTAAGACTAATTTTAGGATAAGAACCGGTTTAAGGCTAATTTTAACACAGAGACCGGTTTAAACCGATCGAAATAGAGATCTTGAAAACGCTATTAATCTGATTATGATCGTTATGATAACGTTTTTTGGCAGCAAGTGCAGCAGGATCTTTCTATTCATAGATCTCGCTCGAACGCCTTTTGATAAGCACTTGTTTTGTTACTTAGAATTTAACCCAAGCCCCCTTTTTTTACCGACATCGAAGGGCATAAGGTGATCGAGTGACTGGCTCAAAGCGGTTCTGAAATGCCTTTCAGAGATAGCAGCGATCTCAATCGAAGACGATAGACCTATTTCTTAGGAAGTTCAGGGAGACGATCCGTTGAGATAACGTTATTCATCTGCACAATCTAGGCCGACATATGTTTTAAGAGTTTATTATACGTTTCTATTCATAGCTCATATCAGATGAGTTGATTTGTTTTCATGATTTATTATGCCTCTTCATAGCAAAATCTGTTAAGGTTAAATCTTTTAAGGTTAAATCTTTTAAGGTTAAATCTTTTAAATCTTGTAAGGTTAAGCAAATCCGAAAATAGCCTAACTACGTAGATTATTTCATTTAGGTTAATTATACCACTTCTTGACCTTTGCATCTTAAAGTGCTTTTAAAGGTAATAATCTGTTGCCTGTAGTTTTATTTTTGCAGCAACTATGTATTTGTCTCTAATACTGAAAGCCAATATTTCCGGATTTGTCGTCTATTTTTCAAAATCGATGCCTGCCGCATCCTACACATTATCATAACAGCGATTGGATTATAAGCTTAATGATATAATCTTTCTTCTAAAAACTTTCGCTATGGGTGCGTTATTCCTGAAACTCTAATAATATATTGTTGAGTTTGACAATCTAGAACCGCAGACAAGTAATCCGTCTAGATCCTTCAATAATATATGATACTCTTAGCACCGACTACTCATGCCTTCCTTTGATGTCTGTCATTGGTGCGCCATGCGTAAATCAATCCATCAATCGGAATTTATATAGCGCCTCTTCAAGATCTCACTCAGAGGCTCTCCCGACCCATGCCAGGCGGAAGTGAACAGTCTTGAGCAACTGATAGAACGAACATAATATAGTAATCAAGCCTCTGTAATCTGTGTGAAACTGTGGATGGTATGCTCAGTTGTTGTTTTGCTAATTTGTTTGCACTTCTGAGAGTTTTTAAAAGCGCTATAAAATTCCCTGCTACGACTACAACTTTTGCAGTTCTTCATTTCGGAGGCCGTGTCAAAGAAGACTATTATCAGAATAATGACTAAGCGATTTGTAAGGCCTCAACTTACCTCATCTTATTTTTACCATGTCTTACCTTACATTCTTTAACCTACCATACCATACCTTGCTTTAGCTAACATTACCATATCTTACCTATCTTACACTCGTTCAACATACTGTTTACACGATGCAGTACATGCTAACACTTTATTATCTATTTTACCATCAATTGAGAATTGAAGATTCGAGAATTATTCTGGGCCAATTATCTCTGATCATCTTTAGTTAATTAAGCGAATAACGTCGTGCTGTTAATTGCTTCTGGCATTCATTCAGTTTGTACTTTCTACTGGTCAATGTAGGTTTCTTGGTGGACTTCATTTCCCATCCGGTCATTCATTCCTTCACAATGGCTTCCGTCGTCACCATCACCTTCAGCCAAATTCCGGTAATATAGTAATATATATTGTTACGATCTAGCTCTTGCTTCAAGTGCTAAAGTTCATTCAGACTATGACTTCAAGAGTAATAATAGCTTACATTGAACATTTAATCTGTTTTTCTATCAATATTCTTAATTATTATAGCTAAAATTTCATTGTCCTAAGCTAACTGAAACTAGTTAAGATTTTGAATGGAAGATTGTTCCAGTATACGGTCCAATATGGTAGTGATGGCAGTGATGGCGTTGTTAGTGATGGTGGTCACACATCAGCATAGGTGTGATTATGGTCGTGTTAATCCTGACGGTGAAACTGGCAATTTGCGAAAATGTGACACTGTGACTGAATATCATCTCCTGCAGTACTAATTATTTGCAATAATCAAAAGATCCGAACAGTTTTACGCAGAGACAAGCAACGATACATAATGCATTGAAAATATAATTAAAATATTCTAAACGTTACACAAAAGAGTAAGACAAATTTTATATCGGAACATTTTAGTTTAAGTCTAATTAGTTAACAAAATAATGCTTAACAAGGAAATAAGGAATTACCAGATCTTCTAACTTCTTCAGATTTGCTTTTCAAAATGACCATTTTATTAAAATGTAACGTTAAACTAGTGAGAATACCTCAGGCATTATCAGAAGGGTTCGCTCAGCAAGCATGGCTGATTGAAGGAATTATTTTCTTTTGGGGCACAGTCACTTGTTATATGTATGTTCCCTTTCTGTTCCGTAGAATTGGCTCGGATTGGAGGATATACCTCGCGAGTTTGTTCAACAGGTTTATTGGACATTCAAGAAATTACCAGAAACAAAGTGAGCCAGTTAAAAACATTATGGGTGTTATGCACATGAATGTTATTATATGTAACATAGATTAACTGTGATGCGTAAAAACTTATTTCATTTTCATGTCAATAAACGTATTTATTCACGAAGCTTTAAATAATTGATTTGCCAGTTAAAGCGGTTTATTAAAGGCGATAAAGATGAATGTTCTACTGGAGTTTCTCTAGGATAGCCTCCAGTATTATATAATAAGCATCTTTTTAGTTGTCGTGGATGCTATCATAGGTTGACGTATTCTAAAAAGACTGAACGCTCCTGAAGCTATTGCATTTGAGGTCTAATGAGATTAAATCAGAATTGGCGAGCATTTAAAATAATGTTTGCCTTTGTGTTAGAGTTTCCATGTCACAAAGTATATACGTAGGCCTATATGTAGCTATATGCATTTGTCAGATAAATCTTTAGTAGATATTTATTCCTGTTGTTGTTTTATTATCGCCTAGGCTCTACGACTTCGCACTTGGACTTGTCTGCATGATCCTTTTATTTCTGATGAAGGTCGGTTTTTTCAACCAATCAATCAATGAAACTTGATATAGCGCCCCTCAAGATATCTACTCATAGGCGCTCACAATCACCTTTGCTCAAGATGGATGTATTCCGCAATTTTAAATCTGTCTTCTCTATTCAGCAATCAATCCAGGAATCAGTATTTCAGTCTAGAAGTTCGCAATATATGTCTGTGATGTTTTCTGACATCATGACATCATTTAGTGCCTTTGTGAAGTTCTTAAAGACGCTGTAGAAATAGCCAGACACCATACACAGGCAAGACAAAAGACTTCGTTAACAGATTTACCTTTCCTTGCAAAGCCTGCCAGTTGATGACAGCCTCGATAATATTCGTAAACCTATGTGTATTATATGTGGAACAATGGAATATATGGCTCAATAGTGATCTGTTCAATGAGCCAATGTCATTATATTTGATATCAGAAAATGAATTACACGCACACTGTTCATCAAATCATAACTATTCATTTATTCAACCTAAATTTCTGACTACAGTGTCTAAGAATATAAAAGAAAGTTTTGCCAGATGGTCTTCTAATGTACTAGCTAAGCTATATCGAGATCTGCTGTTGATTGCTGTTTTATTTGAGCTGCTGACAAACATTCTCACATATTATGTCTTGGTAATAACTGTAGAACATGAAATCGTTCACCTGCATGCTGCCCAAGAGCGATAACAAACTAGTCAGAGCGGCCAGGTACTGCGTCTGGCTACTCAGCACAGGTTTGTATTAATTTTGTGCTTTAATCAATTAAAAATATAGGTAGGCACATGTATATTCGTTTATTATCTAGGCCTATCTAGTTGTCAAACCGCAACCAGGTAACATAAATGTTAGTGGAGGCCAACATGGATTATTTTGGACCAAGTACACCGTCAATTGGAAGAATCAAGGCCAGCACTCCCCTAAATTTAAATAAATCCGCGCTAAATAGCAAGGTCAAAACTAGCGTTTGCTCACTTAATTTCTCACATTTATATAAATAATGAAAGTCCGTGCATTCTCGTAGGAATATTATAGAGTAAAGTACAGATAAAATTAAATCTTAAATCGCTTTTATAGCCCTCTGCACACTATTTTTGCTCTATCATAATAAATTATAGCTTATGGTTTATAAAAATTATGGCAGCGCCAATCAAATTTATTGATATAACTACGGTATCTGCTATTAACAGCGATAGGCTCTTATCTTGTATAACTGTAAACGGAATTCTGTTTCAGCATAAATCAAAATTGTATAATTACAGAAATATTTTAAACTATAAGGTACAGTAGCCTGAAACAAATGTAGCCTAGGTCTTTGATTTTCCTGTCTCATGCCTCTTATGACCGCTTAATCGAAATTGCCAGCCAAGAATTAAAGGCAGCAACCGACTGGTTTAAGGCTAATAAATTATCGCTTAATCTCACTAAAACCAATTTTATAGTATTCAGATCTAATAAAAAGCAAATACCACCCAGCACGAATCACATTACTATAGATGGAGTAAATATCCCCCAAGTAAACTCATCTAAATTCCTCGGTGTCCATATGGATCAACACCTAAAATGGAACACACATAGTCTATTGATGAAATTAATAAAAAAATAACTAAGAGTATTGGCATCCTTAACCGGATATCTTACTTGCTACCATCTCAGATACTGATCAACCTATACTACACACTTATCTATCCATATTTCACCTATTGTAATCTTATCTGGACCTCCACTTATTCCACTCACTTAAACAAATTAAAAATAGCACAAAAAAGCACTACGAATTATAACCAAATCTCCTGTAAACTCTCACACTCAACCTCTATTTCATGAACTTAAACTCCTAAGTATTACACAAATAAGGTTCACTCAGACCTGTGAATTTATGTATAAGTACCACAATAAACTCTTACCACCTGCATTCATCGACTACTTCCCCCCCATCCAATCTACCACCCTTACAAGAAGCAAACATGATTATAAACTAATACTCTTAAGAACTAACACCCGCAAATTATCTATTAAGTATCAAGGCCCTCTACTATGGAATAACCTACCTCCTAGTATCCGTACCTGCAGCACCCTTCCATGGTTTAAGCGTCTGTTACGAGCACACACACTGGAGCTTGTAGTATAGTCTTTAGTTTTTAGTTAAGTCCTTATTCACTATTGTAAACCTTTTTCATTTTTTCTTTACCGCCTCTAACACACAAGTCAGTGTTCCCCTTATTTCTGTTTATCAATAACCTCCGTCATCTTTCAATTATTTTACTGTACTATCTTAGGCCCCCTCTTAGCGGGACTCGTCCCTTTGGGGTGCCTATTTGCTCCCACTCCACTCTACTCGTGCTAGCTCTTTGTAACTTATCTTGACTTGTGTTTAACTGGTTTTACTTTTCGTTGATCATTTTACTTCCTCATTTCTCATACATGTTGTACCTTTTTACTATGTTAGAGCTGTGTTTAATCATTATGTTTGTTATGTTTTCTCTTATTGTTGTTGGGAACAATAAATTGAATTGAATTGAATTGAATTGAATTGAATTACAAATCTACACAAATATCAGGTCTCAGAAGCAGTCATGTCATGGCTTTAAAAAATCTGTTAAAGATCATGCTAAGACGCTAGTCCACCTTAAGTACGACAACTGACATCCAAGAGACGATTTTTAGAATAATATATAGGCGCCATATCAAGTGTCTCTTTATATGAGTACAGAGGTACATGTAAATGTATACATATGATTTAAAGATTACGAAAATAGTTTCCTAGCTAAAGACAAGTGGTGCATAGCAATTAAATTCATCTGAAAGTACCAAAGGCATCAAATCGTGCTTGTGGTTGATTGTATGATAAACTTATTCTATCGGCGTATATATACAGCACCACTTAGCGAACGAGCTTTCTGGCAGCGCCAACGAATTTCAATCAATCAATCAATTTGTTTTATTGTCTACTAATGAACGGAATAGTGTAGTAACATGAAAATATCAACTAAGTGATAAATCGTTTATTGCAAAAGTAGCAATGCTATGTTATAGCCTATAATTATGAAAAATGCTTGAAGAAATTATTTCTGTGAAATTAGCCTAAATTAATTTAAAGGCATTATGGTATAATTAAGTGCATTTAGGAACTGAAATAACTGCAGTTCTTACTTCACCTACATGTCTCTTAGTCATGGTTTACTTTCATGTGATATAGCTAGAAATGCCGTGGTTGTTGCGGGTGCAGCGGGACTGGCAGCCATTTTGATGTTGTACGATATGGAGCCTTTTTCCTTAACTGGCGACATTCCTGCTGGTCTGCCGCCGTTCAAGCCACCGTCTTTCAGTGTTTCTGATGGAAATACGACTTACAACGCCGAAGATATCTTCAAGGTATACAATGCATGAAAGATAACCAAACTCATGACAGAGCAACCATTATTCACAGTTTAGTACAGTGACTTCTATCATAACTTTGCGGAAAGACAGCCAAGATACCAGCCGTTCTTCACTGATAACTTGCGTCAGGATACTGTCGAGGTAGTAGCATACTATATTACAATCAGAACGCAGGTGAGGTAAGGTGCTCAGTTTCTTCACAAAGGTCCTCATGCAGCAATGGTCCTCATGTAGCAATGGTCCTCATGCAGGAAGGGTCATCATGCAGGAAGGGTCTCATGCAGGAAGGCGTAACCACCTGACAACAACCTTCGATGGGCCCACATTGAGCCAGCTTCTACAGAATTTTGACCCGCTCTGGTCCCAAAGATTGTGGCTGTCTAATCGTAACTAATTGCCATTGTATCACAGACGTGTATTCGTGTCAGAGAGGTTGCCCTTAGAGGTCCAGCGCCTCTCCAATGCCTCTATGTTGCGTTTTTAAAAGACTCCTTATCAGACGTATCGCTTGGACTATCGTATTACACACGCTTACTAGAAAAAGATATAATCGGTTACTACTTTTTTTCCAGAAAATTGGTCCTGGGTTGATAGTCGTTCCTCTCCTCGGTCTCGTTGAAACGGTGGCCATCGGAAAATCATTTGGTAAGAAACGATTTCATTCTTGGATAAGTATAAATTACAATTTTCTCATATAAGATACAGTTGATTTTAAATCATACGCAAGCATAATCGTAATCGTAAACTTCAAATTTATGAGGCGCTGCTCTACAGCTGAGAGAAGGGCACTAGCTTATTCACGAGCGCTGTACGACACAAGGTGTGCACTATCCCTGCGGCGATTTGGTGTGGCTTATAGGCCTACTGAAGAATGTCAGACAATTATTTGCTCATGAAATTAGGCCTACGTAATTCACCATGATAATTATAATATAGTACATTACGTAATCGGGCACAGTAAGAAAACATGCTATAAACGCCAAGAAGACAGAAAGTTAATGTTTTCGTCGTCGTCGTCGTCATCATCATCATCATCATCATCATCATCATCATCATCATCATCATCATCATCATCATCATCATCATCATCATCATCATCATCATCATCATCATCATCATCATCATCATCATCATCATCAACAACAACAACAACAACAATAACAACAACAACAACGATAACATCATAATCGTCGTCGTCACCATCGTCATCTTGATTGTCATGATCGCGATCTTCATATCTTTCCTTTCGATCATTTTCTTTTTCGTCGGCTTCCTGATAAAATATTGTTACGAGACTTTCAAAATTATGCCACCACAAGGGTAAAAAGCCTGTGTGTCATCATCTCTATATTCCTCTGTCTACACTCTTTTATTTAAACAGCAAGAGTCAACAAGTACACTGTGGAGCCGAACCAGGAACTGCTAGCGATGGGTGAGTACTTTCCTCTTAGAACTACTGGCATAGATGAATCTTGACTACTGAGAATTCTGACTTAGCAACAAGACATCACTTTGACATATTAAGTCGGCCTTCCTCGCGCAAATTGCTTGTGGCACTGAGAAATCTCGGAAATTTGTTTTACCTTCCAATATAGCTAATCAGAATTGCATCACTGACGGATTCGGTTTGGGACCACTTACCAGCCTGATCTAAATTAGTGTGTTTTCTAGGACAACGTGTGCAGTTGACATTGTCGAATAGGCAGTTGACTTGTCTGTAGTGTGCAGTGTTTTGTCTGAAGTTTTGAGAGATTAGCTTAACCCTCGGGCTACCAAGGGGGGGGTGGTTGCCACCCCCCTAGGTTTTTTTCATTTCGAACTTTTTCCGTATGGAATAAAAATTTGACCTT
Organism: Aporrectodea caliginosa; assembly: GCA_020284085.1. Classification (NCBI taxonomy): domain Eukaryota; kingdom Metazoa; phylum Annelida; class Clitellata; order Crassiclitellata; family Lumbricidae; genus Aporrectodea; species Aporrectodea caliginosa. Next base: position 259,176 of record JACEVL010000502.1, read on the forward strand.
TTAGGTAGCTGTAGGGGGTTCATTTACACACGTTTTGAGGTAAAATGTGAGATGATATCTCACACCGTTCAAAAGTTATACCCAATATACCCGAGGTACCAGAGGGGGGGTGGATACCACCCCCCTAGATTTTCGACTATATCTTATCCGTCATTTAATATTAAGAGACACAAATTATACCATTCTATAGAGGGAATGTGGGGCTACATTTCTATGGTCACTGAGTTGACCTGAGACAACCGGAAGTGCTCAAAATAAATAATAATACGCGTAATATGCGTGAAAAATGGCTGAATGGAAGGACTCCCCCCTTAGTTTTTTGTCTGTAGCGTATTCATTTGTCTTCCTGGAAGAGAAACAAAGATACCATTCTTTAGAGGGAATGAAGGGCTTCCTTTACATACCTACATCTTTGTCTTTTGAATACCGGAAGTGATCAAAATAAATAATAATACGCGTAATCTGTGTTAAAATGGCTGAATACAGCATTACAACGTAAACCGATATATATGTATGGATATATATGTATGGATGTACATTTATACTATATAAACATGTGTAGGGATGATTTTGTGTATCTTTTATACATAGATTAGTTTCAAAACACACATAATCTTATATTTGTTTATCCAAAATGTACAAAATGTACGCAATAATATACAATATTGCTAATTAATGGGTTCCTTTGTTAAAAGTGATGTAATTTCGAGGTGCATTCACATAATGTACAACTAAATATACCATTCTGTGCAGAAATGAATGCTGAATCCAATGCTATATTACAAGTTATGATATGTAAAACCAAACACGAAATCCAGGGGGGTGGTAACCACCCCCCCTTGGTAGTCCGTGTTACAAAAAAAAGCTTGGTAGCCCTAGGGTTAAGTCAGCTATATACACACGATTTCAGTTTGATACCTGGTTTCATTCCTATGCCTGAGATTCCCGTTCTACTATAGGCCTACGGATTGGAATACCATGTCAGGCACATGCGTTGAAGTTTTCCTGAATTCAGATAAAATATATATAGGCCTAACAATACCAGCATATAATGGTAATAATATAACGCACAATAATTATTCCAAGTTTCTCTCTCTCTGTTGACGAACTCAGATGAGCGGAGTCGTGTGAATGATATGATGTGTGCTTTCATGTTGTATGAAAGGCCGTTGTTCAAGGCTGGCAGATTCGTCTCTGCCACTATAATCCATTGTATTGTATTGTATTGTATTTGAACACTTGTTATAGCGCCCCTACCAGATTTCCCATTCAGAGGCGCTCCCGACTACTGCGCGGACGCTGAATCGGAGTTTCACGCCGAAGCGCATGAGCAATTGCGAGTGAAGGACTTGCCCAGGGTCCCTACGCGGCGACTTTGAGGTGGATTCGAACCCGCAACCTCCAGCTGCAAGGCACCGACATACCCCTAAACCACCGCGCCCCAGTTGTATTGTGATGTGTTGTATTGTGTGTTGTATTGTACTCCACGTTTATAATGCGACCGAGCCACCCGCAGTAAAGATCCGAGAAATTAATCTCTGATAAACCGACCCGACCATGTTGTCCTAGGTTGACCGTTGACCGCGTTGATGTGCTATTATGATTAATCAACGAATGTGTATGTAACAGATCTTTGTGTTTTTTAAACAGGCGTTGGAAATTTGCTTGGCTCCTTCGTTTCGGCCTATCCAGTAACAGGAAGCTTTTCGAGGTAAGTCAGTACATTTTGTACCATTAACATATTTACATAACTAATTGGGCACCGATAGCCAAATTATTGAACTCTTGCTTAGTTACGCCTGGTGTCTGTGCTACACTTAATTAAGATAGCTGCTGCACGGGTTTGGTAAAGTAAACCATATTTAAATTGTATGAAGTAATAGTATCCACTGTTTAACGACATCTTAAGGCAATAAAGGCCCTTGCGTCGCCCTCCTCCTTCCTCCAGGCTTGGCACTACTTGGCGCTAGTGGCACTGTCTGGCAGTGGTGGAGCTGTAGGATCGGCATCACTCATGGTCTCGTTTGATCTTATAATGCATAGCGCACTATAATTATATAAGTGTACACAACTGGTCAGTTCAGAAGACAATTTATTGCAAGAGAATTCTATTGCTTTAAGTGCTGTTAACTTGAGCACAATTTCATTGAGCCAAATTTTAAAACAGAATGCAGATGAGTACAGTCGTTTTCTAGAAAGAAAACAATGAAGTCTGATTGTTATGTTTCAACAGAACTTCAGTCAACTGTCAGAGTGGAGTCAGAACTCCAGGAGCCGGATTCTGGACAGGTAGGTCACTGGAAAAAGTCTTCTTTAAACTTCTGGAAATTTTTTGAAATCTCGTGGTTTGATGAAGACGTTCTGATTATCTCTTTGACCTACTGAGCAGTTTATCAGTACCGAACAGTGAAGTAACGTGTTGTTGAATTCTATGACAACATTTGACGATTCTCACTTAAAGCCCATAGATAATTAGAAAGCCTATAGTTTACGCTAGCTTTTATATTTATGAAAAAAGCACCACTGCATAAATATGTAAAAACAAATGCATAAAGGTTTAATATACATTTCGCAATTAAATAATAACTGAAGTGAAATAAATTCGATATGTTGTGATGTCAGGAACATCTAACTGTGATGAGCTTAGCTTCTCCTGAGGGATTTGGGATACAAGGATTTGAGCTTTAAAGCAAGGTTGAAAGATGTGGCCTAACAACAATCGATGGGTATAAGATTATAACTTTTAAGGAAGCATTACAGTTGGAGATGTTCTTTGCATTAGCACCAAACCAGACAACTCGGGGTGACATAGCCTAGGTATAAATTATTTAAGAACCAAAGAAACATTTGGACGGAAATTCTTCAGCGCAAGAGTTGTACACTTGTGGAATGGTTTGGATGATTGCAGTGGACACTATCACAGCTTTTAAGAGGAAGCTAGGAAAATTGCGCTATCAAGCATTCCAGGTTAATTTGCAGTGGTTTTAACACAGGCTACTCGTCTTCTGAACCATTTAAACCTTTGTTATGTTATGCTATGTAATAAAGCGCTATACAAATTTACGATTAAGATGATGATGTGTTAAGCTGTTGTTGCATCCTGTGTAGGTACTCTGGTGTTGCTCGTCATTGCCTTTCTGACGCCCATCTTCTATTACATTCCGGACGCCACATTGGCTGCCATCATCATCATGGCCGTCATCGACATGGCAGATTTTACTCTTCTCATCGAATTATGGGATATCAAAAGTAATGCAACTCTTTTTTCACCTTCTATAATGATCTATAGTCTGATTTGTACCAGCTCTCGTATGCCGAGGCTAAACAAAAAATATCGCTCATGCTTCAAACCAGTGACTAAGTCTCGGGGTTACTAATGGACTACTCTTTCTTCTGTAATGTAATGTAATGTGATTAGCAACTTCTATTGCGCCGCTGTCTAATGCACAAGGCATCAACCGATGACACACCAAAACCAAGCCGTAATCAGGTCAACATCCAAAAGATCAGTCCGTAAGAGACAGAGAGACAGCCTACGGTGGATAAGCAATTTGAAAAGAGGTAAGTTTTCAGCCATTATCATTTCTTCTGTATCTATACTATGTGGAAATAGACAGATGTGTGAACGAAAATCAGTAGGGGAGTAGAGGATCGTGAAAGATGAGGAAATCTAAAATAGTTTAGCTCCCCATAAACGCGCAGTCAGTTACAGGGGCCGTCCATAAAGTACGTCACGCTATTTTTGACCATTTTTACCCCCCTCCCCCTGTCACAAACTGTCACAAAACTCGGACCCCCCCCTAAAGTATGTCACACTTTCGAACAGCAAATTTTGTATTATAATAATTACATAAACAAGGCTTCGCAACAGCATTATTACTAGCGATCTTAGCGAGAGGAATCGTGAAAAACACATTCAGGAGATAAACATTTCATGCTATTTTGACATAAAACTAATTAAAATGTTTCAGAAAATTTTTGAAAATTATTTTTAAAGCTATGAAATTCTACTAAAAAATAAAAAATAAATTATAAATAAAATGTAAAAAAATAAATGTGTGACGTCACACATGGCCTGACCCCCTCCCCCTGTCACAAACTGTCACACTTTCTTAAACCCCCCCGGAGCGTGACATACTTTATGGACGGCCCCACATGTATCTCGCCCAGTAACAAATCATGGAAATGAACAGTACTTTGCTGTTGGGGAACTTTTTATCATCGAATAATATTGTTCATGTTTATCAATCATTCATCGTTTGCTGATACTATAAGTCCAGTATTTGTAGAGACAATATGAAAGCAAAATCATACAAAAGTAAACCGTTAGACTACCAATCATGTATGCCCTGCGCATACTAACTGCCCATGGTCTATCTGGCCCTGGGCTTTACGATGTGGTGAGGGCGACAACGGTGGCACGCCTGTTGTATGCTGCTCCGGCATGGTGGGGCTTTGCCAGCCAAAGGGAGAAGGGAATGCTCCAGTCTGTAATGAACAGATTGATCCGTCAGCGATACCTCCCAAGTGATAGCCCAACCTTTGAACAACTATGCCTTAAAGCCGACACCTGCTTGTTTTCGGCGGTCCTGGCAAACCCGGGCCATGTTCTCCATAGGTTTCTTCCTCCAAAAAAGCTGTTGGCCTATTCCCTTCGACCCCGGTCACATGACCGTGTTTTACCTTTAGCTAATCATAATATGAAAAAACTTGTATAGTTAGAATGCTTTATTCATATTGACTATTGATTGTTTATTGTTTATTATATATGATGTATGTACACCAGAATGCGGATTGCAACTGGTTCAATAGAGAATATACTTACTTACTTTTACTTTTACAAAGATAATGTATTCGTTTACGTAAACTGGAGTAGTGGTTCAAAAGGACACCTCCTCGGTTGTTTTTGTTCATCCAAACGGAAAATAATGATTTCTATGCTAATTATAGAGGCTTCATTTTATTATGAAGATGGGAAATGATCTGGTTTTCTACCATACCAGCTCGAAATTTCACAGTAAAGCAGTGGTCTTTCTGGAATAGGTTACAGAAATATCTACAACAGGAATTTCTTGGTCTTTGCCGCATAAACACTTCAAAAGCCATTCTATAGGGTCATGGATTCGTACTAGTGCACAAATCACCTCGCATGTTGGCTTCTGATGAGTTTATCTCAAAGTGGCGCTATATAAATTTGCATATAAAACACATAATTATGTGAGAAAAAAGTGTAATTGCAGGCTAAACTATTTTGATTCCTTGGATTCTCACTTTCGTCTTAGCAATCTAATAATATATCTCCAACATTACATATTTTATTAACCAGTCACTTGTCAATTTAAGTAGGCCCCTATCTAGCGGAACCCGTCCCTTCTGGTGAGCCTATTGTTCCTGATCAACTCTCGTTGCTTATTAGCTCAATGTGTTGTTTTAATCTTTGATTGTTCGATTATATGACTATGTTATTCAACACTTGTATCTGTTACTGGGATCAATAAAGTGAATTGAAAGTGAATTGAATTGAATATAAGCCTGCAATTACAGTTAAATTGCAATGATACATAATTATGTGTTTTAGAAATCGATCTGATTCCTTGGATTCTCACTTTCGTCTTAGCATTGCTACTTGGCGTTGACGTAAGTCGATCTTCAATCAGTTCATTTACTGTGCTCTAGTACCTGTTTCGCAGACCATCCGATTGAGAACACGTAGATATATGCAGCTTTTAGTCTAGTTTGTGACCTATAGTTAGACACTGAAATCGACCAGAAGAAATTTCACGCCAGTAGCAATGAGACTACTCTTGTAATTTATTTGGCTTGAAATCGAAGCATCAGCGTCACGTGTTGAATCGGTAATCAAACCTAGTAGGCAGTGGTGAAAGAGAAACGCATTAATAACCTTTTTGAAACCATGCGTTAAAAGCGTATTTGCGTAACTAAGTTATTTAAAAAGAGTGTATATTTTTATATGCACATGCTCATTAGACATGGCAGCCTTTTGTAACATGTTACACGTCCACTACGTGTGACATAGTGGCTGATTGGTTAGAGCATTTGGCGTGTTACGCGGAGAGTACGGGTTCGAGTCTCGCCCGAGACAGTTACTGTGCAGAGACCTTAAGCAAGTCCTTCACTCACAATTGCGCCAGCGATATTCTGTCGTATGGCCGTGTACTCCTAAACTTTGAAAGGAGGGCAGTATCAAATAATAGTTGTATTATACTGTACTGTAGATGAAGGAAGTGTAGGCCTAATTGTTAGTACAAGCGTACTATCTTCTGTTTCACTGATAACTATGATTTTATAATTTAAAAAAACTGTTGACTGTTTTAGAATGGTCTTATTATTGGAATCATTGCGTCGCTCGTCATTCTTATGTATCCACCTGCCAGACCTAAAATCACAGTAAGCTCTTTAGGTTTTATCTGCTTGCATAGTAGTTATTGACTATAATAGGCCTACATTCATGCATTCTGCGTAGATTCGGGTTAAACTGTAACCATAGGCTTTGAACAGTCATGTAATGCTGTTACTGAACCATTTAGACTTCATAAGTATATACAGTTTATGTCACACAACGCAGAAAAAGAAAACAGAAATACTGAACCTTGGAAGGAAACTTAAACTATAACGCCTTCATTCCAGGCGTACGTTCTGTGCAATCGCAAGAGTAATCTAGAGATATATACAGCGCCCAACAGCGAAGTAGCGGGAACCAGCTTATTCACAGGCGCTTAGTCAAAACATAATCGATAGGCGGGTGCTGAAATCGGTTCCTGGTCCAGAAACAAAGGGGTCAGGCAGGCATCCAATATCATATTGTAGGCCTGCATATTACGTGACAGAGCAACATGTCTATTACCTAAAGAGTTTCAGTCATGCCTTACACGAATTTACTGATATTCATAAACTATGATTGTTAATTAGAGCAATATTGTAAATTTTACAAGTTTTATTAGTTTGATTTAATCCACAGATGATAGTAGTTTATGGTAAATCTTGATACTACCAATTTATCAAGGATTCTGTCGTTTATTTATTTTATTTAATACACTCATTTTTAACACACACAAAACAACACACGCGTGCGCGATTATCGAATTGGAAAATTTTAAGAAATTTCTGTAATTAATTTGTGCTTTGAATAATAAAATAACAATGGTTTTGAATAATTAAAGATTCCTGTCGTGCAATGATTTTCTGTTTGTGGTTTTTAAATCAGACGGTTAGTGTTGATACTGACTCGAAGAAAACAGATGACGACTCAGTACAGAATGTAAGTACCTGAAGTCTTTGCATTCGTATGGGGTAGTTGTAATTGTAATTGCAAATTTATATAGCGCCACCTAAAGTGAGACTCATCATAGGCGCTCCCGACCTAACACAGTGATACCACGATAGAACAAAATAGTCTTCAAGCTTTTGCGGAAAAGAGGCGATGGAAACGTGGATACTAGCAACGAATTTTATCTAAGGAGTCGTGGCGTTTTCTCTAGTACTAGCCTTTTGGAAATTTTGAATGTTTTCAAAGCCCGATAGTTTTCTCATGTGTTCTTGTCCTCTATTTATTGTCACAGGACTGTAGTGTATTGTCAGGGTAACAGGTCTATAGTCCGAAGGTTCGATAGTCCGAAGCTGCGATAGTCCGAAGATTCGTAGTTGCTTGACGGATGAAAATAATTCTTGCTTGAGTAGAAATTAGATTAATAAACAGTATTCTTGCTTAAATAGAAGTTGGATAGATGAAAATAATCCCTGCTTAAATGGAAGCTGGAATGATGAAAAGATTTCGCAGTGTAAGTAGAAGTTGGATTCATGCAACGATTTCATGTCGGATTAATGTCGGACTACAGAATCTTCGGACTATCGAACCGTTGGACTATCGATACGTAACCACTGTAAGTGTAAGTAAGTTAAAGAGCATTATGCAGTCTGTTACTCTGTTTCTATGTCGATGCATTCAAGAGTTTTCGTTTCTCTTGTGTCGTCTGTTTTTATGTGCAGATCAGTGTTAATTGTGGTCTTCTACAGGCGGACTACACGGTCTTAGAACTGAATCAAGGATTGGTTTTTCCAAGTGCAGAGCATTTTATGAAGAAAGTCCTTAAAGGAATGCTTGCAGGTTAGAACCATCATGCTTCTTCAGCCGTTGTCTCATTGTCTTGCGAGAGTAGTTACTAATGAATAAGTAATAACAGTAGTTTCTCTTAAAAGCTTGCAGAACTGTTGCATTTCTAGGGTACATAATAAGCTAATAAGCGCTTTCTACTTAGCGTTTTCTACCTAATATGCATTTTCTACTTAGAGTTTTACTGGATGCAAACTTTACAATTATAGAGTTTATCGAATGCACACCTTACAATGAGAAACGAGGTCCAGGAATTTGCAGTAGCAAACCAAACTAGAAAACAGTTTCGATTTGTTAACGATACATGTATATATCGATGGTTTTTCAGCCATTCTTATACATTCTTATAATATTATTATAAGCTCCTGTTCCAGCCGCGACTGGGCCTCTGAGTAGGTATCTCGAATGGGCGCTATATCAATTTTTGTATTGATTAATTCATTGACGTGTTCTCAATTAATAACCAGGTGGAACTGAAGTCTACCAATCCGTAATACTCGACTTCACTCACGTTACCGGAATAGATTCAACTGCCGTTCGGGTAAGTCTCAGATTCGGCCATTTTCGCATTCCGCTCGGTTATGCCTCTACTCAAGCAGATGTGCAACACATTGGCCTATACGTTAGGGCGCTGGATTGGCAATTCAACGATTGTAGGTTCGAGCCTACTGAGGGGATTCCCTGAAACGACCCTGAGAAAGATATTCGCGTAACTTGTCTCGCACCTCAGATTCCAGTTTACTGACGTTAATCGTAATGTAATTGTATTGTAGGTCTATGGTATTTAAGGATTTCTAGTTTATATTGATTAATTGATTGAAAGTCTCATTAGGTTATCAGCTTTTGGTAATATCCAGCTTTGAGTAATAGCATAGTTTCTTTTTAAAAACTGTGGAACTGTTGCATCTACTGTTGCATTTATTTGCATGATACGCACCATTTGCACCAATCATACTAAAGATGGGCTAACTATGGGCATGACAAGCGCTATACGAATTGATATAATGCTTATACGAAGACATCTTTTGACACGTGTTGCGAGTGTGTTGAGCACTGTAAATCTTGTTTTACAGAGTATCGAACAGCTGTCGGAAGATTTCAGTGCTGCCGGTGCGAAGCTTGTGCTTTGCAATGTGCAGGTATACTCGATATTACTCACCTGTGCATCTTTCTTGAAGTTCTAGTAGTCATGCCTTGTATTTGCTTGAAGAAGACAATGGTACTCACATCCATGTCCAAATATGTTAGATATGGCCAGGCAACCTAAGAGGAGGGTGTGTGTCGATGTGACAGTTTCATTACTCAGTAGTTTAGGAGGTGGAATGTAGGCGTAGTTATATGAAATTGGTCTCTTAGAAGAGTGGGAGAGAGGTTCAAAGGAAAAGGGGCAGATAGAAAGAAACAAGGATGGAAATAGACAAAAGACACGAAGACAGAGAGAGAGAGAGAGAGAGAGAGAGAGAGAGAGAGAGATAGACACGCAGAAACAGACACATAAAGATAGAGCGAGAGACATAAAGACGCAGAAGAGAGAGACACAGAGATTATCAGAGCCAGAGAGTGAGACAGAGACAGACTGACAGACAGGCATAGAAGCAGAAGGATAGACACAGAGATTATCAGAGAGTCAGACACACAGAGACTGCCAGGGAGCCAAAAAAACAAAGAAATACAAAGACAGAGAGATAGACACAGAGACTTAGAGAGACAGTTGCAGAGTAAAGAATCAGCTGATAGAAAAATCAGAACGAATTACATATTTATATTCACCTGGTTTCTTAAGAACATATTTTGTCTATGTGATCTCTCTGATGAAACCGATCTGTGTGCCTTTATACAGCGCCAGGTCCTCAGAGTCCTGCTAAAAGCGAAAATCAAAAACGTACATTACGCAGCAACGAGAAGAGAAGCGATTGACTTCATCAAAGGTTTGTCAACTGCTTCCTTGTTCCTTTCGTTGCCTCTTCTCCCCAACGAGGATTTCTTCTTCACTACACAGTATACTACTCCCTTTGCTACTGTTTCAATAGGCTATTGTTTATTTGGGTCAGGTAAGGTCGATGTCAACGGCCATAAAATGTCGTAAACACTGGATAAGATCATAAAGAAATACATGAAACAACTACAACTGTGACTGTTCTATTCATTATATCACGTTTACATCGATTGACTGATTGATTAATTGATTGATTGATTGATTGCCTACAGTTGAAACAACTACATGTACAACTGTGACTGTTCTATTCACTGTATGAATTGATTGACTGATGATTTGATTGATTGATTGATTGACTGACTGACTGATTGACTGATTGATTGACTGATTGATCGATTGATTGATTGACTGCCTGATTAATTGATACAATTCGAAATCGATTCTATCGATTCAGTCCTTCAGTCAATAGATTATTCCATCTGCCCATAGGCTTGGCCAGTTACACAGCAACGCAATGTAGTGACCACCGAGTCTCAAAGCAGAGCATAGCACAAAATGTTGAAGTTCTCCATAACAATGTAAGGTCATGCCGTTCACAATGTACTTAGTTCGAGTCTCCTCATGACAGGGAGAGACAGTAAGAGACACAGAGAGAGACAGAGACAGACAGACAGAGACAGAGACGGAGAGAGACAGAGAGAACCACACAGAGACAGAGACAGACAGACATACAAACAGAGAAATGAGAGGGGAGACAAATACAATTTCTGGTAGGCAGCAATGGGAAAGACCTACGGAAAATCACAAAATGTTCCTGATTTGTGATGTTTTGGTTTCCAGATGGCGCTGTGTCTGTAGATGATGCCTCTAAAATCGTGATCATTCCTGTTCCCGGCATGACATCGGAGGAAGACGTGGAATCGTACGACACACTGGAAGTGGATCCGAAGCATCCGGATGAGACTCGGTCCTCGATTGATTCCGGGGTAAACAACGACAAACTATCGGAATTCATGCAGAAAAATGACGTTAGCTATGACAACGAGTTCTCCCAATTATAGAGTTAACTTTCGGTGGAAGAGAGAGAGACTGGTCTCCGTTAAAGTCCCGTTGAACTGGAGTCGCTTTCAAATGGCAGCACATCATAGAGGCATCATAATCGATACGGTCCAGTGTATATATTCGTCCTCAATCGTGGTGAACTTCGACCTTAACTGAAATGGTCTGTAAAAACCAGCTGGGTCATAGGACGACTTTAGAATGCTTAGATATTTACAGTGATGACAACCGTCGAAGATAACAACAGAACACTCGGCGTTGAAAAGTTGAACAAGTAGTTTAATTGGCTCCTATTATAATGCCTTTGTTCATGAGAAATCATATCTAACTCAAGCAAATAATTTATACAAAGGAAAATAATACTAGTACAAATTAAGATTTTAACTCACAGAAACCATTTCACTCGATAGCAGTGTGTGTTGAAACAGTGTGAGCAATGTGAGTAGAACGCAACAATGAATCGGTCTTTGTTCTTTTCTATGTAGAAATGTCTAATCCAATAAACAATTATAATTATTAGTCAATTACTCAGTAACATCTGCTTGACCTGTCACAGTTGTTCAACTGTTCTTGTAAATCGTGTCCTTCCTTTTTCCGATTTATTGCTTTTCCTGGATATTTTTAATATTCATGATCTGTATTCGTATTGTACACAGGGATAATTGATTATAGCCATAAATGTTTTAATTACATTGACCCTAATAATTCCCCTATGTTGCGTGACTTGTTTTTGTCTTAGTTGTTGGACAATGGACAGTCCTCCATTGTCGACCCTCAGGCTTGGTAGTAATAATAATTGTTGTGGTGGTGATGATGATGATGATGATGATGATGATGATGATGATGATGATTATGACGATGATGAGGGGGATGATAGTGATGGTAACATCAGTGGCGTGAAGAGCAGTAGGCAGCGGGATCGGTGGTCCACTCAGCCTATCATTCGCGAGATGGCGTGAAGTAAAATTAGATGTAGGACGTGATGGGCGCCTTGCATGGCTGTCGTATAAGTTAAATTCGAATCCTGTAATAACTTGTGATCATCCGTTCATACTGGTTTGTAATCATCCTGCGTTGTGTCAGTTTGAAATTAAACGAAGATAATTATTATTGCAATGATGCTTATGATGATGATGATGATGATGATGATGATGATGATGATGATGATGATGATGATGATGATGATGATGATGATGATGATGGTGGTGGTGGTGGTGGTGGTGGTGGTGGTGGTGGTGGTGGTGGTGGTGGTGGTGGTGGTGGTGGTGGTGGTGGTGGTGGTGGTGATGATGATGATGATGATGATGATGATGATGATGGTGGTGGTGATGATGATGATGATGATGATGATGATGATGATGATGATGATGATGATGATGATGATGATGATGATGATGATGATGACGACGACAGTTAATCAGGATCGAGAACCGCTAACTCCGGAATATCAACGCTTCTTCCGACAGTTTCAGAGAGCCCGAGGGATCATATCTATCTCGGGCGAAAAACTGTATACATATACGATAATAAAAATAATTGTTACAATCAATCAATCAATCAATCAATCAATTAATCAATCAATCAGTTTATTGCATCCATGTTAGGACAAGAAAAGTATAAGTTAAATAAACATACAGGTAGCAAGGGGAGCCCCAAAAGGGATAGATCCTGAGTGGCCGAGTGGGTTGGTAGCCTGCTCTCCACGCCGGCGACCCGGGTTCGATTCGGTTTATCAGAGATTAATTTCTCGGATCTTTACTGCGGGTGGCTCGGTCGCAATATAAACGTGGAGTACAATACAATACAACACAACACAATACAACTGGGGCGCGGTGGTATAGGGGTATGTTCGGTGCCTTGCAGCTGGAGGGTTGCGGGTTCGAATCCACCTCCAGCCGCCGCGTAGGGACCCTGGGCAAGTCCTTCACTTCGCAATTGCTCATGCGCTTCGGCGTGAAACTCCGATTCAGCGTCCGCGCAGTAGTCGGGAGCGCCTCTGAATATGCAATCTGGTAGGGGCGCTATAACAAGTGTTCAAATACAATACAATACAATACAATACAATACAATACACTACAATCCCGCTAAAATAGGGACCCCCATTTTCCGGATAAAAGTTAACATGGTGCCAACATGAATTGCAATATAATGTATTATGAAATTGAAATAAAAATGAATGGGTGCTGGAGGAGGCAGGAGTGGAGAGGAGTCTCCTGAAGACGGTAAAAGAGAGAAAACTTAGTTACTTCGGACACATCATGAGAAGAGAGGGAATATGCTTGGAGAAAGACATCATGCAGGGTATAATGCCGGGAAATCGGAAAAAAGGAAGACCGAGAACAACTGGTTGAGCAACATAAAGGAATGGACTGGATTGACAATGGAAGAATTGATCAGACTGACGGAAGACAGGAGACGCTGGAGGAATATTATTCATGATGCGGCCGACCCTCGAAACGAGGATGGCTGAGAACAGAACAGAAATTGAAAGGTTAATGATAATAGTTCACTCTTTATCTGTAAAGCAGTGAAGAGCAGAAACCGAAAATATTGAAAATAAAGACTTAGCTAACAATATGTAATAAATAATAATAATAATAATAATAATAATAATAATAATAATAATAATAATAATAATAATAATAAGGTTAATGATCCAACGCAGTTTTCAACGCAGTGCAACAACAGTAGCACCATGACTGAACGACGGCTTATAGAAACATTGAAAACAGTTACTTTTAATCAGTCTGTACATATGTCTGTTGGCTTTATGAAGAAATAAATTTGTATAATAATAATAATAATAATAATAATAATAATAATAATAATAATAATAATAATAATAATAATAAGAGACCGGACGGGCAGACCCTTATACTGTGGAGTGGTGGATGGGCCTTGTCATGGGATGCGACTGTGGTGGACACGGTGGCCGCCTCATACATCTCGGAGACAGCGGCCGCTGCTGGTGGGGCGGCAGAGATGGCCGCCACAAGGAAGCACGTCAGATACTCGGAGCTGGAGAAGAGATATACATGCGTACCTGTCGCCGTAGAAACCTTCGGTCCCCTCAACAGCGAGGGCCTCGACTTCTTATCGGAGACCGGACGCCGACTGTCGTAAACTACTGGCGACATTCACGAAACAAGCTTTCTTTCAAGACCTATCGGTGATGATCCAACGCTTCAACGCAGTGGCTTTCCAGGGCACCATGTCAAGGCTGCCAGGATCCGACGAGCGGCGAATCCTGAACAGATGATAACTGATGTCTCGTACAACGTTAATAATAATAATAATAATAATAATAATAATAATAATAATATATAATAATAATAATAATAATAATAATAATATCAATGGTAGCAAGAGAGATGTGACAGTTCATTAACAAAATATGTTCATCAATAAGCAAAGAATGTTCAGATAACTATAAAAGTCACCAGGGACGGGGCCCCTCAGGCACGTAGAACCAACCAACGGATTCCCATTCAGAGTTGATATAGTTGAACAACCGTCATCGTAATCGTAATCGTAAATTTATATAGCGCCACTTCAAGAGATGCTCCTCAGAGGTGCTCCCGACCTGATAACACCAAACCACAATCGTGAAGAATGGTTTTCAAACGCCTGCGGAAAGGGGGCAAGGAAAGACCAAAAATAAAGACCAAGAAGCTCATTGCGGAGGTTGCTAGTCGCCATCAATTCGTTTCAACTTCCTACTATGACCACTCCCAGGACAAATCCGCCGATCTAGTAGATTGCAATGCTACGCTTTACTTTCTTACAAAAAATAATTAACATTGGTTTCAAAAGATTAATGCACTAGTCAGACATCATAACCCAGATATGTCGTGTTACAGTTACATAACAACAACAACTCTGAATAGTTAGTCGTGATCGATGACTCAGGATACAACGTACACCGTTTAAGAACTCTTACAAAGCCATACATTCTGATTGATTGGTTGCAACGTCTTTGTGTGTTCAGAAAATGTCGTCCAGGTCTAAACACGGGACTCATCTCTTTAAATTCTGATACCCAGTGCTTCGTTCGGATGGAACTCACCGGAACGGCGTTCCGGGACCCTTTTGAGCTATAAAAAAATAATTTCGTTAATTAAAATGTAGGAACATTTAGCTACTTTAATTTAATTTCGGTGTTTTTTTTATTGATATTGATGTATATAAGATTTTTAAAAATTAGCATAAAATATGTCCCTGTCGTCTACGGGACTCTTCCATAATTGTTCTGAATTTAATAAGTTTCTGAAACTTTTTCTATAAATAAAGCACTGGCACTGCTTACACTCACCGTAACTTGGCTCCTGGTTGCTTCGGTCTGTCTGACTTTCCAACGGATTATGCGTTCCTGTTACAATTTAACTCTTAACGACCATTTACTAAGGTCTTGGAATCATAATAACAGCGCCATCAAAGTAATTAGACATCAATGTGCTTAAGCTAGAGTTCGATAGAATCTGTTATTCCAATGTTACACTGCTTTTGTGTTGATACTGATACGATATGTGTGGGCCAATAAGCAAATCAAACGGATTAGATTACATGCATGTTCAATATCTATAGGCTTTTTCGTTAAGTGTGTGTATTTCCTTTTTAACGACTACCTGTGTGGTAACAAAGACCATTAGTGTCGCCCTCCTCCTTTATCCAGCCTAGGGACTGGCACTGTCAGCAAGCGCACAGTGGCGGAGTTGTGTCGTTATGGGTTTCAGACATCGGAGTTAAGACGCCTCACACAGTGTGCTAACAGCAACTATACAAAGTAGGCCACTGCATCTTGGTCATAATTATCTTAGGGTTGACGTCCGGAAAACTTGTTTTGCTTATTCTTGTTGAAGCCATAGGTCTGCGAACTATTTAAATAGGCCTATGATACTTGTTTACTGAAAGTCGATGACTTAACGAGTAGTCGATAAGTCCTTTGCGATTGAAAACAAAACGTAAACAGGTGCAATATCGGCCTCTGTAATTAATCAATCTAACGGTTGATTGAGAGCTTCTTTGCCGACTGACGAACCCAATTAGCAGCGCAGCGTTAGCTATCCTACTCGAGATAAGAAACAGTCTTTGATTTTGGTTACGTGTTATTAAGTAAGGAACAGTTCACTGACATCAGTTCTTCACAGTTTGCCGTGAGATTCTCTAAGCACGCAAATCTATCAACGAAATTTCTCTTAATAATGAATTTGGGACCGCCTGTTATAGGCTTTCTCGCCGAGACAGCAAACCAAATCGGTTACAGGTCGATAGTCCCAAGGTTCGATAGCCCGAAGGTTCGATAGTCCGAAGATTCGTAGTAGCTTGACGGATGAAAATAATTCTTGCTCGAGTAGAAATTGGATTAATTAACAGAATTCTTGCTTAAATAGAAGTTGGATTGATGAAAATAATCCCTGCTTAAATGGAAGTTGGAATGATGAAAAGATATGGCAGTATAAGTAGAAGTTGGATTCATGCAACGATTTTATGTCGGATTAATGTCGGACTACAGAATCTTCGGACTATCGAACCTTCGGAGTATCGAACCTTCGGACTATCGATACATAACCACCACTGGTCTAAATCGGTCCTTAACTCATCGCAATTGCATATTCGTGGGTTTTCTTATATTTCCACTATTATTGAGGAAGTTTAAATTTCCCTGAAAACCTTCTGACTTATCTTAAAGCAGACTTGACGTTTTCCCGCGCAAGGGGAAAAATTGGGCGTAAGAGGACGTCACGAACCCCACCATGTGATCCATGATTGACCGCTATATGGAATGTTCCGTCTTAGAAACCCGCCAGCCAATCACAAACAAGCCGCCAGCCAATCACAAACAAGCCAACAACACAATGACTCATCGACATTGCGTCATGGAAATTTCCTATGAAAATGCGTAAATGGCTAAGCAATTAAGGTGCGTTAAATTTAAAGTAGTAGGCTATGCTTAACTTTCAAAACCCAAAACACTTCTTTGTCAGTTGCGCTTACTACTATGAAGCTTGCATACTTCTTCACAGGTTTCAGACTATAGACCTATAGGCCTACTCCTCAGTCCTCACTGAAGATAAATTTTCCTCATGAATGTTGCGATTGTCAATAGGCGGCCGTTAAATGTATAAGGCTTCAGACAAATCAAACATATTTTGCTGTTTATGTAATTTAACATCTTCTGAAACTATCTGTGTCTGTTGTTCGTAAGCCACTGAAAATCAAGTCACCAACAGACTCGACTCAACTTGACATCTTGGGGTAACCTCATACGCCGAATTTTAAGCAATCATTCGAGTAATTTCAAAATTACATACTAACATATGCCCAACTGCTCATTTTATTTATTTGAAACATTTATTGTATGGGTAGAATAATCAAACCTGGATCAGAGACACGGTCAAATGTTTTCTACGAGCCAAGGTCATGCCAAGACCAGAGCAGAATACTATATATATCTTCGTTTATTAGAACCAATCAGGCTGGCAAACCGCAGCTCAGTACATACAGGTTAAATGCATTAATATAAGAAAAGAAAAGAGGGGAAACAAATGATGGCTCTCAACAAATGACCCAAATGATGTTATCAAGTTCGTAATTAGTAGATGATTCCAACGTCGAGGAACACACTAACTGCAAACACGCTATATATGCAATTATCCGGAATTTAGGCTCTAGTAAGAAGCTAGTATAAAAAAAAGGAAAACCTGAGGCTACTTGGCTTTGCTTCACATTTGATGCGCCTACTACAGTAAACCATAGACGTTTACCAAGACAATCTAATGCATTTGGTGAAAAAAAAGAACATGTGACATGTGAACAACTTTCTCTATAGTATCCTTTAAGGTTTACTTAAACTTCTCCAAATGTTTACGAACAGCATTATCATCTGTGAGTGTTAGAGCGCGCAGTGAGCGATTCTACAACTCTCTCTGGCCAGTCAGGGTCACGATTAACTTCTTCACGGTCCATCTTCAAAGGCTCTTTTTGGGACTTCGGATGCGTGCAGTAAGAGGAAGCCAATGTAGTTGTTCAAACATGTATGTAGAGATATGGGAGAATCGCGGCAGACGGGCAATAAGTCTGGCAGCTGCATTAAGAACCGATTGCAGAATATGTATGTATGTATTTATGTATGTATGTATGTATGTATTTATGTATGTATGTATGTATGTATGTATATATATATGCATGCATGTATGCATGCACATTGCACGCATGTGTATGTATGTATGCATGTATGTATACATGCATGTAGGCTATGCATGTGTGTACTTATGTATGTATGTATGTATGCATGTAGGTATGTATGTATGCATGTATTATGTATGTATGTATGTATGTATGTATGTATGTATGTATGTATGTATGTATGTATGTATGTATGTATGTATGTATGTATGTATGTATGTATGTATGTATGTATGTATGTATGTATGTATGTATGTATATGTATGTATGTATGTATGTATGTATGTATGTATGTATGTATGTATATATATGCATGTATGCATGCATATATGCATGTATGCTTAGAAGAGGATATACCGTTTACGTACTTCTTACGCAAAGTCTTGTTGATAACCGCCAAGTGTGTAAGGCACGGCTATAATTTTTATATTACAGGGAATGTCAGGGTATAAGCTGAAAATACACATTACCTGTATGTATGTATATATGTATGTACAGTATGTATGTATGTATGCATGTGTGTTTGTATGTATGCATGCATGTATGTATGTATGTATGTATGTATGTATGTATGTATGTATGTATGTATGTATGTATGTATGTATGTATGTATGTATGTATGTATGTATGTATGTATGTATGTATGTATGTATGTATGTCGCCCTCCTTCTTTATCCTTTATCCAGGCTTGGGACTGGCACTGTCAGAGTGCATACAGTGGCGGAGTTCTGAGCACTTCAGGCAAGAGTGTAATCCTATATACTATCCCCTCCAAGACACAACAATATCAGTCGGTGTGACTGTCAAACGATTCCTGTTGTAGAACTTATAGATAAAATTATTGCCTGCATACAAACTTTAAGTTAGGTCACCGGGTTTCTGACCGAAACTGTGGCAACCTGTGCTAAGGACTATGTCACCTGGCGATTTGCTGTTCATCGACCCTCACTGTCCTGCCTAAGTCTTGGCAAGGTGCTACTAAATATTAATGAACTATGCAAGGTAGGCTAAGTAGCTCACTACGTCATCGGACTAAGATTATCGAGTATTACGTGTAGAGTATATAGGCTGCTTGGACGCTAAAGCATAGGCACTGATTGCCTGGACTGACAATAAATCACCATCAGACATATTTATTTACTTATGTACGACAGCCTGTTAGTCAACATCTGCGGTTCAAGTGCTTCAGCGGCTACTTATAAGTTCAGATTTCCGTGCATAGGTTTCGCAGAGTGCTTTTCGACAGAAGTGGCGTGTTAGCTGCTTGATAAAAAGAAGAGAAAGCTTGGTCCAGAGCTTTAGTTAATGCTTTCTGGTCGTGAGAACCATTTAATGTTTCCAGATTTGCATCTGACAGGAAACCGTCTTGAGCATCAGAAATGGAAGAGGAACGTGACACGGTGGATGTTGAATTCCACTTGGGAAATGAATGTGCTGTGTGCGCGGGGACTGGAAAGCTGGAGACGCTGGAAGGAGATGCCTACAGTGGAAGCGACGACTTCACAGTTGACGTGGAGGCTGAAGGGAGAGAAGGCGAAGAGGAAAATAGAGTCGATGGAGAAGAGGAAGAGGAAGAGGGGTGCTGCAGGGAAAATTTGGACAACTGTTGTGGTGACAATGCGAGGGGTATTCGTACATGCGCCTGTTGTCTGAAACAGTGCACTGGTGAAATCTATCACGGGTGTCGCCGTATCGACTACAAGAGTTGGCTGAAGAACACATTCAACTTGGACGGCTTGAAGGACAAGTTTCCAATACTCAAGTGGCTACCAAAATACCGGCAAGTCCAAACGCTATGAATTAAAATATCATTACCAAGTACAAAAGTGATTGAATCAGTTCATGACTGTCTTAGGCCCTACTCTTTTTTTTACCAATCCTGATATTTAGCTTCTTTCGAAATAAATGCAACTTGACCCTGGTAGTTTAATATAATTTATATAGCGCCTTTCAGGCACTTTTGGAAGGCGAACAATTGGAGATTATAATCCTTAACAGAATCCTGTTACCTAAGCATAAACACTCAGCAGCAGTCACAACAATTGAGGGCCTCTACGGCTTTGCATTGATGTCTTAAGTGGCGCTATATAAGGCTAAATTCGCTACTACGAGTACAATTAAGAGCAGTTGGACAACTCCATTGGAGAATTTTATGGCTCAATAATGCAAAATATAGGAGCTTAATAAACTGATTTCTTCATTTTCCCCAATTCTGCAGAAATTATGAGAAAAATTCTGACCATTGCAATGTAAACCATTTCTTTGAGCGATATTGGAGTTATATTACTGAATGTGTCATTTGGCTTCAGAATATTAGCTTCAGAAATCCTTTTGTTTTGTTTTATTGGCGATGGTGGCTTCTGTGACGAAAGTTCATTTTGGTTTTTCAGTCACTCAACGCCATGCCTTTCAAATGCATACAGTGCTACATGTTTCTATTTGCACAAACTTCCTTTGAGTATTAATGAATGTATTTCTTACAGATTATATTAGAAACATAGGCTAACATCGTAATATATTTTCGTAACGTCATTCATTCTTGTGACCAACAAAAGTGCATTAGATACGGCAGTCTGTGCTTGCCGTCCTTATAACTGTAGCCTATCTAAAAGAACAGCTTTAATCATAAACTTTTAAATATTTTGTAATCCTAACTTTCTTAAAACACTAATAGGAGACAGGAATTTGTATGCGTTCAAATAATAATCGCTCCTATGAAGCAACACGCTACTTTTAAAGAAAGCAAGCAGCCCGCTTGTTTACTTAAGAGCTCTCATTTCCACACAGATTACAGAAGTACGCCTAAGCATTTGAAATTTGTTTACAGCTGAGAGATCTTGCTAATGCTTAGACATACGAAGTAAAACTGTTGATGAATATTTGAAAATTCTTTGCAAATGATAGTTAGGCCTATCTATGTCGCGGAAAAAGTCAAGTTGTTTGTAAACATTCAAGATTTCTTATCAACTGTTTTATTTGCATGTTGCTTTGAAGTGAACTTGTTTACATACACCCAACAGAGAGACACAAACTCTACGTTGCTTATAAAGTAGGCCTAAACTTGCTGATAGGAATATATGTTTAAATGGACTTCATGATTTATGGTTGTTACGTCGCTAACGATGTCAAGTCGCTCCAAAAGTTTGAAAGTTTGTCAATTGATCCCTCTTTACGCTGCTTACGAGGGTTGTTGACAAACATGCGAGAAAGAGAGCTCTTTACGTTTCATGTGAGAGTTAAGTTGTTGATAAAGTTGCGCAGGTTTTTTGCATCAAGCGTGTTTCTTCAGAATTTCTTGATAAGTAGGCCTATTTGAAAGTTCTGAAGTAAGCGCTTCTTGTTTGCTTGCAAGGGGCAATAAACGAGGTCTACAGGTGCCGAATGTTTCAGCAATATTTCAGGTAGCCTTTGTCAGGCGCACTTCAAGTTTCCAGAAATTAATTTAGAGCGGCCTAATATCGGATCAGTACTTCAACATCTCGCACTTGATGCCTCTCACGATCGTTAGGCCTAATTACAGAGAGGTTAAAGGCTATTTAAGTGTTGCTGTGTAAAGACATAGTAAATATACAATAAATAAAATCTATAATAAATAAAATCACAGCGAAATCTTTAGCATGTCAGTTTGTTATCTTAATATTTATTACATTCGTCAACAAACCTTGTTGTTGTACAAAATGAAATTGGTTTGAAGACAGTTCTTCGAAGCAAGTGTCCTTCACAGAAAATTTATTTCGTAACAGACCTGCAGCTATCGGAGCACTTCAGAAACTGGAAATCATGTAAAGTGGACAGGTAAAGAGGGATGAGAGCCAACTGAAAAAGAGTGGACATAAACAGAGCCACTTATCCACTCCAGGTTCCGCGACTGTTTAAGGCTAAACAGGTCAATAAATTGATGATAAACAGATAATAAATTGTGTAAGAATAAACAGGTAGATCGATGAGCAATGTTTGTCATCACGGGCGTAAATGAAAACAAGTCGTCAATCAAACTCAGGTTGAAGGCCAATCAAGGACCATGACACACGCTTCTTGAAACCCAGATTCTTTCCTTGTGGCTTCACCTATATTTATTTATTAGCCTAATGAACTTGTTTCCAGACAAGATAAAGTGGGTCCATTGAAACCAGTTTTCTATTTCAAAATCTGTCAACATAATATCTCCCAGGGGCTCAAGAGGACGCCTATATTTTTGCATGTAGGCCTACTTTGTAGTTTCAAGGACAAGCAGAAAAAGATGTAAATTAGAAATTATACTTTAAACAGAAGGCCAATCAATGACCATGACACGCGCTCATTTCATTACGTTAATCCCTTGCAGCCGTCGGATAAGCTTTCTCGACTAATCTTTATATTGAAAGTGTTGTTTTATTAGCCTTGCAAAATCACTTTTTAGCATTCAAATTCTTTATATTAACATTTCAAAGCTGCCCTCTTGCGGAATAGACACCACGCTATGCTACACTACACTTCAAGACAACACAATACACTGCATCACACTATACTACACTACGATTCATTATACTACACTACACCCACACTACACTTCATTATACTACGACACACTACATCACACCATACTACACTACACCACACAACATAATACTAAACTACACTTCATAACAATACACTGCTCCACACCACACTACACTACACTTCACTACGACACACTACACTACTTCACACTATACTACACTAGTAACACTACACTTCAGATCCTCCTGTTTCCTTGTCTTGACCATTTTTAGACATCATTCTATTTACTGCAGTAACTTGATCTTTGTAGATTAAACCATTTCCTTGGAGATGTCATTGCGGGTGTGACCGTTGGGCTAGCTATGATTCCGAAGTGTGTTGCCATGGCAAAAATAGCTCTTCTTCCACCAGAGGTAGGCTAAGTATCAATCAACTTACTTACCTATGCATTGGAGAGTCTTTCTGTAAAACTTTTCCTCTGAAAATCAGAACTGATAACATTGTCAGCTTATTCATCTCTCTACTCGCCATAGTCCGACTTAGTGCGCAAACCTCTGTCTGCTGTCTGTTCCCGCTCTCTCCGGTCTGCGGATCGACTTGAATTCCTAGTTCCCCGGGCAAGGACTGCCGCGGCCCAACACCATGCCTTCACTATCGTGGGCCCTTCTATGTGGAATGACATCCCCCTCAATCCGGAGTAAGATTTTAGTCGGGGTCCCACCGTCATCCCTTCTTTGCTTGAAGACCTTCTTATTTCATCGGGGTTGTAACACTGAGAGTACCTCTGAATAGCTAGTACTGTAAGAGGCGCTTTATAAATTTTTAGATACTATACGAAACGATTACACCAGTGAGAATGAATCTGTTGCTATTGCAGTACGGAATATACACGGCCATGACCTGTGTCTTCGTCTACATTATATTCGGGTCAGCCAAGGACGTCAACCTCGGTCCATCAGCCGAGGTGGCTCTACTAGTCAGCAAGTTCGCCAAATCGCCGATAGAGGGAGATGCAACGTACGCCATCGTTCTGTCACTGATGTGCGGAGTCGTCCAGTTTTTCTTTGGAGTCTTTCATCTAGGTAAATACAATACAATACAATACAATACAATACAATACAATACAATACAATACAATACAATACATTACAATACATTACAATACAATACAATACAATACAACTGCATTTGATATCGCCATTCTTCTAAAGGTGGCCCACAGCTCAGAAGTGCACACACCTCGGCAGATGCACTTATAATGGCAGAGCAACTGTGCGCGAAGGACTTGCTCACGGTCCCTACACAGTAACCGCCCAAACGAGGATCGAACTCGTACTCTCCGCGTTACAGGTTAACCGCTCTAACCGTGCTACAAATAGTAATCCGGGAAGAAATTATGTTCGCTGTTGGATCGCTTGTGTCGTGCCTATTGTTAGATATGGCAATGCACTTATTTATTATACTCATTCATTCATTCATTCATTCATTCATTCATTCATTCATTCAATCAATCATTCATTCATTCATTCAGTCATTCAGTCATTCATTCATTCATTCATTCATTCATTCATTCATAATCGAACATTTATGTAATGCCCTTCAAGAGAACTACTCAGAGGCGCTCCCAACTCCAGCACGACTAAACAGAACAGTCCTAATGTGAGACAAGAACATAGGAGAGAAGATCCTAGGAAAGAGGCGAAGCACCAAAGGGAGGCCATTCCATGTCGAGGGCCCACCACCGAGAAAGCGCGGTTCTGCCTAGTGGGGGTACGGGCAAAAGGGACAAAGTGGAGACCCTGCTCAGATGAGCGGATGGATCGAGAGTCCCTAGCAGAGCTCGCGAACATAGGCAGATGAACTCTCGTATAGCGCCATCTTTTGGCCTCTGCTGTGTTACGGCGCTATATAAATCGTCTTATAATTATGATTGGCAGGTTTCCTCGTTAACTACGTCTCATATCCCGTTCTACAGAGCTTCACAACAACCGCTGTCGTCACGATTGTGTTTGGTCAAGTGCGGGTAAGTAAGTGACGTGAATAAAAGACATGAACCATTAATTATACTAAGTAGCTGTGCGGCAGAAACATATCGATACGGTGGTTCTGGTGGCATTCGAGGCAGCTGAAGAAATGCACAGTTCACGATTTATAGTTTTCAATTACTAGGTTTCAGCAGGCTTAACTTATTGGGGAGCTTTTAGGAGCCTACTACATGTACGACTTCTGGATTAAGGATTAACTCCATGAATGCAGTCTGTAACAGTACCGGTACTTGAAGAAACACGAGCAGGGGTACTATATTGAAGAATAATAATGTCCTGAAATTTTGATTGGCTAGGCTGTAGCATTTGAGTGTTGAATAAACTTCACATGTATTGAATATTTAAAGTAAGCTTATTCATAACTATCTATAGAATATTGCAAACGGTACACCCATTACCCCAGGTGTTTTTTTATACCAGGCATTTCACCCATACCTGCCATGTTAAACGCCATCGTGATGTTCCTAAAAGTACTTTATAAATAGCCAGATACTACTTGCATAAGATTGTGACCGACAGCCTCTTAGACGTATTGGTGTGTTTACAGAACTGGTTTGGCCTCACAGACATTCCAAATGAGTTCCTCGATCAGGTCTACTGGACCTTCAAGAAACTACCTGAGACAAAGTGAGTCGAATCATTGAAGCAGCGCGTTAGTCTAGCCGCTCTAGCGTAACCAACATTTTGTAGCACCATTCAAATTGCCAATGTAATGAATAACGGACCTTCAAGAGAGAGACCTTCGAGAGATGCTTGTCACACGTACTGAATGACATTGGTGGGCGATTACTATTCTCCGGAAAAATACACCGCATTCTTAAGTTTCATAATTTTTTATGCGCCTTTTAGAAGATCTGATACACAATTGACAATGTAATGTAACCAGAATTTATTTGGCTACACCAGTTTAAATGCAAAACAAATGTAATATAATTTATACTATATATATATATATGTAATATATTTATATTATTATATAATTATATCAGATGTAATTAATATATGTAATTGTACAATGCACATTATTTTTTTATTTAACACTCTTAGATTGTTCTTATCCGATGTTCCACGGGGCTTTCTTTGCAGGTGGTTCATTAAAGCAATAAACACATACTTACCTACTTACTTAATGTTTGCCCTTGCAGATATAAATGGTTGCATTTATGTTCAACCCGACAGAACCTTCAACTCGAAAGTATCTGTCTCTGCAGACTAGTATTGATGAATGATGATTACCACACCTGAAGTTAATTGATTTTTATGCGTTACAGAAATATGCATAATATGCAGAAATGTGTGCAATCAGTTTATCAGCTTCATTAAAAGCTTTCCTGTTGCATTTTCAGAATCTGGGACTTTGTCCTTGGTCTAATCTGCATGATTGCCCTCTTCCTTATTCAGGTAGGATATCAGAATACTGCAATTAGAAGTTTAACTATATGCTGTAACGGAAAGCTATGATGCGTTGAAAAACTTAAGACGACCGATTTAAACAGTTGCGGTAGCTGGTTCTTAATGCTGTCCTTGACGAATACATGCATTAGCTATACTCACTATTCATGATACGAATTCTATCATTAATTAAAGGCTACAGTGAGTGTATTATAATTGGCCATTTCTAAGGAGCTTCTCACAGCATGAGCATTCAGCAGCGCTCCCAGTGCGAGTGACCCCTAGAGAAAAGGCAGGATTTGAGGAGAGAGAAAGATGAAGAAACGCTTCCCAAAGAGGATGGTGGAGCGGACTGGTGGGGAAGTCCATTCCATAGAGACGGACCTATACTGGCAAAGGATCTGGTTTGAGCCATGGCGGTTCTGACACGGGGAACAAAGAGGTCAAGCCGGTCAGAGCATCGAAGAGGACGGAGCAAAGTGGCAGAAAGAGGTCGAAGAATTAGATCGGAAAGATACTTCGAGGGGCAAGACCAAATTAAGATCCGAACACTAAAATGAGAACTTTTAATTGTATACGGACAGAGAGAGGGAGCCAGGGAAGTTGTTCAAGAATATAAAATAAAAATACGCAGTCCTGCAGGCAGTAGTCAAATGGGTTGCTCAACTACTTTAAAAATCTAACCGTCTATTCTTTACCTGATTCTTGTTTGGAGTTTTCTATTTTTCTTAGGATGTCTTGTCACTCTGATTTATTTCTCTTGAAGCTGTGTGATATACATCTGCGATCACAGTTAAAATAACGATCGGGCCATTGTTTTATAATAACTTTGTAGCAGTTATAAAGTATTTAGCCTACGTCGGGATAATAAATGCACAAAACAAAAGAGACGTTAAATGCACGAAAGGGAAAACTGTAAAATTTTCTCCACTGACTGTTTTTATTTCCTCAGAAAGCGAAAACGACCAGCTGTATGAAAACGAAAGCGACCTCAATTCCAGGGAGAATTTTCAAGTATATGGTGTGGCTTTTCGGCACAGGTATTGCAAGTTGCAACGGAGTCTATTAGACAAACAATGATTTGTAACAAGTTCACACTTGATATTCCGCTTCTATATTGGCGCACTCTCTCGCATTAAAATCTATTATTGATCAA
This sequence comes from Aporrectodea caliginosa, assembly GCA_020284085.1. Lineage (NCBI taxonomy): Eukaryota > Metazoa > Annelida > Clitellata > Crassiclitellata > Lumbricidae > Aporrectodea > Aporrectodea caliginosa. The sequence continues at coordinate 286,559 of JACEVL010000502.1, forward strand.
TGGAAACGTTAAAAATGCAATAATCAACTTTCCTTATCATCGTATATTTTTAAATCCAAAATGAAGAATGATACATTTTATATATTGGACGTAAAGTGCAAACAAAGAATGGCCAAGAGTCCTGCTGAATTTGACCGCCTGATAACAGTATTTAACTAATGAACTTAACAACCATTAGTCGAATGTCTCTTGTAATAGTTAAAAAGTGGTTGTTTATTGTCATTATTTTATGTCCTGCGGTACTTCATATGCCTCAGGAATAAAAAAAATTATCCGGAGATTTAAAAAGTCTATTCCATTTGTTTTTAGCAAACAACGCGGTTGTGTTGATCTTTGCGATCGTTGCGGCATACCTGTTCTCCATGAATGGCATGCAACCCTTCACTCTGACGGGTGAAATTCCGGCTGGTCTGCCTCCGTTCAAACCACCCGCTTTCTCCGTCTCTGATGGGAATGGCACCGTGTACAATGCAAGCGACATTTTCCAGGTTCGTCTAATTTATCGAATAAGTAAGTTATTTAATCTGAAATTATTCGAAATGTTAGCCATTTATCGCAAGAGCGAATAAAACAAAACAACGAAGCAGCATTTATACCACTATAGCAATTAGTATAGCAATTAGTAAAAGCAATTAGTATGGCAGTTAACAAGTTGCGTCTGTGACGACTTGGTTATTCAGAATAAACGAACATTGATTGATTGATTGATTGAGTTTGCTTGATAAAGTGATCTACGACATCTTGCTAGAATATCCGATTAACCAACACAATGAGTCGTTCTCATTCTAATTACATATTCGTCCATAATATGAGGTACTAAAAAGGCGCTTTATAAATGGCCAAATACATACATTCGTGATGAAGTAATATTTGCGTTTTGGTATTTAGAAACACTACGGATGCATTACATTGTGGCCAAGAGATTGACTGCGCATATGTATCTTAGCTAAGCTTTGGTAGCCTATAAAGTTATGGCTCACCATTGCCTCAGTAATTAAATAAGTTAACCCCTATTGGGATTCGGAAAGGTTAAGAGGCTGGACTATTGAAGTATGGAACCAACTGCAGTGATGCTGTTTGTTGCAGAGAGTATTTCTAGTAGAATCTTTTGTCGAGTTTTTAGTTGAAGCCATTTTAGTAGAAATGTGTTGTCGCGTCCTATAAAAATTTGTATCGCAACTGAATGTTTTGTGTGGTTTTGTCTTCCAGCAAATCAACATCGGAATCTTAATTGTTCCTCTAATCAGCTACATCGAGATAATGGCCATCGCTAAGAACTTTGGTAATGACCTCTTGCTATTGCATTCAAATTAACATTTATTACATGTACGCGTAGGCCCTACATTTGAAATCATGTTCGGATTAAGAACTGGTGGTGTCTCTAGACGCAATGTGCTTTCAATATTGTTACTGTGTCAAATTTGGTAAATTCTAAACAGCAAATGATAGAACGCTGTGCAAATATATTTCTAGTAGTCTATATTTGTGAGAAATAATTTGGAAATTCGGATAGGGGTCCCTTGAATTTCCATGATGTTGCGATGCCTCTATAGGCAGCTGCCCAGTTTGTCTATTGGGTTACCGTAATTCGATACTAAATTATTTTCTTGCCTGGAGCCAAACCAGGTCATAGCTGCGTCTTCGATCATGCAAATGTGGTGATTCTCACGCCTCACCTGCTATGGGTGATGAAGAAATTCTGAGTTTGCGATTACCATATGTGTGATCGACTTACAGAATTAAGTGACAGAAGACTGTGAGAGAATGGCAGGCACAATATGCTTAACCGGACAACGGCCTTTGCGTCGCCCTATTTCACGAACTTTGATAGGTTCGAGCTTTCTTTGACCTAGGCCAAAGAATTGTAATAATATTATATTGCCACGGTAACAAAGAATAAAATTCGGTCTAATGGCTCCAAAAGTTTTGGACTTACAATGTCTGTTGGATATTAAGCGATAGCAATCAGCTAATAGATACTAACCCCTGTGGACCAAACAGAAATTCGAATATTTACATTCTGTGGTGTATTACTGATATTTATGTGCTCAACTTTACAGGTCGAAAGAATAACTACAAAGCGGATAAGAATCAAGAGTTGATAGCCTGCGGTAGGTTTATATCTTATCTTGGAGTAGCAGAACTAACGGTAGGCTAAGTTTAGACAATACTACACACACACACGCACACGCGCACATACAAACACACATATATATATACATATATATGCCAGAACTATGTAAATGGCAATCAGCATGGTCCAGTTCGTCGTCCCATCTTTCAACGTGTCCAAACAGACGACTTCCCTCTGTTTTGATCACCTCCCCATACTGGGATATCGTGCGTTGATATATATGGGGGATTAAGCAGAATTCTTCACTGTTGACGTGCACCCATCTTCGATCATTACCCCAAGTAGGCTATTTTGTGAGCGAACAATGGCTATCTGGGATATCCACCCAATGAAGTCTGTAGCGCCTGTATATTTATGCAATCGTAATCGTAGGCTAATAAAAAAATTACAATACTTTGGAGAAAACTTTAGATGGCCTATATCAGAGAAATCAAAAGTCATAATCCTGCGGTAAAGCAACGTTTAAAATGCGAGTCTTACGTTAAGACTTGTTAAGGCATTTAAGAACGTACACAACGGACGACTACGACACAAAGACCTACGACTGTTGACGCAATATTGCCAAGTGACGCACTATTATTATTGCCTTGTGACGCAATATCGCCAAGTGACACTATTGCCAAGTGACGCACGATTGCCAAGCGACGCACTATTGGCTAGTAACGCATTATTGCCAAGTAACGCAATATCGCCAAGTGACGCACTGTGTCAAGTGAACGCTTGGCATTGCTGATGATCACATGCAATCCTAAAATGTTATAAGTTACAATTTTTAAACTGAATAACAACATGTTTTGTCATTTTCTAACTTTTCTTAGGTGTCGCCAATATCGTTGGATCATTTCTTTCCGCATTTCCAGTTGCTGGAACGTTTTCAGGGTAAAATATTGCAATATATTAATTCAAGGGGCTCTCTGGCCTCTTCGGTTGCCGGTCAAAAGCTTTGGAATTTGCTGTCTATTTCAGTTCGTCCTCTCAGTTCTTTGATGTCATCCAGGTCTAAACTTGAAACTCGTCTCCTTCAATTTGCATATCCATGTATATAACCAGGAGAAAAATCAATGTCACATTCAGTAGAGGCATACGTATATTGATTACTGTAATTCGTCACTGGCTGGTCTTCCCTAATGTACGACTATCCTCTCTACAGTCGGTCCTCATTCCTCAACTCGGCTGCTAGGCTCACATTGCCCGCCTTCCTCGTTTCTATCACATTTGAACTTATGACTGATGAACTGCATTGGCTTCCCATTGCTTCTTGAATCCGGTATAAGATCTTGCTCATGGTTTCCTGAACTCAGCAAGGACGGGCTCCCAAGTACCTATGCTGTTTCTCTTCGTCCTCTCCGCTCTTTAGACCGTCTTGATCTCTATGTCCCTACAGCAAGGACTGCTATGGCCCAACATCGCGTCTTTGCTTTTGTGGGTCCTTCCTCTTTAAATGACCTTGACCCATCTTTACGCTCTAAGATTTCGGCTGGAGTCTCTCCCTCATCTGCCCGCTGTTTGAAGACTTTTTCATCCCCTCGGGGCTATCACGCTTCGAGTGCCTCTGATTAGTTTATGCCGTTACATGCGCTTTACAACTTTTCAATTACATTACAATATGTCGTTGAAAGCTAAAGAATACCTATTATGGGAATTTTATTTTATATATTTGCAGAAGTGCTGTGAACTACCAGAGCGGTGTTAAGACAACAGGAGGTGGTTTTTACACAGGTAACAATGATCTCTCAAATACCTGGTTCAAGATAATTCAATCCATTAATCTTAATTTTTATGGAGACCCTTCAAGATTTCAGAAATAACTAGATTTAACTATAGGCTGAAACTCAACTTAATTCATTGCCGTAGATTAAAATACAGACCTACTGTCAAAGGTCAATGGTGATAAGGTCGAAATGCATTGACAGAGGGCGGGCCAGATTTTAATCGTTCGTTTCACTTCCATTTTTCATAAAGGGTAACGATTTAGGTGTGACTTTGTACACATTACAACGTTCCATAATAATGAAAATAGATAATTGACAAATGATACAGAACACAGCAGTTAGGCTTGATCAACATTCAAATAATGAGGTGCAATGATTAGCTGAATCTTGAATGGCTATGAAATTGTGTAAAACCTTATGTACTTCACGTCTATATACATTTATATAGCGCCATCCGTGGGTAGCCAAAAATGATTCTAGATTAAACATTGATAGCCAAATCTTGGATCTTTTCATTTCACATTGTGTTATCATAGAGACGTAGAAGCAAATAAGTGTCCATCTAAACATAATGGCAATTATATGCATAATTTGATAACAATAATAAGATTCAGTTAAGGCGCGTTCTCCTCTTCTTTCCATGTTAATATAGAGTGTAATTTTCCAATTTTCCAGGGGTAATGGTGATGTTGGTGCTGCTGTTTCTGACGCCCGTCTTCTACTACATCCCAAATGCCGCCCTGGCCCCTTGGCCGTCCTTAACATCATGGCCGTCGTTGATCTCGCAGATTTTGGTCTCATCGTTAAACATCGGTTCATGGCACTAATGTTCTAAGAGTAAGTGTTAATCTAATCTAATCTATGTAGTGCCGTTATATTATTGTACAATGATAATTAAATGACACACATAGGCTACTGTTGTCAGTGATGTTGTCGAATATAATTATGTCTTAACCATCTCAACCATGGAGATGATATAGATTACCAATATAACTTTATCGTGTACAAAAATGCGTAACGTTGTGAAAATTATCTAGTTTAACCTATTATAATAAAGTATAATGATCAAATTGATTCATCATTGTAACGCTGTTATAATGGTATCATCTAATTTAATATGTTGGCAATTGCATTGCTCTGCTACGTTGTACGAATTATGGCATTCCTGGCAATGTTTGTCAACTAGTCTACACTATTCGATTACCTGACTTGACCAAAGACAGTCATATAGGTGTTGGTTTGAAAAGACACGTGAGCTTCAGTTTCCTTAAAAAACTTTCTGACACGCTTCTTGGTAGATATTTTGAAAGGTCGGGATAAATTTGTTCTTAACTTTCTAATCAGAGGCAAAGATTGATGGGTCGATATTGCGATGAAAGGAAATCCCGTAAACGTTTTACTTTTATTTTATTTGTTGCAGAAATAGATCTTTTGCCTTGGTTTGTGACGTTCATTTGTGGGCTGTGTCTAGGCATTGAGGTAGGTCTGTGCTGTAATATAGGCCGATATAGGCTACCCATAATTATACTACGCGTAGTTAGCTTTCCAAATGCTTAGACCGAAGAAACTTAGACATTCAGTAGCATACACAACTCATTGAAAGTTGTAAATAAAGTTTAAAAACTTAAAAACTATAGCAGAAAATGTCGCCAAATGTGTGAAACTAAAGCGGCTATGACATTACATTCAGTTTGGTAGCGAGAATAGCTTAAAAAGATGTATTTTCATGATGTCTTCGATTTGTGTCTTACCAAAGAAACACGATAGCACCCAACATTTATCTAATGACTTTTTAATAGCTAATTAACATAAAACTTCAACAATGTACAGTGTCAATCTTTGAGTAAAGTTCAGCCGATCTCTTATGAACTGCAGTCATCAGTATTTTCTGTCGACTATTTTCTGTAGCTGTATTCGTTTTGAATTTCAGAATGGCATAATTTTCGGAATCATCGTCGCTTTGGGCATTTTACTTTTCCCTGCATCTCGACCAAAAGTTCACGTAAGCTACACACAGTATACGTTAGTCCTAAAGTTAAATACACGGCTGACATTTGAAACAGCTAGACCGTCGAAACAAGAATCGACAAATGGAGTTATTGTGATGTGATACTTGTAAGTCAGACAATGAGCATCACGACAATTTCTCACGATCAATTTAGATGAGTCGGTATAGGTAACAGGCATGAATGATATGTATTTCTAATGCAGCGGCTTATCTTTCAAGGCGCTTATTTCATAGGGGGAGGAGTAGTTTAAAGTCAAATCGAGATTGCCAATGGAAGCATCTTTACGAATCTTCCCAGGATTATTGAATATCTTATTTTATAGCCAATGTTGTTAAACAGATTAAAACTGTTTACTAAATTAAGATATATATATATGTATATATATATATAGCTTATATATTAAATGCTCACGGGCATCGACCACGTGACAAATGAAATAAATATATCTAGAATTGTTTGTGTCATAACATATTCTAACCATTCATGAAACGTAAACCTTGATATTTTATTCTTATTACAATGTTAGAAAATAGCCATTAGTAGATGAGCAGTTCGTCTCTTGTTACGTCAATTCAGCTTCTTATAGTAATGTTTTTTCTTTCAGGTTGAGACAAAAGGAAGCCAAATCTCCATAGCAGTAAGACCATTGTTATCATTTTTACACAGGCAAATTTTTAACTCTGATTTTGTAGGTTTAGAAGGCTTAGAGATTTTCTCACAAATTGTACTTCAAGCTCTGTTTCTATTTTATTAGGAATTAATTAACTTAATTGCACCATTTTGCCTTTGATTGGGAGTTCTGTAATTTATATATCTGTAATTGAATTTCAGAGTTCCAATGAATCGGAATACGTCATAATGGAGATAGAACAAGGTCTAATGTTCCCCAGTGTGGACTATTTTGTGGAACACGTCATGGACGCCGTTCTTCAAGGTTCGTCGGTTATACAAATTTTTGACAAGGCAAACGCAAAGATTAGAAGTTGAACGAAATAATTTCAGGAGATTATATGGTTAACGCAAGATCTCTTGTTTCTATACTTTCTCAGGGAAGTTTTACTACATCCAAATTCTACATGGGACATTCATAAAAAGAACTCATGGTTATAGCTTTCTATAACTAATATAACTATTACAATATATTATAATATAACTATTATAACTAATTCTGTCTAATATTTAAATTATTTAATTTTTTAGTCTTTCAAAGTTTTTTGATTATTTCTCTTTCCCATGCGAAATTGTGCAATATTTAAATAAAAATTATGTATCTCTAATTTATTTCCATTTTCAATACAAAAGACTGCTGCTGAGAAATTTCAACTGTTTCTGTAGGTAGCAAAATTGTGATGTAACAATGTATTTCTAACAATGTATTTTTGTTCTCTATAATCATTGTAGGCGGCAGTTGTGTCTACAAATCAGTTATTCTGGACTTCGTTCATGTCTTTTCCGTTGACTTCAGTGTTGTTGAGGTATTCTGAGTCAATAATTGATCTGTCCCATTTAAAACAGTTATTACAGAACTCAATCGCATGCACTTGGTTAACTTCTCTATAGTGGAGGGATTCATCACGAGAAGCCAATGTGTGGCTAGCAACAGTGCCGGTTATGACCTCATGAGAGGAGTCTCTAGAACTAGCTAGTAACCACTTACCCTCTAAATTTATTTCAGTAGTAGTCTCTAGAACTAGCTAATATCCACGTATTCTCTAAACCAAGCCGAGTCTATTTTTTCTCTTAATGTAAGATCTTTGTAACTGTAAACGTTTGTCGAACCGTAGTTGCTCGTAGTTGTGATGAAATGGGTTTTAGTGCATTCATAAGAAAGTTCATCGTTTCAAGTCTAAATTGCAGTTATGTAACTAGCCTATATTTAAATACTTAAATATAAGTTTTACTTTCGTGTTTATTTGTTATAGTCTATGATAATTAATTTCATAAGAATATTTAAGATTTAGGTAAAATATTACTGACCTTTCGAATATTATAAATTTTCAGGGCCTCCAACAGCTGACAGAAGACTTCGCTGTTATGGATGTGAAACTAATTCTCTGCAGAGTTAGGGTAAGCGTTTATTGTAATCTTATCTAGATAACTAAAAATGAAAAACAGGTAATAGTGCTTTGATATAAACATTAAATTGCCAAATTGATCTATAGGGCAATCGTTGAACTCTATAAATCAAAGATTATGGAATAACCTTTCCCCACAAATTTGGGTGAGATGTTGGCTGGTCTATCCACTTTTCTCCTCTGCCTGAGGACTTTTGGTTTCCTTTCACGCTGGGAAGGCCTATGAACCGCTTATAATATCTATTACAATGCAACACAATGCTATACAAAATCACCTTCCTCTGTACTCTTTTAAATCCGACACTTATTTGCGTATAATATTTTTTATCTGTAGATTCACTACCATTGTCTTCCTCTTACCTTGTTTGTCAACAATTGAAGGCTTCATTTTCCCGTTACCTGCAATTATAAACTGAATTCATTACTACGTGATTAAATGTAATGATATAATATATATATATATATATATATATATATATATATATATATATATATATATATATATAGCAACCCTTCAAGGTATCTACTCAGAGTCGCTCTCTGCGCTAGCCTTTATGATGTTAAATGTCATTACGAACGAGTAGATTGCGAATATTACACTAATTAGTAATAATAATCAGATCTAGCAGTATTACTATTTGATTTGTTCACCTTTATGATTGTCGAAACTGATCTGTTTTATTCTGTATTTGGGTCACCGTTTTTGCTTTGTTTGCCGGACTTACGGTGCACATTTGAGCTTTTGCAAAGGGTTGTTATCACTCTGTGTAGTTGTTCTGTATATCAGTTGTATTGCTGTGAAAAATTACTATTTCCAAATAACAAAAATCATGAGTGTCGACGCGATAGGAAGTTTTCCATCAATAGGAGGAAACCTTCCCTTCAATGATCTGATAGAGAAAATATCTCGACAGGCTCCGAGTGTCAGTTGAACGCTGGGTCAGCAGTTTGGTGAAATGCACCCTTGATGTTTTTGTGTGAAAGTGTGTGAAAGCGAATAAAAAATAACAACCCCGTTGAGGATGTAGAGAGACGGTTGTGGCTGTAAAGATTTATCGACATAAGTTTCTCAGCCTCGGCTTATCACTGTTGGAGACCTATCTACTAGTAGCGTTATTATTTCCAATCGAGTACATAACACCGGACGTACTCGCTTATAGCAGCGTTCACTGGATGGCGCTATGGAGCAGCACATATGTTGTCATGTTACGCATTGGATAACGAAACCAAAGCACTTAATTATTTGTGGTGTTACGCATGGGATAACGACCAAGGCACATTATAATTTGTGGTGTTGCGCTTGCGATAACGAAACCAAAGCATAGTTTGTGGTGTCACGCATGGGATAACGAAACCAAAGCACATATTTTGTGGTGTTACGCATGGGATAACGAAACCAAAGCACATTATAATTTGTGGTGTTGCGCTTGGGATAACGAAACCAAAGCACATAGTTTGTGGTGTTACGCTTGGGATAACGAGACCAAGGCACTTATTTTGTGGTGATACGCGTGGGATAGCCAAACTAAAACCTCTGCTGTTTACCTCTCCTACCGCTAAGTGACTTCCAAGTGGGTAATTCTGAATATTTGGGTTGCGTAACGGTCCAGAACGGACTTGGCGGAGTTACTTGTTTCGGTTGCTTTGTTTTATTGCACAGCCGCATGATAGTCCGGTGTTCCTGTCTATCGAATTGCTCGAATATAAACGGGCGCTAAAAGAATGATTCAGTGAAATCTACTTACAGCCTGTGGGTTCTACACGGACGTAGACAGACACGTCTTGCCGATTCAAAAAGGTCCTGTTCATAAGCTGCCTGGTAAAACAGCACTGTGCTTTTGGGACTCTGTAAGGCTTTTTACAGTTAACGCTGTAAATGGAAACTGCCTGGTTAGAGTGACAATCCCACCATCAACGTCGTATGTACGCGTGGGACATGAATTCCATATGACAGTATTCCCATAATTATGGACCTTCATAATTATGGTAGGCCTGTGCAGCCCATATGAGAATGCTGTCATACGGGTTTCATTTGACCTACATGATGGCGTTGCTGTTGGAGATATTATGTAGCTTCGATGACGTGGTCTAAAGTCTAACAAAATTTTATTGGTTAACCGTGTAGTAGCACGTCATCGAAGCTACATATCTCCAACAGTCGTATGCGCAACTCTCTGGTCGGGGTAACCCTTCATACCTTCAGACCGTATGTACCTCGGTCTCTTCACTCCCTGGTCGCCCCGCTCTCCACTCGGCCACCAGAGGCCTTCTGGATGTTCCCCGCATGAGCGGTGCTACTGCCCAATCCAGAAGCTTTGCTTATGTCGGGCCATCTAGCTGGAACCATCTTCCGCAGTGAACTGCGGCTTGAGCTCCTCAGCCTTTCTCTTCCTCTGTTTCGGAAACGCCTGAAGACTATCTTATTTGTTCCAGACAGCATTTACTTGGTTCTTGAGCGCCTCTGAATCTCTGAGTGGCGCTATATTAGTGTTCAATTACAATTACAGTTACCAAATAAACTTTTGGTCCTGATCCATCACCTGCCTATAGATACATTTCATGTAACTGACTCTACCCTGGACAACCTTTCTGCCAAGACGCAGCGCTCTGAATAAGCTGGTGCCTTGCGCTTAGCTTTTAAGTAGGCTATCACTTTAGGAATGTCTAGATTTCGATAACGAAATAAAACTACTTAGAACACAATTTCAATTATGTCCGGAATTTAAGAAACACTTTATATAAATGGCGTGGAATTCAGCATGCCAAATCAGTTATAGTTCTGTTTATTGAAAAGTTGTACTAATGGAAGAAATGTCTTTACTTAAATATCTTGGTGACTTTGTTTTCCCAAAAATATCGCGCAGTTTTGCCTTGATCTTTCAGCGTCCTGTTCAGAAAGTCTTGATAAAGTCCGGCATCAAAAAGCTGATATGCGTGAAAGATGTCGAAGAAGCCGTTCACCTTTTCAAACGTGAGTACGGTTAACAGTTGTGAATAATTGTGAAGAGAGACCGATAAACACAATTGTAGAGATTTATGTAAGTACAGTCAAGTAAGCAAAGGTCCCATGCTTATTTTGGAACTTAGGGGAAGTCGCTCACTTCGAACCCGCAACCGCATGCTCATTTTCTAAGAGTGCTACCCAGTGTGTTTCTCCTTACAGATTTATTTTAGTTACAGTTAGAGTTATAGTTAATGGATTTTCATTTTGTCATAGTTACAGTTATAGTTAGTATTATTTTTAGGAATAGTTATAGTTAAAGATACTGGATTTTTTCAGTTACTACTTATGCTAGCATGCTTGTCTTACTCAGCAAATACACACATACATTAACATTTAAGGATCCTGAGTGGCCGAGTGGGTTGGTGCCCGCTCGCCGCGCCGGCGCCCCGGGTTCGCTTCCCGGTCGGGTCATTATCATTAATTTCTCATCTTTATAGGCTCGGTCGCATTATAAATGGAGTACAATACAACACACAATGCAACACCACAATACAACTGGGGCGCGGTAGTGAATCAGTGAAGCGGGTTCGGATCCAAATAGGGACCCTGGGCAAGTCCTTCACGATTGCTCATGCGCTTCGGCGTGAAACTACGTGCGCAGAGTCGGGAGCGCCTCTGAATGGGAAATCTGGTTGGGGCGCATAACAAGTGTTCAAATACAATACATAGCATATAATATACATACATACATAAATCAGTGAAGCTCAAAGACGAAGATACATAGACATATACAATTATACATACACAGACATAGACACATACATACATAGACATGCATAGGCCTACAATAAATGACTTACCTATCTCTTTTTCTCTTCCAGAGCATGCTCCGTCCATTGCTGGTGATGTGGACACTGTTTCCAACCACACCAGCCATACCACGATCTTTGTGGTGTCATCGATGCTCTCGGCTGATGACGGAGTCTGTCTTGAGATGGATTGCAGATGCAGCAGCCAACAGACCCTGGATGAGACCCTGGATGAGACAAAAGGGAAGACCGAGAGAAGTGACTCCTCGCTTGGTTCCAGCAACGATGAAGCAATAGACGTTTCGGACAGTTACGAGCAGAATGATCCGTCTGAAGGATACGAAAACTTCTCGTACGATTTCTAACATTCCATATGACGCACGGAGCACCTGGGGTCTATAAATACCGTAGCCCAATTGGACACAGTTGCACTTGCGTATATGCCTATACTATATACAAGAGTTTCAGTATGAAAATATATACATATAAAGAAGAAGAAGAGCAGTCCCTTAAGCTAGCCCTGAGGCAGCCATGGATATGAAGTGTTAGCGACGTCGTTTTCTCAGCCTCGGCATATGATGGCGGGTGGCTGGTCCTCTCCCTCGCCGTCTCACTTTCCACCGACAGTGCACTCGTCATAGCTAGGGGATGCACGCGGAGGAGAAATCTTGAACCAGATTTCTGCCCTGGTGGTGATTTGAATCCCCGGCCTCTTGAGTGACAGTCTAGCACGCTAACCACTACACCATCGAGCACCCAATATATATTATGAAGGCCAGTGACAATATTGTTAGGACGGTTGCTTTGCAGCGTGCAAATGAACTTATGAACCAAAATAGTTAGGTCCGTCTGAAGATTGTTTCGTTTATTCGTTTAGTATGTTGTGGTTGAAGATTACTTTTTACTGTGGAATCTCTGCTTTACTGATAAACAATAGCACAAGAGATCTGCAACTTTACTGCCTAGGACAATTGCTTTGTTCTGCTATAGCTCTATCTGTTTGTTATGCATGTTTATACGTAACTGAACATTTATATCATAAATGTAAATATATAGCAACTTTAAGAGAAAACTAATCAGGTGTCTTATTTTTATAACTAAACTATTATTGTGCTATATGTTTTTTAAGAGAAGAAACTTAATAAGTAAGCAAACAGTGCCCAGAAAATTTGAAGAGTCACTAGTGGTAAACCCACGCACAGATGTGGATCCCAACCATTACCTCTAGAACTGCAGTTATATTATCTCTGGTAAAGGTTAACATTATTGCATAGCCACAGTTTGAATGCAAAGTAATACAGCTTTTCATTTTCGCCTTAGTTTATAGTAATATATTTCAATTATGTACGTTTCGTACATGCAAGCCTTAAGAGTTTATCGTGCAAAATTGTCAACTAAAACACAGTCTTTAACAACAAACACTTCAGTGCCAGAGCGCCCGCCAGCCAAAGGTTCCATAGCCGTAACTGTTCCACCTATCTGGAACAAACTCCTGCCAGAATTACGCCAAACATCTGAGTAATGCTAAGAACTGGCCAAAACTTCATCTCTTGCTATCTCTTAACAGGTTTTCACTAAAAATGAAGACACTGCTCTTACAAACCCTATCCTGATTCTACCTATTCCCCTTACGTCTCTCACCGCTGTGACTCTAAGCACTATCTAGCTAGTCGTCTGCCTGTGTCTGCCTGCCTGACTTTTGGATCTTGACCTGGCACCGATTTCTATTAATATTCGTTTATTGAAGAAACACTCTAGGGCACACCGCAATCCATTTTGACCCTAACTGCCCATCGATTTTGTTTAGACTGAGCGCCCGTGAATAAGCTGGTTCCCAGGACTTCGCTTTTTGGACGCTGTAGAAGTCTCGAGATTACGATTACGATTTAATTAAATTCAATTTCACTGTGATGTATTACTTACCGATTATAGTGAATGATTCATGTAATTCAAACACCAGTGCTTCTGAAAATTAAGTATTTATTGCGTTACTGTTTAGTTTTCTTATTGAGACGCTGATGGATGCTACATAGTTGCCACATCTCGGATCTGGTGATGAGTTCTCTGTCCGAAGGCAGGTCCATTGACTTTTTACGCCACCCGGGGATGAGATGAGTGAGGTGGTTTCCCGTTGCCTTCTTCACAGACAATTGACGCATTGCAATGTTTGATAATTTTCCAATTCATTCCCCCACTGTCTTGTTTAAACCAATTGACGAAGTAATGTCTTGTCTCGAACTTCGTGCCTCGCTTGAACCGTAACTACGCATTATTTTCCAAGATACCACAGTTTACATGACGCGTATGTTCCCAAGATAATACACGCGTGATCAGTTCCTCCTCCTTTGTTTCAGCAAAAGTTGGGAAGTGTAAAAGAAATCTTGTCCTTGGAGTGTTGCGGCATCAGCTGTTTATCTTCGAACCTCGAAACCACGTTTTCCAGTCCCCTCAGTTGAGACATGTAAAGAAATGTAACCTATTACCTTTTTTGCCTTTTCAAATAACTTCTTAGTGACCTGAGGTCACTAAGAAGTAGGTCACTGACCTCATTGTCAACGGGAAGGCAAAGTTGGTTGTTCCTGACCGTAAACTAAAACGTAACAGAAGATCTAGGCCTGTATGCGCACTTTTATAATCGATTTAAATTATAGAGAAGACAACATTCCATGATTTCCTATGATATAAGATATTAATAATATACCGTGTAGGGTATAACTGTGGTTATAATCGTTTAGAATTTCGTTGCTGTTTTTTTGTTTTTTATTGCAATTAGTGTTGCTGTTGATTCAGTTGTTTGGCTATAGGTCCAGGCCTATTCAGAGACTACAGTGTGGAACTGAATGTTTAATTAGCAATTTTATATATGACTATAATCAAATTGATCAGCTAACAAAATCGTTACACCACCGCGCCCCAGTTGTATTGTGTTGTATTGTATGTGTACTCCACGTTTATATTGCGACCGACCGACCGGGAATCGAACCCGGGCCGCCGGCGTGGAGAGCGGGCTACCAACCCACTCGGCCACTCAGGACCCCTAAATTGATCATAACAAAAGTCGTTTAGCCATCTGTAATTGTAATAATGGAAAAATAGACAGCCCTGCACTAGCGGATTTGTTTATCCTTTTGTGTTGTCCTGTTGACGACATCAACAGATTAACTAATAAATATCTGTATCATCACTGAGTTTCATTCTGTCCTATGATTTCTGCTGTTGTTGAGTCAATGAACGGCTGATTGATTGAAAAAGTATCCGCGGTATATTTATAGCTTCAGTCCTCGCCGACTTCTGAATACGTGATTTTGTATACCCAGATACGAAAAATGCATGAATACACAAGTGGATGGACCATTGTTGCTTTGCTAAGAAAAATAGTACATCTGATTGTTAGGTGAGCCTAGCCTAGTTAAGTGATGTAGGGTAACTGGAGTCGAAATAATTAAGCGTTTAAGGAGGCCTTTGAAAGCCCTATAGGCCTATGAATATTCATAAGCAGAAAATACATATTACATCTGCAGCTTTAATAACTGCTCTAGAACAGCGGTTTTCAAACTTTATTTTTTATTGTACCACCAGGTAATGTTGGCGTACCCACCAGCAAAGGTCAGATTAAAAACAATAGGAGAGCGTGAAGGTTAGCTAATCAAAGAAAGATGGGCATAAAGTTAAACACATAGAAAGTTTAAACAAAAGGAAGGGCATGGTGGACGTGGAATAGCTAATCAAAGATGGACATAACAGCATAAGCTAATAGAAAATGTAAACTGTTTGAACTTTTTCGCGTGTCACTTAGCGACACCTGGCGTACCACTGGTGGTACGAGTACCACCGTTTGAAAACCGCTGATCTATAAAGCGATGTAATATGCTCGGTTGAATGGAACAAATAAGACCTACTTCGTAAAATGAGCTTTAAATTCAGCTGTAGGCTATTTGCATTTTGGACACTGAGTAGGCCGTATTTCTTTCAATATTGAATATGACTAGGTACCCTTGCAAATTTATCTGTTAAAACAGTATGCATAGATAAAGTCCATAGGAGATCTTACACATCAAAAGGGTGAGTGCTTTTAATAGTAGCGACTCACTGGGTACTTGAAGCTCTCGAAAGCATCAGTTTAAATATATGAGAGCTTATACATAACCTTTGTGTGCATATGTGCTGTAGCCTTTTATGCAGTCGTGTATACGAGTATTGTATGTGTGTATGTATGTATGTATGTACATTGTATGCATAGTATTGTATATTTATGTGCGTATGTGTATGTAAGTATATGTATGTAATGCAAGTATGTACATATACATGCATGCATGTATGCATGTACATGTATGTATGTATGTATGTATGTACATGTATGTATGTAAGCATGTGTGCACGTTTACGTATTTTGTTAGATCTGTCCACTTTAAAAGGAGATTTAGGTCAGTTATGTTTTGGCCAGAGTTTTGAAGAAGTGGTAGGTGTGCTGCCATCTGGTGAAAAACGAACTATACATAACTTTATCCACATATAACTATGCATAACATCATAGTCTATTAGGTTGAATTCTCAGTCGATATTAAACTTTTAAAACGATCTGCTGTATATACCTGAATCTCTTTACCGCTATTAACCAGTCTTTAATAACAGTTATTGTTCCTCAAAGTATGAAAATTGCTAATGTTTTACCAACGTTTAAATCTGGTGATTGTTATGATATTCATTCATTCATTCATTCATTCATTCATTCATTCATTCATACAGAGCATTTATATAGCGCCTCTTCAAGAAGCTACTCAGAAGCGCCCCGGCCCAGCCACGACTAAAGAAAAAGACTTGAGGGACTTGTAGAACCCTGCCGGTTGGCTCACAAGTAAAGAGCGGAGCTTAAGCGGGAGGTCATTTCAGGTGGAAGGTCCCACAACCGAAAAAGCACGGCGCTGCTTGATAGCCAAGCGTGCCCGTGGAACTAGGAGCTCACTCCTCGTCGTAGAATTACCTGAATTACCGTCCAATTTCTAAGTTGCCATGCTTTTCCAAAATACTGTTTAAAGGATAGCATGAAAGCATGAAGCGTGTTTCTGTGTTAGCAAGCCAAGGTTCCATTATTAGTTGATTTGTACAGGATAGCAAATTCAAGGTCAGGGAGGGGGTGTTAGTTGAATGGTTAACAATCTGACACGAAGAGCAGACGATCAGCATGGGCGCGGGATCGATTCCCGCTACCATCCAAAAGTCGTCTCAGCCTTTTATTTCGCCAGATGGCGTTTGTAAAATGAACAGTAGAACACATTGGCGCCTTGCATGGCTGCCATACAGTTAAATTTGACCTCTGTAATTACTTGTGCTAATCCGTTTATACTTGCAATCATACTGCGTTCATGTCAGTTTGAATCAAGAAACGAATATTATTATTTTTTAATTATTATTATTACTTATTATCGAGCACTTTATTACGCTCGAAGGCAGAAAGAAACATTGAAACGTCACATCAGTATATGCTGTATAAATATAATGTCAAACGCACAAACTGCGAAGATGTTCGTAAGTATTGTTTATGAAACTAGATGTACTATTCAAATGACGACGAAGTAGAAATCACAAGGAAAATGCTCACCAAAGTAATTGTAATTGTAATTGTAATCGAACATTTATAATATAACGCCGCTCAGAAATCAGCAGCGCTCTCGACCTACATCAGTGCCTGCATCAGGAAACAAGAAAGTCTTAAGACGTCTACGGAACTGGGAAGGAGAGAGGGCTAGTAACTCAAGGCGAAGAGACTGGGGAAGAGAGTTCCAAAGCTGATGGGCCAACACGGGCAAAGCACCTAGAGTGGGCCGTAGCAGAGCGCATGCGAGGGACAACCATAAGGCCACGGGTCGAAGATCGCAAAGAGGCCCTCGCAGGTAAGGAGGAGACAAAGGTGCAAAAAGGACCTCAGGTAGGATGGGGCCACCCCAACAAGGCAGTTACGCATGTGGGAAAGGATTTTGAAGTTTACCCAAATAGTAGCCAGTGTGATTCTCCTTACAAATTTTATTTTAGTTATAGTTACAGTTATAGTTGATGGTTTTTTAGTTTAGTTATAGTTATAGTTATAGTTAGTATTATTTTTAAGTTATAGTTATAGTTAACGGATTTTTATTTTAGTTAATTTTAGTTACTACTTAGTTACAACAATTAAGGCTAAAGTAAAATTGTGCGTATTAACACGCTGTTTCACAATTTGCTCAGAGCCTTTGAAGCATGTGTGCATATTAAGCTTCATGAATACACGAGTTTCCAAAGTAACTGACAAATTGCATAATACAAATATCGCATTTTTTCGTTCTCATTTATGTCGAATCATCCATATTGTACTTCCTATTTTTTTTTTTTATTAACGAAAATAAAGATGAATTTCGTTATTGTTATTTTCGTTATAGTTATAGTTATAGTTAATGATATTTTTAGTTATAGTTATAGTTATCGTTAACGAAATCATTTTATTTTCGTTAACGAACATTTTCGTTATCGTTATCGTTAACGACAATCACACTGATAGTAGCACAATAAAGTATTCTGCAGAAAGTTAGATGTCGAGTGAACTAGTCGCCAAAAGAACATGCGACGCATCTGAATAATATGATGTAAGTCCAATCTACCAAGGCCACAGATGAACCTTTAAAACATTCACATTAAAATATTTTATTAAAACCAAATAACTTTCTATAGAGCGAGAACATGCGTTCAGTTCATCTTCTTGTCTCCCCGTGTATTAACTACGGCTGAGACTTAAGTTAATAATATATTCTTTATTGAAACAATCCGGTTGACAAACGCAACCGGTTACAGTGTACAGTTATGCAATTGAAACAATTCACAAAAACACAAATGACAGAAGACATAAATTCTTAACCACTAACAGAACAGACAGCCTGCAATACACGGCGCTAATAGCAGCCTACAAAGCATGTCCGCCCTACGGACCTCGATCTCGGTACCTCTCGCTCTCTATGCCAGTTTGTTATCCAATGCGCTGTCGGGCCTCTGGTAAGCAGTGGCTTTTTCTTGTAATAGATAGCAGTAGCTTTTTCTTGTAATAGATAGCTGAACCCGTTCGTTAAGTTCTTTGGCACGAGCATGGATGCCACTACAGGCGGAAATCACAACACCCATGTATTTTATTTATTGCACCCATGAAATCGAGGCTTCTCTCAGAGTCACGCATGGGAGTAATTGCGAGTTTAGCCGATTTACCTAGAGCAATGCAATAAGATTGGAAGCATTGTAGGCTACTGCAGAGACAAAGCATAGGAAACAGACATCCATAGGTCAAGCATGTTTTGCAGCACAGTAACAGAGGGGCATAATAGCAACATGTCCGCGTAGAGCAGACAGCCAATAAATACCGAGTTGATGTGACATCCTTAAATCAAGTTGAAGCAATTGCACAATAAACAAATTGATGAATATGTTAAAGAGGGAGGACGATAAAACAATCCTTTGTCTCACACCAGATGTAATTGAGAAGCAGTGCGAACTGCCTCAGCTCACTTTAACTATAGTAGTTTGCTATACCAGTTTTGAAAAATAGATACTATAGCTGCTATAGTATCTATTTTTCAAAACTGGTATAGCAGTATAGCAGATGATACACCCGCTTGTAAAAATGAGTCAAGCAGTTTGGTATGTACAATGCTGTCAAAATGTTTCTAATATCCAAAGAAGCCATGAATACAGAACTGCCCTAATTGGTAAAATGCTCGACGGTTGTCTTTTAGTGCAAATATAGCCTCAGTACAACCTATTCCACGTTTAAAACCAAACTCCAATTCATCGGCACTAAGAAACTAGCCATACATTAGAAGAAGTAAATGTTCAAACACTTTATAAATTACGGGAGTAAGGGTGAAGGCACGGCAATGTCTACGTCGCTCAGATTCCGAGTTCTTTCCTTATTTCACATTATGCTGTCGGTCTCGAGTCTTGTTCTGATCGACCGACTTCCTGAACTCTGTGTAAGCCGTTATTTCTCCTAAATGTTCCACTATTCGTGAAGCCTCTGTTCAGTTGAAGCCAATGAATTGTCAATCTTCTGTAGTCTACTTTTGGTTTCGGGAACTAAACCTTCTTAGGCTCATAATTTGTCTTTTGTGCCAAATAGACTCCTGTTGTACTCTAAGCCCTCATTCCTGATCATAGATAATCAGAATATTTCTGTATATCTTTGGCTCACATTATAGTTTGCGTCATGTGAGCATGCTTTTCTGGTTTGCCTGAGCTTTCTCTGATCTACCGGACATGTTCTCTTATCCTTTTTAATTGTAGCGCATTTATTAAGCACCACTATCTAATGCTCAAGCATAAATCGACGTAGCTGAGATATTGTGAGCGAAGAACTTGCCCAAGTTCCCTTCACTTTTCACCTTTAGACAGTCATTAGGCGCAAACAACGGCCAGTACTCAACTTCAACTTCAAGTCGATGCCTTAAATCACAGTCTCTGTCAGCAGACAATACTCAACCGCAGACTAAAGTCAATGTCCAACATATAGTTTCGTGTGGTGACAGTCACATGTAGGCACCGTCACGACAACACACAATAGCAACAAGACAACAAGTGGACTTCAGATGGACAGCCTGCCATTAAAGAAGATAATGGCTAACCATCTGGATGAAAAGTTAATGGCAAAAGCAACTCAGAAATTTGTTCCCATTGCCCAGGCGTGGGGTTGTTGAAAGAGTATTGCAGGTATCACGAAATAGAGTATCCGTCCTAAGACTATCCGGGGGGGATGAATGAATTTATCCATCCGGATGGAATAAACCGGTTTAGAGTATCCGGGGGATAAACCATTCTATACCCCCCCCATCGTCATACGCATCACGATAGCCAAGACGAAAATCCAGTCAAAATCACCAAAAACGAAGTAAATTAATTTTAGGTCGATATACAAACTAAAGATACGCAACTTAAAATATTTTATGTGTACAATAAATCCAAATAGTACGACTGAATACACTCAGAAATCGGCAAAATTGCAAACTAAACCGAATACTCCATTTCGCTAAGGGGGAAACTCATGTATGGGGGATACTCTATTTCGTGACAGCAGGCATTATACTGAACACTGGGCGGTAAATGTGCGGAGTGGACCTAAATGTAATGTAATTGAACATTTATATAGCACCCCTTCAAGATATCTTCTCAGGTGGTCTCTATGCGCTGGCTTTTATGATGTTAAATGTCATTAAGAACGAATATATTACACCGGTTAGTAAAACAATGCACACTAAGCTGAAAGAGTCACCGATGGCGGGATCACGCACATAAGAGGAACCAACCAAAGGATTCCCGTCGACAGCTGAAGATGGCATGGATGTTCAGAGTCTCTGGGCAAAGTTGCGTCAATAGGGTAGAGCGACGACAGGTGACAGCGTTCTCACACACGATGACGCTGCCGACGTGCTGTGGCGTAAAAGCGTGTGCTAGTAAAGAAGTTAGCTCTGAAAGTAAAACATAGTAAACATTGAAAGGAGTCGCATGTTTCAGCGAGCAATGAACCTTTGAAATCATACTAACTCTGTGTGTTTTGTTATAAAGGCAAGATAGCCATTCCCGAGGTATCTAGCCACAGTTGTAAGGCAAAATGCCCATTTTCTTGCATGCAGTTTACTAGACTAAATAGTCACAAATAAAGAGATATTGTGCTATAGAGTAGGGCTGCGGAAGTCAACAGTTAATTATTCGATTATTCGTTAATTAATTTTAACGATTAATCAAAGACCGCTTGACCGCTTTTATATTGTCAACAAAGCACGTTGCTCACTAGAACCTAGCAGTGTTAACATGCTGGTTTATTTACGTAATTGGTTGAAGGAAGACATTTGAATTGAAACATTTAAACAAGACTATTAATATGAACAAAAAGGTAGGCTACTACTACTAAGTAATTAAGAACTAACTAGCGATAAATAATTAAAAATTAATAATGCTATTACAAGATAAACAATGAATAATGTTTTAAATATTTGTATTTGCCATTACATATTGGGAATGCGTTTATTCTCAAGTTAACTATTAATTAATCGTTAATTCTTAAATAGTTAACTATTTTAACAAATGTAATCGTTAACAACCCTAGATTAATGATTACAATTAGATGATGCCACGGAGTGCATACCACACCATTTCCTTACCTTATATTCCATATGTTCATGTATAAAAATCCATAATTATATTCGTTAGCAATGCGTCTCGCCCCAGTCTTCCCTAGCTCTGAGTAGGCAGCGCTTTTGCGAGGTAGTAAAAGGCGTGTCCACATACATTCATGCATACATTCATACAAACACTCACACCCACCAGTAGGAGTTACATTTTTGCAAATTCAATTTGGATTTGCAATTGGAAACAATTATAGCACCACTTCGAGAGAAACACATAATCCGCCTGAGATTTATAATGCTCTATCATATATTTAGGCCTAGACGAAACCGAGAAAAACGCGTTCAAAGTTTGGTCGCCGTTTTAGGCCAAGAATTCTAAACTGGATTGTTTTGCATGGTAATATTATCATTTTTATGTGCCTGCTAGTGACTTATTTTGAAAAAGAAAATGTTACTTTGATAAACAAAAGTAAAAAATATCAAAAATGACAAAAAAAACAAAAATGCATGTTACAGCTATGATTTCCAATGGATAGAGTAAACGTAGGCGTAGCCTAGTTGTAATAATGCTCGAACTTATGTTAGAGATAAAGAAATGTAGGCCCTATCCTAAATCGGGTCCTGAGTACTATATTGCTCTATCATACATAATAAAATAATGATAGAGCATTTTACCAGTCTGTTATTACTATTCGGTAAACTTTCGCAGTAACATTACGAAAGCAGCTTTGTGATTGGATGGTAATCATGATACAGCAATATAATACCAACTAGGTTTAGAAAAGATATAGCTTTCATAAGATAGGGCATTTAAATATTGCCTTATATCTATAAAACGGCTGCTTACACCTCCTAACCTTTTGTGCAATGATAGAGCAAACGTTACACTGACGAAATTGACACCAAACTCAATTTTTGAAAACATCATGATAGAACATTATAATTCTCAGGAGGCGAATTTATTTATTTTAATTCTGATTATTATTGTAGGCCCTGCTCATGTTACGGTTGTAATTTAAGTGATTTATCCATTTGATCATCCATTTAATTGTCAATAATGGAGACACAGTTTTCAGCGTTATGAACTTATGAGAGACAATAAGTCAATTTCCAAATTCGAAAAGACGATTGCTTAACCCTTTGACGAAAAGCGCATGCTAAACGTGATTGGGAAACCAATGCAGCTCGTCGTTGAGGTGTTAACATTTATTTCTGTGTAACTTTTCGATCTGTTCCAATAGAAGAAATGCAACTGCACACACCCAAAATCAGACGCTTGAACGTGACGAGTTTGCATTTTAATTTTAAACATAAGTAGGGCATGCACAAAATAAACAAATTATCCATAGAATGATATTCTCTTCTCAATAAACGAATATAGGGCCTATACAAAAAACTCCAGCGACATTGTTGACGGGCGTCAATAAATTGTAATGTTCATCCCCACATAATTTAAAGTCGATCATTTAGACAATAGGTTATTGCCTGTAAATTCGTTGACTAGACTCTCGGGGTCAAGGCCGTTACATTGAACTTCTTCAGACCCGTGGCGTCATGCATCCTTGAGTGTCATCTAGGTAGGCCTATTAAAGCTCAAGCGCGGTACGTGTGGAATTCTATTGTTCTTGAAAAATTTATAATTAAATGAGGCTAACAATAGCAGCGTGGCAGTATAAAAAAATCATTTATATTCAGGTACTTGTGTCGATATTTCGCCGTAATCTGCCACAGAATAAATCATTTTCGTGTCTGAGAAGTACTTGTACAAGACTGATAAGAAAACCTGACATTGACGGTTATAATTAATGCGCCACGGGTGCATTGTACGGGCTATTGTTTCTGGATTAGAGTAATTTATAGACAGCCGCGAAACTTTTTGGGTTATCAAGATCTGTTGTTGAGTCAACGTCCAACGTTTATCGGTTTCTAAAGATTTATAATTTGCTGTCCACAAACGAATTTAGGGCTCTTCGTGCTTGGCCCGTCGTCCAAACGCTGTGGATAGGCTACAGCACTGGCAAGCACTTGAGAATTACATCCCAGTAGCTCGGAATGTGTCCCCCCCTCCCGAAAGGGAGGTATCCCCTTTCCCCTGCATATTTATTTTTCTCATTATTGTAGTGGAGGTGGTTAGCATGCGTGAAGGTCAGTTGACAAGTGGATGGTTCAGATCCCTGCTAGGTCTGAAATCTGTTGAGAAATTTCGGCTCACTTGCGCCCCCTAGCCAACTCAGCTGTAATCAGTCAACTGACCGTGCACTGTCAGTGGGAAGATCAGACGGTGAGGGAGAGGACTACATTAGTCGTCCCCTCTCATATGCAGACACTTCATTGTTTATTGTTTATTGAGTGCTTGCTTATCATAGACCTAGGCTACAGTATTTTGGAAAAGCTCGGTAACTTAGAAATGAGGCGGTAATTCAACATATAATAACAATCACCAGATTAAAAATTTTGTAAAACATTAGCAATTTTCATACTCTGAGGAACAGTAATAACAAGTTATTAAAGACTGGTTAATACGATGTCAGCGGTAAAGAGATGCAGGTCTATACAGAAGATCTTTTTAAAAGTTTAATATCGACTGAGAATTCAAGGGATTAACGGCTGTTCTTC
This sequence comes from Aporrectodea caliginosa, assembly GCA_020284085.1. NCBI lineage: Eukaryota > Metazoa > Annelida > Clitellata > Crassiclitellata > Lumbricidae > Aporrectodea > Aporrectodea caliginosa. The sequence goes on from JACEVL010000502.1 coordinate 310,991, forward strand.
AAACTGAAGATGATCGCTTAAATTTCATTCTCATCTGTAGGAGTAATAAATATGGAATTTAAATTCTATTTGTTTAAATAATGAAGGTAGGCATTTGTTGTAGAAAGAATTTCGGACGCCATTTTGGTCCAGTAATAACAAAACAATATTATTATTAAATTCGTTAGCTATTCGTTCGCCTTTAATACGTGAAGAAACACTTCTGCTAAAGACCATTTACGAGCCTTGCTTCCTTAATAATCCTCCAAACTTCCTAAAGATTGCTACTATACGTATCTAACCTGTTGATAAAATAGGCCTACTGTTTCACATTTTCACAGAACAGCTGTAAGTTTGTTTTTATAGGATTTATATCTAGCAAATGACTCGGCGGTTTTATTCTTCAACAATTTTTATACAGCATATTTTCCTTCTTACAGCATCTCAGTAGGAAGGTTGTCAGGTTAGTTTTTGTTTTATAGTCTGGATTTTCGTACCTTTAGTGGAAATCTTGAATTATGGGCGCCACTGAGTTTGTTATTAAGGAGATTCGAAATATCATCAGAATTATTAAGATAAACTATTTCTTCCCATGTTTAATTTTCAAGTAAGGAACGAAAGTCGTTTAACACCTGTTCATGACTTGGCCGATAAGAAACGTATTTACTTTTAGGAATAAAATCCAATATACAATCCAACATACTATATTAAGGCATATGGTCACTTAGTTACTTATATCAGCATAATTCATTATAAAAGGTCAGGACTTCATTATATTTTCGGGTATTTGTAATTATTATATAATCTATTAGTCTATGGTGGAAGAATAGTCTGTAATTTTAGAGGACATAGGCCTATGCATGAGTGGACGAAGGCATGCGGATAATATAAGATTTAGGGGCGCTTTGATACCAAGTGATATAAATATAAATCAAGTTTATAAATGATATATAAATCCTCTTAATGAATGAGTGAATCGATATTAGACTAAATAAATTAGGATTGAAGTCACAACAGATATATAGCATGTTTTCTTTGATTCGACATTGTAATCAATATGGGCTCGATATTTGAGTCACATTTGCCAATGTCCTTATTAGAGGGGTTCTACAAAGAGAACCGACTATAATACTTGTACAGTTGGGTAGGAAACTGTTAACAAACGTGTTTTCTAATAAGCCTTCTGAGTTACTATTATCACAAAACTATTTGCGCTGGAAGGCAGTCGTCAATAAGTAAGGCGACCCCTTCACCTCTGTCAGCTAAACGAGATTATTTTGTTGTTATTATAATTATTTGTTTATTATCATTCAGGTTGACACACCGCAACCTGGTACATCTTTGGACGAGCAAACTTAATAAATCAGAGATATAGTAACGGTTTTTGAACCCAGTTATACAATTTGGTCAACAGCATCAAAAGTTGAACAAGTTTCAGTTAGAGCAGCAATGTGGAATGTGTGATCAATGTTTATAATAAAGTCCAAAGATTATTTTATTTTCTACTAGCATTTTTTACCCGGCGTTCGCCCGGGTTTTGCCCAGGCGTAGACTAATTTTTAACGGCTGCAAATAAAGGCTACTTACTTACTATATTTGCTGATGGGCTTCAAATATTTAAAAAATGTCCATATATCTGAATGGAAACGATATTTAGAGGTGAACATTGTTGCTTTGCCCGTGTACTGCACGGGCAAAGCAAATTTATATATAGGCAATATTATTTGTTCCCCGTACTACACGGGTTATCTCTACCTTAAATAGGCGTATTATTTGTTCCCCGTACTACACGGGTTATCTCTACCTTAAATAGGCGTATTATTTGTTCCCCGTACTACACGGGTTATCTCTACCTTAAATAGGCGTATTATTTGTTCCCCGTACTACACGGGTTATCTCTACCTTAAATAGGCGTATTATTTGTTCCCCGTACTACACGGGTTATCTCTACCTTAAATAGGCGTATTATTTGTTCCCCGTACTACACGGGTTATCTCTAAATTATAATAGGCGTATTATTTGTTAAATAATAGAGGAAGTTCAGTCTGCCGTTAGCCTGTGTGACGTAAGATTGCATAATTAGCAGGCGTGACGTAATTTAAGATTGCATATTTAGCCAGTGTGACGTGGACAAATGGCCATGCTATTATAAGATAGCCTCGTCGAAGCAGTTGATAATTTAAAATGTCCATATATCGGCGTTTAAATAAAATTGCGAGCTGAAAATAGTCGCGTTGATCAAGACGTGGCGTAATAATGTTTTGAAAAATTTTGTAAATCGCTAAAGCGTTCCGTTTCGGAGCCTTTGGCGAGACGGACAAACATACGGAAGGACAGAAAAAGAGACTTTGTCAATCAATCAATCAATCAATTTATTGATCCCAGAAACAAAACAAAATTAACAGCATGAAACTACAGTATATAAAGTTCACAAACAATTATTGCAGAAGTTTATCTATGAAGAGATGGTATGAGGGAGCAAAGGGCACACCCGAAGGGACAAGTCCCGCTGAATAGGGGCCTAATTGCTTTAACTATATAGCAAAACTTGCAAGTTATTTTCTAGGACTAAATGGACGGCAGGGGAATTCCATCCCTACTCAACAAAATCAAAGAAATTAAACAGAAACAACCAAAAATCAAATGCTAATAAAACTAAGCACCGTTATGAGAACATAAGAACAACAAGGCACTGCCAAGACACAGAGCATTAAGTATAACAAGCATTACAACCTTATAATTGTATCAGGCAGTACACTTTAAATTGGATAACGGGCAATCAATAGAATGAGATATAGCACAAAAAGCTACATAATAATACTCATTGCGTGTGCACGGATCAAGTGTTTAAAATGAACGAGGCTCTTAGCCTCACGAATGACCAAAGGAAGGTTATTCCAAACGAGAGGACCTTGGTATTTGATTGAGAACTTACGTGAGTTTGTTCTTGCGAAGATGCATGAGTATTCTCTATTGCTTCTAGTGTCATTGATAGGTATAATTGGGCTGAAATAGGAGAGAAAAGCAGGAGGGAGGATATTTCTGCCATACTGGTACATAAACACACCAGTTTGAATAAACTTAATTTGAGAAAGATTTAAAAGATTAAATTTCAGATACAGAGGTCTGGTATGGGAATTAGCAGCAGATCTTGTGATTAGTCTTATGGCCTTTTTCTGAATGACCCTTAGATTCATCAGGTGGGCGTCGTAAGTTGAAGTCCAGATGAAGTTGCAGTAAGTCAAGTAAGGATATATAAGGGTAAAGTATAAGTTGTTAAGTATGTGGGGAGGAAGAAGGTAGGATATTCTACGAATAATGCCAATGTTTTTTGAAATTTTCTTAGTGATTTCTAGTATGTGTGTATTCCATTTCAGGTGTTGGTCAATGTGGACCCCAAGAAACTTAGAGGAAGCGACTTGTGGAATTATTATGTTGTCTATTTTTAGTACGCTATCAGAGGGTGGAATAATCTTTTTATTGGATCTGAAAATAATAAAGTTCGTTTTAGAAATATTTAGGGAGAGTTTGTTAGCTTTGAACCAATCATTAGCCATTGCTAGTTCTTCGTTTGCTATTTTGATTAGTTCTTCGTAGGAGGCATGTGAAAGAAAAGCATTAGAATCGTCAGCGAATAGAATATAATGAAGGAGAGTCGAGGAGTTAGGAAGATCATTAATGTATATTAAGAATAAGAGAGGTCCGAGAATAGAACCCTGAGGAACACCAAACATAATAAGTTGGAAGTTGGATAATTTACCATTGCATGAAACTTGTTGATAACGGTTAGTTAAGTAACTTTTGAACCAGTCTAATGCTTTGCCTCTGACCCCATAATGTTCCAGTTTAGAGAGTAAGATTTTGTGGTCGACAGTGTCAAAGGCCTTAGCAAGGTCCAGAAAAATACCAATAGAGAATTCATTGTTATCCATGGCTTGTGTTATTTTATCTTGTATGTCCAATAGGGACATAAAGGTCGAGTGGCCAGGTTGGAAGCCATGTTGAAAAGGATGAAGAATTTTTTTAGTATTTATAAAGGAGAACAGACGGTCATACATGACCCTTTCAAATAATTTAGAAAAAAAGGGCAAGATAGAGATTGGTCTAAAATTGGAGACTTCACTTTTATTTCCCTGCTTATGAATAGGCAGCACCTTAGCTAACTTGATGTTTGAGGGGACCTCACCATTTCTAAGTGAGCAGTTAATTATATCACTCAGTGGAACTGCGATAAGTTCCATGAGGGGAGAGATTAAATAAGGATTGATGTCGTCAGGGCCAGTACTATGGGTAACTTTCAAGGTTTTATTTATGGTTAGTAACTCTTGAGGGCAAGTAGGTAGGATAACAAAGGAGTTCAATGATGAGGATGGCATATAGTCTTGGAATAATTTCTTTGAGGGGGTATTTTTAGCGCAAGTGAATTTGGTAGATTCGTAAAGTAGGAGTTAAATTGATCAGCCATTAGTTCAGGATCTTTTATTGTATTACCATTGATATTGATTTCTTTTATAAATGAGTCAGAGTTATCAGATTTGACTATTGACTTGATTATCTGCCAGGTTTTTTTTACATCGTTACAGCATTTTGTAAATTCATTAGCGTAGAACTCTTGTTCAATTTTGGTACGAATTATTTTATATTTATTACGATAGGTGGTAAAGATGGCCTTATTTTCAGGAGTAGGGTTTTTAATATATTTGATGTACAGTTTTTCTTTCTTTTTAATGGAATTATGCAAGCCTTGTGTCATCCATGGATGTTGAAAAGTGTTCTTTTTGGAGGTCTTCTTTACTTTTAATGGAAATGCTTGGTCGTAGTTAAGTTTAATTATATTTATGAATGAGGTGTAAGCTAGGTTTGTTTCTTCTTGATCACATAGCAGTTTTACAGATGACCAGTCAGCATCAGCCAATAGCCTTTTAAAATTAGAGATGGCATCCTGGTTAACAGTCCTTGACATCTCGATGGTTCTTGGAGTACATTGGGTATTTAAGTCATTCTGAATCCAAGTAATAATAGGTAAATGGTCGGAAATATCAGATATTATTATCGCCGAATTGATAACACAGTCTGCAGAGTTGGTAAAAGTGTTGTCGATTAGGGTAGCAGTGGTAGGAGTAATCCTAGTTGGTTGAAGAATCATAGGCAGGAAGTGATGAGAAGTCATACAGTTGATAAAGTCATTAGTAGGGGTGTGGGTTTCAGAAGCGAGCAAATCAACATTGAAGTCACCAGTTAGGAATAATTTCTTATTACAGTTTTTATTAGCTGTTAGTGTGTCTATTAGTGATTCAATTTCAGTATTGAAGGTGTCCAGATTTGTGGCTGGTGGTCTGTAGATAACACCAACTAAGATATCCAAGCCTTTACGTAGAGAAATGTTAATAAAAAGACTTTCAAATGAATTAGGAGCCACAGAAATATCAGTAGTATTGTAACTAATGTGGTCTCTAACAAAAAAACCCACTCCTCCCCCTCCACCCTCGCTCCTGTTTCTGTATATGAAAGTATAGTCTGGAATGTAAATTGAGTCAGCCGTGTTATCAGATAGCCAAGTTTCAGTTACAGCAAGAACAGAAGTGGGTAGTTGTTGTAGGAGAATTTGGATTTCATTTAACTTAGAGATAATACTGCGACAGTTCAGATGCATAATTGTGAACGAGTGAGAGGCATTTAGAAATTTGTGGGAAAGTTGAGAGGGAGCCAGGTATGCACAATCTTTGATGTAGTCTGAAAGATAGTTGGGGTCAGGGTCGAGATCTTTGTTGTTCAAGAGAGGTTTATTAGAGTCGTCACTTTCAATTAGCTGCAGTCTGATGGGTTTATGGAGTTTAGGTGCATTAAAGTCAATGGAGCTATGAGGTAGGTCAGCATCAGTTGTATCTATATTTAGTGAGCATTGTTTACATATCCTGGAGTCTAAGGACAAAATCGTAGTATTGCAGATACAGTTAGCATGACAACTCAATCCACACAGGGTACAGGTGCAAGCCTCATCCAGGTCATCCACCAGACCCGCGCACACGCAACAATAACTAAAAACGGCATCTTGCCGAGAACTATTCATCACCAGTGGGGATGAAGAAAGCAAACAAGGGCATTAGCCAGGCTAAAAATCGACTAGACAACAGATTACATGGAATTATGCATAAAGTTTATGTTTATATCTAAAAGAATAATCGAGTCAAGTTGGGCTTGTGTTCAAGAACTAAATACGTAGTAGATTCAATTAACGTAAAAATTAGCACAGGGAAGTCTATCAGCACGCCTGCACAAAAACTTAGTTTGAAACCGGAACCAAATATGAAACAGACCAGAAGGCGGCTTCACACAATTTGCCGTAGTGACGCTAGATGGCGACTAGATAGCTCCACCCAAACAGATTGTACTGAAGTATAACATGGAAATTGATATCGGACATCAGATATGAATCAATGGCAAGTTAAAGTATTCACAGGGTTATCAAACACAATGCTTGTAGAAAACAAATCGCATTCAACATGCTACTCCTCCACTGGATTCCAAGTGGCGATGCATTTGATCGTGTAACATCACATTATAATTATGTGCCATCACACAGTAGTCACTTAATAATGCTTGGAATCGCATATCACTACTCTAAATGTATTGTCTCATTACAAGAGGTGTGTGTATGCGATGTGAGATAATGATACTGAGGTAGCAGGCAGTTCTAACCATACCATAATAACGTTAGAATCACAGACCTGTGCAAACAGTAAGAAAGTACAATGCATTTGATCATGTATCATCACATTATAATTATGTGCCAACACACAGTAGTCTCCTAATGATGCATGGAATCACATATCATCACACTATGCTCGCAGAAAACAGATCGCATTCAACATGCTACTCCTAAGCTGCATTCTAAGTGACAATGCATTTGATTGTGTATCATCATATTATATGTGCTGTCACATAGCAGTCTCCTATTAATGCATGGAATCGCATATCACTACTCTAAATGTATTGTCTCATTACAAGAGGTGTGTGTATGCGATGTGAGATAATGATACTGAGGTAGCAGGCAGTTCTAACCATACCATAATAACGTTAGGATAACAGACAGGTCGATCTGTGCAAACAGTGAGAAAGTACAAAGATTTAACATCCTAATGCAAGGAGCATCAGTCAAAAAAAAAATATTTGAGTGAAACGAATAAGAGCTGACCTCAGCATGCATACAGCAATCATGATCATTACTATGCTTACAGGAAGCAAGTCATGGTCTTTGCATTATATCATGAGAGCTTGTAATTGATCAATTAATAATGAATCAGTGCAACATCACTCTGTCAAATTAACCTCAACTGTAAATGACTATAATGATCACACATCAGCACCCTGCAAGAAGTACATCATAGATGATCCATACTGACATTTGTTGATAAGCAAGCATTATACTTATGCAAACACACTTCATCGCAGCGATATCAGTATTGTACATGGATTATATATATAGATTAGGCCCCTATAAGCTACAAATTTTTACATGAAGATTTTTTAATTTTAGACTGGAAGTTACTGCAAATAAATTTAATTAGGCCTACCACCAGTACATTCGCTAATTAAGCAATCAGCACTTGATATCATGAGATCGTAGGACGTACAATTAATTAGTGTTAGAAGATATAACGAGTAAACAAAAAGCACAAAGTAGGCCCAATATGTAATCAATCTAGGCCCATTGGGCTATTATGTAGGCCTACATCAATATTTGTATGTTGCTTTAGGCAAACGTGATCTGCAAAACATCGTATATATACCAATTTAATTGAGCTCTCACATTGCAAAGCACACCCATAAAACATGTCAGCATTTGCATAAAAAACACTCAACCATGCAGACTAGACGAAACAAAAAAGCATGGATGATTGCAAATGCCAACATGAAATTGAAATAAGAATTAAAAAATACCCGTGACTACATTTCGGCGTTAGCATAGGCTAAGAGACTGCTTTCGTCGTCTTTTTTCTTACAATACAATACTTACTCGTTTATTGAACTCAGGAGCTGACAAAACGCAACTTCAACAAATCACAATGATTTTTCCTCTTAACTAAGTCAGTAGGCATTCTTATATAAAATGCGGGATTCTCCTGTTTCCTTATCTTTTCTGTTTTGTTTCTATTTTTCTGCTTCTTTCTCTTGTTTCAATTCTTCTACGTCCTTTCTCCTATTGTTCTTCCTCTTTTTCGTTTTTCTCGTCGTCGTCGTCCTCCTCCTCCTCCTTGTCTCTTCTTTTTCCTATCATCTTGTTTTCTTTTCTTCTTCTGACAGTTTCTTTGGCTTCTGATTCTCATAATGATGATGACGCTCATGTTGATGACGATGTCAGCTTCACTCTTGTTCATGTTCTTGTTTTCCTTCTTAAGAAAGTAAGTAAATAATCAATGAAGTGGCTTTTTATGCAAGACAAATTCTAACATTTTTGCAACAGTAATGTTGTTCTAAGTTGTTGCAGTCCAAGGGTCAAGAAAAGCCTACTTATTCTTAATTCTTCTTCTTATTCTCCTCCTCTTTTTTCTTGTCATTCTGCTTCTTTTTCTTCTTTTTTCTTCTTCTTACACAGATAGATGCTGATGGAATAAGGTCAAGGGTGACTCCCGATCTAAGATGAATCATCAATATTCAAATAGTTTAACGACGATTTCCAGATTAGTCTGGGGTGAAACTGTCTCTATTCTTCTCTCTCTCTCTCTCTCTCTCAATCCATAGTCTCAATGCATGCATAGTGTTGAATAAGTTTGTCTGTTATCGGACGGAGTCCGTTTGGGTGCATGAGAAATGTACAGCCGGAGAAAATAATTTGTCAGGCGCTTATTAAAATAAAGATATTCTTCTTCTTCAGTGCCGCTGATGGGATAGCTTCTCCCTTTGTCATATAAATCTACATTTTCGGAAAGTGTAAAGATCAGAGTCTGCATATGGTGCTGTGACAGGTGAAATTGATCTACTTGTATTTTCAGAATCTGGAACAAATGCAGCGATCCATAGTCCAATGCATGCATAATGTTGAATAAGTTTGGCTGTATCGGACGGAGTCCGTTTGGGACACGCAGAGAAATAATGCAATGCCGAGGAGAAAATAATCCTGTTGGGTAAAAAAAGGTATCATATTTGTAGGTCATAGTATAGGACTCATACTTGTATATATATATATATATATATATAGGGTGACTCGATAGGTCGAGAACGATTTTGAATGCAGACAAATATATGTATACACAATATAATATGGAAAGTTATATACTGGAGGATAGGTTGAGTCAATACTCCAATGAGAATGTTACATACGTATTTTTTCTTTACGATATATTTATCTGCATTCCCATCCGTTCGACCTTCGCACTTCTCCCTTAAAGAGATTCCAGGCTTAGTAGAGAGGGAGAGAGGAGCAAGACAAAGAGGGGGACCAAGGGAGGAACGGATGTAAGGAAGGAAAAGCTGAGAGAGATATTGAGGTTACATGTAGTTGGGAATAAGGGAGGTAGAGATGAAGGGAGGACGAAGATATAAATACAGCAATCCATAGTCCAATGCAGGCGATAGAGTGAAGAACGGATGTATATATATATATATATATATATATATATATTATATAAAATTATATATAATATTATATGCAATTAAACATTTATATATAGCGCCCCTTCAAGATATCCAATCGAAGTCATTCTTGCGCTAGCCTATAAGATGTTAAAGTCATTACGAGCGAATAAATTACATCAGTTAGAAAACAAAGCACAATTATCTGAAGGCGTCACCAGTGGCGGTCCCACGCACACACGTGGAACCAACCAACGGATTCCCGTCGACAGCTGACAGATGGCATGGATGTTCAGAAGTGTCTGGCCAGTTCTGTAGCGCTATACGTTCGTGCTTTTAAGTCAGAAATCAGACAGATTAATACATCCTGCATATCTTGACGAGTGTGGCAGGTTTTACAATTGCAGGAAGCAGAGTTACTTATACGCCTATTGTTGCTAAGAACTTAGAGGCCTATTGCTGCAACGTACGTCTAGGCCTATTGTGTTCCTTCACGGTCATATATAAAGATGTATGTATTTGTCAAAATTTGACGATTAGTATGTTTCGTTATCGGGACACGAAGATGAGTGTCTACATCGACGCTTAGAAGTTGCTGACTTCTCTTTTAAGTAGCATAGTATCGCCAACTTGAAAGTGACCCTAAAGAGAGGAATCTGACCCACAGAGAGCTTCAAGTACTGTACCAAGAAACTACAAGAGGAAAACAGACAGACGACAGAATTATGACGAGGGGTAGGGAGGACCATACAGATCATCGACGATAAGGACAGCAGAAGTCCTGTGGAAAACACGAATAAGACAAATACGGAGGCACACAGAGATAGCACTGTGCCTGTGTGTGCCTGTGTTTGTGACTGCGTGTGTATGTCTGCCTGTCTGTGTGTGCGTGTGGAGACATGCATTCCAGATCCAGAGCAGAAAAAGACAAAGGGAGAGAGAGAGAGGCCGAGAGGCCGAGAGGCAGAGACAGAGACAGAGAGACATACAATGTATAGACATGCATATATGAATGCATACATCCATACATACATACATACATACATACATACATTATAATTATTCTTGCATACATACATATGCATATATATATTATGCATACATATATACGTTTATACATACATGCATACATTCATGCATGAATTTAAGCATACATACAAACATGCAAACAGCAGACAGAACATAATACATACATACAAATAGAAACAGAATACATACATACATACATTCATACATACAACATAACATACATACATACATACATTACTTACATACATCTATACATACATTCATACATTATATACATAGGTCATACATCATCATACTCTGAACTTAGAGCGCACGTGTACAAACAGACAGACAGACAGAACATATATACATACATACATACATTATATACATATATGCATACATTCATACATGAACTTAAGCGCACATACAAACAGACAGACAGACAGAACATATATACATATATAATCAGACCAATCAATGTAGCCTACCTTTTCGCCACAACAACTCATAATGTACAGAGTTGGACTATTGCGATTCCTTTCCTAGAATCTATAAATTCTTTTCTTTTTTGATATTTCATAGGTCACTGACTGTCATTATATCTCTGAAGATAGAAAACACGTGTACAAAATGCGGACATAATAATATATAATAATAATCGTTTATCAATTGAAACTGTCAAGCACGCAGTAAGATTACGTGAAATAGTAGTAACAGACGATAACAATCAGTAAACTCGGAGTCAATCAATCAGCCTACAATCAATCAATCAATCAATCAATCAATCAATCAATCAATCAATCAATCAATCAATCAATCAATCAATCAATCAATCAATCAATCAATCAATCAATCAATCAATCAATCAATCAATCAATCAATCAATCAATCAATCAATCAATCAATCAATCAATCAATCAATCAATCAATCAATCAATCAATCAATCAATCAATCAATCAATCAACCAATCAATCAATCAATCAATCAATCAATCAATCAATCAATCAATACTTTATTGTTCACCAAACAATTCACATTCAGTAATTATAGACAGGCATGACAATCCAGTGACAATGGGAAGACCCAAAGGAACAACAGATTCCGCTAACAGGGTCGCCCTTTTACAATTTATTATTAGGCATTACTCAAACATGCTTTACAATTGGTCGTAGTACGCAGGTTAATGTCTTGTTTTATTTCCTTTGAAAATCATAAGTATGAACACAATTAACACAAATAAAACATAGTGAACATAGAGACGCCCATACAAGGCGCCCATCTGTCCTACTGTTAATTTTACAGTCACCCACTAGGGAGTTGAAGGCCGAGTGAACCTGATGGGGCTAGCGAGTATCGAACCCGCGTCTTCGTGTAACGTGTTTTCATTCATTCAACTCCCAGCCCCAATGTGCACATTTAATGCAAATATACATGCACGATTTTTAATATGGCCACAAAATCATGATATATGGTCCGCTCATAACTTTGCAACTGTTTGACAAGGTCTGGATATAGTTTAAAGCTTTCTTTGCAATCTGCAATAGTAGGCCTACTCAATCAGTTATGAGACCAGAGAACAGATAAGAAGGCCAAACGTGAATACAGTTCAGAGTAATTTAGAATTTCAGACTTGACGTGGTCGGAGTCATAAGTATTTATGGAATATTTAGGCTGATTAGCAGTTCATCTCGTCATGAGGCAAGAGGACTATACTTCGATCGTCATATATACATAGTCTGTGTTTGAACGTGATAGCTCCGAAAATGATTGGCTGGACTGAAACTCTCAACACGTGCTGCAATTCAAGGGCTTCGTCGTCTGCTTATAAACGGCGACTTTCTCGCGTTGTCTCAAACAGGCAAGCGCGCTTGTTAAAGAAGAAACTCGAAGAAGTACAGTAACTAGCTCTACGTTGCTTAATCACTTGCTTATTTGAGCAGTTGAGATGCAAGAGGCGAACGAAACCGTGACCGTCGGATTCCACGGGACGAATGGTCATGCCGTCTATGCGAGGGACGGAACGGGGCAGACGCCGGACGGAGACGCCTACGACGAGAACGAAGATTTCACCGTTGAAGTGGAGACGGAGGAGAACGGAAATGACGAGAAGAAGTCAGTCGTAGTGGATGATGATGATGAGGAGGACTGTTGTATGGAGAACTTGGACAACTGTTGCGGCGAGAACGTTCGAGGTATTCGTGCGTGCGCATGTTGTCTGAAACAGTGCACCTGTGAGATCTATACCGGGTGTCGCCATATCGACTGCAAGAGTTGGCTGAAGAATACATTCAACTTGGAGAGCGTGAAGAACAAGTTTCCTGTACTCAAGTGGCTGCCAAAATACAGGCAAGTCTTAATTAAATATTTTAAACTGTCATGGTTGCCCATTATGACTCAGTTCGAGTGTTTCCAAATTGAAGCATATTGAAAAATATTCTGAAAAATGACCAGAGTGCATTCATTCATTCATTCATTCAGTGGGCATACCAAAATGTGAAGAAGCGGTTTATATGTTTAGGGTATATATAGATACCGGTGGTGAATTTGGGAGCCATGATCCCTCGGCTCCTCTATAGAACCTCTTCCATGTGACTGGTTATTAATATAACGAAGAAGAAGAAGGCCTCTCCTATATTTACACCACTAATTACAGTTCGTATCCGGACAGTCTATGAATAGTTTTGCGTCTATAATTTCTGACAGACGAATTCTGAGCTTCCATTTCTTAAGCTCTGTAGGCTGCTTATAGAAAAATGCTGAAGCAAGCTAGTTGGGCAAGCGTCACAGACAAATTATTTGGCTATACAGCGCTTGCAGAGGCGCATAATAAAGAGCCGATCACTTTACATTAAATTTCCAACTTCACGAGGCGTAGGCTACAAATGAGATCTTAAATAATATCATATGAAAATGTAAAATATTTTCGCCAGTTGTATCCATTTTGTCGAGTGATATCGTATGAAACACGCTGCGTTTTGTCTGAGTTACAAACGCTCCGTTTACTGTGACGAACGTTCACAAAAATATTCTGAATAATGACCACGGTGCATATCCATTCATTCTGGAGACTTATATAGCGCCCCTTTAAGAAATCTACTCAGGAGCGCTCCCAGCCCAGCCACGGCAAAAGAAAAAATACTTGAGTGATTTATAAAACGCAGTTAGTTTGGTCAGAGGTAACAAACAGAGCTCCGACGGGAGGTCATTCCAGATGGAGGGCCTGCGACCGAGAAGGCTCGGCGCTGCCTAGCAGTCAAGCGAGCCCTTTGAAATAAGAGTTGCTCCGTCGTCGCAGAGCGAGGCGCCCGACGCTCTACAACGTCGGACAATGGGCGACAGAGGTCCAGCAGGTAAGATGGAGCACAGAGAAGGATGCAGCGTGAAACCAAAAGCATCAATCTGATATGAGATCCGTTGGGCCACAGGCAGAGAGTGCAACACATCCGCGCTTGTATACAGGCAGAGACAGAGGCGAATTTGGGAATTCGCCCAATGCATGTCATACAAACATGACTCTACAGCATGGTCGTTTAATAATTTTAAACACCAAAGTAGACACTTAGTCTAGCAGGCATTTGTTTACAGATTGGAAAACTGACAGTATATTTATTTAAGATTTATTGAGAAAGAAAATTTAAGGCACGTTGACTTGGCGTTTGAAGCATCTATCTGGCTGATTAAACTTCGCAGTCCAAATTAAGACAAGCGACATTTCGTGAACTGCCAACTGATAAAACTGTTAAGACCACCTATTTGACCGGATCTCCGCGCGCACACACACACACACACACACACACACACACACACATAACCACACACACACACACACACACACACACACACACACACACACACAAACACACGCGAACACACGCACTCACTCACTAACACTGCACTAACATTCTAGTGGCGTCCTTGGTAAAGGTTCCTGAGGTCTGGACCAATCTGACGCTATGACCACAATGCCTTGCTTCATGTAGATCTGATAAGGTATCTTGTGTGTACTCCATCCTGATGGTTCTTGACTTTTTCGCTAGATACGAGTAGCCTATCACACAATAAAAAAGTAGCTCATGCTTGTATGTTTGTATGCAATGTATGCATGCATGCACTGTATACGTGCATATATCTTTGTATGGATGCATGTATGGATGTATGTATGTATAGTCCAAATGTGCTCAATTTCACCATGCATTTTAAAAATGTATTGGCTCCCAGGGCTTCCCCAGACCCCGCTGTGGGAGATTATGACAATCCCCAGATCCCGTAATTAATGTTATGAACTTCGCGCCTTCTGCGCTCACCCTCCAAGACTACCACAACATTCTGCAGGTACTGGACCCCGTGGTTATCAAAAGTCGCTTATCGACAACCATTGGGTATACGGTATTTTAATGCTATAGAAGTAACAAGATTTGTGATAAGCGTTCAATGTCGGCTTGATAATCTCTACGACGAAACTTCGTAGGTCAATTAATCTTTTCGACCGAGAAAGCTCTTTGGGTGGCTTAAGAGTTGAACCGTGAGCTAAGTAGACGCGACAGCACACATTCAATCTGCAAGACTTGCGCTGAAGAAATTGACAAGTCGGGTCTACATTGTAGGTGTCATAGCGTTGATTATTTACATTTCAATACATACACAGCATAATTGCATATCGACTGCCTTAGCCATGTCTTCTGTTGAAGTTCCCAGTTTCATATATGTTACGAAATCAATGTACAATGGGTATTCGGGCATAGTGTAGTGGTAACATCACTGACGCGAAGAGTAGTAGGTAGCGGGATCGCTTCCCGTACCCTCCCAAAGGTCCACTCAGCCTATCATTTGCGAGATGGCGCGTTGGTAAAATGAGATGAAGGGGACTATGATGGGTGCCTTGCATGGCATACATACATACAGTTAAATTCGACTCCTGTAATAACTTGTGATCATCCTTTCATACTGATTTGTAATCATCCTGCATTTGCGTCAGTTTGAAATTAAACGATTATTATAGTCAACTGACAGTCAAATCGTCAACATTTCAGAGAAGTCACATTTATCATGATAACGATCAATATGAAACTTCGTCAATTAACATCATTGAATCAAAGTCGGTTGTGACAAGATACATAACAATTTCATGTTGGAGTCTCAAAGAAATGTGTATCTAGCCCTCGAAACACTTCAAACCTTTGATTAACGTACATGATTGTCATCCACAGTTTGAGAAAGGACTTCGGCTTAGTTTGGTCCAGTAAGAGCCAACTGAAATTCAGCGAACATAAACAAGACCACTTCTCCAACCCACGATCTCTGGATCGTTATTGACCTTTTTGTCCCTTGGGCTAGGACTGCCATGGCCCATTCCCGAGCTTTTCCCTGCATTGACCCATCACTGTGGAATGACCTCCAACCCTCAGTTCGCTCTGCGATTAGCTACGTCTCTCCACTGTCTTAATTCTTGTCTTTTTCTAGGGGTCCTCGGACTGGGATCCCTCTGACAGGTCTACACTGCGAGAGGCGTTTTAGACATTTTCAAGTACAATACAATACTTATCTTTAAGCAGGCTCAGGTTCCGTTACTGGCACGGGATAAAAAAAAGTCCATTTCGATGCAATAAATAATTATGCAACAATAAACAGTTCACTCGATTTGAATACCTGTCATCAAGGATATAAGCAAAACAACTTGTCAATCAAACTTCAGACAGGTGGTATATATCATGGGCTATGTCGCTATGACACGCATTCTCTTTACAAATCAGACTACTGTCTTCGATATGGGCCCACTCGAATTCAAAGATCTATGACATCTTCAGAAAACATCCTCAAGACAGAATATTTGAACTCTGCTAGGAATGGCATTGGACAAATACTACTTCAAACGAGCAACTGTCGTGAAGGATCTCACCCGATTACTTCGACTGACTCCGGTTAGGCCCTACTATGTATACGAACCGCGATGGTTGGCACTGCGCCGAGATACATCAAAGAGCTTTGCGTTCCAGTTCCTCTTGGAACAATCGCCCTTTAAATATACGTACGGTCGCAACTGATTCACCCCAACACATATTCCTGTCACCTAAGTCGCACCTGTTAAGATTAGTTGCAGGCAGCGCTTTGGAAGATAGCTCTAAAGGCACTCTGTAATTGTTTTATTACATTACATGATATTACGTTGATTTTTTTTAATTTTAGCTGGTATGTATTACAGTACATTATATCGTAGTCCACTATTTGAACTAGGACTGTTTATTATGAAAGAGTTTCCTAATGGGGAACTAAGATGAAGACTAACTCACACGAATAAATAAGTCAGATAATAATAAATTATAATGACCTTTAATGAGCAGTGTAAGATTAGAGTTACATGTTCTTACTGATCAACGATCACATTCAATGAGATTAGAGATGTTTCTATAATTTCCCTACCTCATATCCTTTTAGCACGGAACCCATACCGATGTCTGTCAGAAGACATGTCCGAAAGTTATAGCATGCTGTTATTTCTTCTGCCTCGGTCTGGGATCCTTAACTAAGCCAGGTAAGTCTTTTTATACTGTGGGCTGTAGGAGGAGATATTGTATCTAGCCAATCACGAGTAAGCGGCTTTCCCTTCCAGGCTGGGATGGGTCTGTTAAGCATTTGAATATTAATGTAGATGAAGTGGAGTATACATTACACTGTTGCTTATGTATCTATATACGACTTAAGGAAATAACCAGTACTATAAATTTCCACCGCCTGCAAAATCAAAGCGTCCCCGCTTTGCCTGCAGACCTGCATACAGAAGGATATGAGACACTTCTACCTCAATGTGATCACTGATTTAAACATGTACGTAAACATATACATAGAATTGATAAAAGATCAAACTCAATGTAAAACATCAAATTAAATAGTGCAATATAACATAGTTTTACCCTTACAAATCTCAACGAGTGGTTGAAACATTGTCAAGCAGTAAAATATAAGTGTAACACGATAATTTCACACAAGCAAAATTATTACAAATCTGAAATGACTTGTAAAGCACAAAAATTGAGTGTTCTGTTGAAATGAATTCACGAATTGATTTATGATTGTAGAATGATATGATTTGAAGATATGACTTATGTAAATTGGTGGGATAACATACTAAAGGAGTTAGGCCTATATGTCTATGTCTTAAATATCGCGATGCAGTGAGAAACTGTTTTTCTCTGCTTTAGCCTAATTAAGCGAAAATTAGTGGTAATATAGATCTCGGCGAGCGGTTTAATGCCTAGGAAAACCTATCAATCTGCTTTATGTGATCATTATCACTCAGAAAGTTATACTCATTAACTTGAAAACATGTGTAAAAGAAAAGTAATGTTCAACCCGTCTCGTAAAACATAAAAATAAGCACAAAGTTGCTTGAAATGCAATAAAAAAATTGTTCTCGTTAAGAGATACGCGTTGTTGTTGTTGTTCGTTGTACGGTGTTTGCCGTTCGTTGTTCGTTGTTTGTCGTTTTGCCTGTTGTGGCTGTAAACATTAATAAATCGTTACGGGCCGTATTATTTAAATGTTCGGGGCGAAACATTTCAGTTGCTGCTGTCATATTAACATTGTACATGTGAAGTAACTATTCACGCAAGTACTTAATGATAGCACTGAAATATCGTGAAAGGTTGAACGATTTCAAATACTCTCAAACACATGTTTTAACTAGGAAAACAAGTTAAGTTGACCCAATTAGCCAAATCTCACTGAGATTCCCGGTTGAGATCTATATTACGTTACGTAGCTGTTGCAGTTATGAATCTCATATCCTGGTCGGATGTCAGACTCATAATCAAACATCAATTGTAATCAGTCAAATGAAACCAGAAAATCAATCTTATGTGTATGCTTGTCTACTTGTTTGTCATGTTGGAAGTTGGTGTTAATGTTGCTGTTGTAGTTATAGATGGTGATAATGCTGATGATGAAGATGATGTTGATGATTCTGATGTAATTGATGTTGTAAGATTATTCTTTGTTGACGTAGTTGTTGTTGATATGATGTTCGTTGTTGTCGTGTTTAACATTGTTGTCACGTTTGACGTTGTCAATAGCGTTGTTGTCGTTGTTTAAATAACATGTAATAAAATAAACTGTTTCGTCGTTTGACTATACACTCATAAAATAGTAAAAATTTGACAACAAGTTAATAACGTAGTAAACATCAATTGACGCATCACATCAATGCGTGCGATAAATCTGAGCTGTACGAAGAATAATGTAAACAAGCGATGTTGTCAACCCTTGACATCAATATGATTGAATTGAAGTTATAGATAGATCGTTAAGTTGCGATGAAAATTAAGCTACATGTAGTAAGTAAGATTATATTTTGATATCACAATCAGTAGATGATCGAGATGTGATAGGCGAAGATGATGATAACGTTGTAACGTAGTTTTTGAAAAGATAACATGCTGCGACACTAAATTTAAATAGCACGTGCTAACGTTATACGCATCCTTAAACTTAACAAACAAAGTCACACACTAATGCAATTGTGTACCTCTGAATGAACACAAGATCAATATTAATGTTTGTTATAATAGAACAAACAAACAGCTGATGTAAATGACAAACAATTGGCTAGAATTAAGGATCAGTTGTTCATCAATAATATAACTAAATCGATAAACCAAATGAATCATGGCTTAAGATGTAGTAAGTTGATCTCCCAATGTAGATGAATTTTTTTTTTCAAGTATCATTACAACAAGCACCTGGATGAATTAATCCGGTCAAACGTGGCGCGCGATTGCCGTCAAATTAGGGTACTCGCATAAATAAAACTACAAAACAACATAAGATACCTTAATCAATCCACATCTAGAAGTATAGACCTATCTGCAAAGAAAGCCATGAAACCTGTTCGATTTAAAAATTGAAATAAAAATATAGACAAATTAATTAAAGCGTAACTAATGATTGCAACGCGACTTCGTTGAATGTTATGCAATGTAAATATTAAATTCAACTCAATGCTCTTTGTAAACAAGCTCGTAGAATGTAGAGATATTTTGTTTTGAGCAATCAGATTATAGGAAATCTTGATGTAATCATATGATTAGACCCTGTGCACCGAGTCTTCATATGAGATAACCGTCTGAATTAAACTCATCCACAAAATATAAACTAGTATGACTCTACTTGTATTAATAATCATAAATAAATAAAAATTGAAATGAGCCTGTTATAATAACATATACGATATCAATGAAACGTAAATGATTCACATAAAAAACATTGAACATTGCTCAACGTAGTATTTGAATTGCGTGCACAGTAAATAAGCAACTCAAATCAATGCTACAAACTAGTGATTACATGTTTACACGTAGTGATTGAGACGAAATTATGAAGCTGATTCACTGCTTGGACAAGAGAGTTGGAAGTCACGTCGTTGATGTTGTCGTTGTTGAATGATAACGTTGGCTTTTAGCTCAGCTGAACAGCTGTGCTGAAGTTGTATGAGCCATTGTACGACGATAGACGTAGCCGGGAAGTGAAGGGAGGACGGCATCCGTAGAGGCGAGCGAAGTTTGGTGTGTGGTCGCACTGTGAGCGACGAAACATGGCTTGATGTTGAAGTGAATTGGAGGGCTGCGCCGAAGATCGTAACATCAGCTGTTTCGTCTGTCTGTTCGCTGGATCGTGAGTTGCTGAAGACGTTTGTCTCAGAACCGAAGAAGACGAAGCACAATGATGAATTATAGGCAGAGACCTGTTCCACGCTGAACTGTGCGGCGTACGGAAATAGACACCGGCAGAGTATGAAACACGCTCGATGGTGGTTGTGCCTCATTCTCGTATGAGCACGATTTTCGCGTACGATTAACACTTCGCAGGTGTACCGGCACTTTTGAACACTGGCACGGAAGATGATGAGGCAGCTGTGCTGTTCGTGCGCAGTAATGTGTTCGAACGGAACGTGGAGGAGTTATGCCTCTGATGTGGGAGACGGATGGCCGTTTGATGATGGTATGCCTGCACAGACGCTAAGTGAACAGTCTGTCCTCACTTAAGAGTTTGCTGCATTTTCAATTAGCGCTGCGCAGAGCAGTGAATCAGATATAATTTCAGTACGACGATTCCCTTTTCATCTATATCGCTTTGGCCTAAACCGTGAGCGTCATGTGAAACTTGGAATACGCAGGCTAACATTTTTAAACATTTGCAAAGAATAGCTCGACAAAAACATCTCTAAGTAATATTAGAAAAGCAAAAACCTCGTATTGACAAGCGTACAAACAAAGTGAAGGGAAACCAAAATTCTGTTTCTCTAAAATTCGAATAGACAGAATGATAGGCTATACTTTCAATTCCCTTAAAAAACAAAAACGTGCCACATGGTATAAACGTGTGTTGGTGCATCGTTTGTAATGTGGTGTGACATTAAATACAGCATACCTGGCTACGAAATTCAATATTAAGGAAAACACCCATCAATCAAATCTGAACTTCGGATCAATGCATGCAAACAAGAACTTGCATCACTGTCAAAATTGACTTTAGAAACGTAGTAAAAGGTACTGAAGTTAAATACAGTTGCACTCTAAAAACATTGACACGATCAAAGTCAAGTCTTTATTACAATGCTAGTTCAAGAGATAAAGGACACACAAGTTGAATGTTTAAGTGAAGAGAGATGATTAGTTGGAAAGACATTGCTTTGTCTAGTGCTATGATGTGCCAATACCGCGGACTATAATGGAAGCTAATTATACTTTAGTCTAGACTGAACCTAGTGTTAGAGTGAGACACGAAGGAACTCATAGCTGTGGTATACGAACACGTGTTAAAAGAGACCTGTCAGTTTCATGATGGTCTCGGATGCAGTCCTAAGAATAAACTTAAGCTTTCTTACTAGCAGGTGGAAACTAGCATTCGGTCTGGAATTTGTAAACCGAAAGAAGATGGACAGGTTAGCATCCGTGAAAGTCATTATCTGCAAAACTGGACCCTACACAAAGTTCAGTGGAGCAACTACGTCAGCTGTGAAATCTGTTAGACTCCGCAGAAGTACAAGAATAGGTAGCTGAGAAATTGAGAGGTAGCCACAATTATGCCTAGACTTGTAGACCAGTCTAGCTTTTCAGGCACTTGGAGATAAATGAACATCTGTGCTAAAATTATTCATGAAATACACCTCCATGACTAACATTAGTAGAAGCTAGAAAAGTGTGTATGGCTGTATGCATGTCTGGATGTATAGAAATATGTATGTTTGTACGTTGGCCTATGCATGTTTGTATGCATATGTGCGGATGTATGAGGAGATGTCTGTATGTGCAGAACAACTGAACATGAAAATGATTTATTTAGCGCCATATCTTCATAAACATCAAATAAAGTAAGATTCGAATGAAAATGTATGGTTTTCTTAAAATAACGTGTAGTTATACGTCAAAGAATGTATTGATGAATGTAGACCTGGCTTGAAATTAAATGTAACGTTAGTACTCAATGAGTGTAAAAGAACTAATGAGGCAAAGCAAAATAAGATAATGTAGCTAAACGTACAGTTGCGAACATGCGATGTATGCACACACGTGTAAGTCAATGTATAGTAGGCTGACCAGATATTGGAAACTAAAAACCGGGACACTTCAATCACGAAATAAATTTGTCATGTTTTCAATAATTAATATAATATAACTTGCACAAATATCTATTTTATGCTTATTATATTGGTATAAGACTATAAGTCTATAAGACTAAGTCAGAGGTTTTATTCAAATCATGCTTTTACATTTAAAATTAAATTCTAAATTTATCAAATCAGTCACTCATATTTGGCGCTTGAATGTATGCTTGATGAAGAACTTGCTCTTGCACTCAGAGCAACCTTGTGTTTCTTAGTGGCAATGTGGTCATTGATGTCTGGCCTGCCGCCGTGAGCAACCGAAATAGTTGACTTACAGATATTGCAGAATGCAGTAGCCTACTACCATCAGTCGCACTGCTGGACAAGAATGAAAACTCGGCCTTCAGATCGTCGTTAAAAGAACACTTTCGTTTTGACATTTTATTATTTTATTTTAGTAATTTAGTTTCAAATTATTATTTATTAAAATGTGTTTTATCGGAATATTATCACTACGACAGAGGTATTATGCATGGTAATAAATAAAAGTGAGATTTAAAATGAATTTACTCACCAGATGCCAGTAGTAAAATCAAGCAGACGTTGATAAAGTAAGTATAAGTACCCCGAGTATATCCTTCATTTCATCACATGACAAACGCACATGAAATACATCATAATATAAGATAGGAAAGTCAGGTAAGTTTCTAAAAACCGGGACATATTTAGAGTTTGGCCTACCTTTCCCGGCAGCCGGGACAGCTAGCAGAAAATCGGGACTGTCCCGGGAAAACCGGGACGTCTGGTCAGCCTAATGTATAGGCCTAAGATAATATGATGCTAATCGAGCAAAGCTTCGTGTTGCTAAATCACTAATATGATTTTTGCGACTGCACATGCGAATCAAACCTAGTGTTTAGTCAGAATATAAGTAGACAATATATGTTGTCTGGAAATATAGGCCTATGTTAAAACAAACGCAATACATGCAAGACAGTAGCCTACAAGATTATTAAGACGTACTAATGTATGACCGGAGAACAACAAACTAGAAAGTAAGCGAATGATGTGAACACGTTAAACCGAGTGCAGGAAACACTTAATAGGCGTTAAGTACGAACTGTAATAATCAGTTAATGCACGCAACACAAGATCGTTTGAGTGTTATTTAATGTACATGTAGGCCTAGGCTACTACACATGCAAATTTTAAATGAAAATGTTAACCGAACCCACAAATTTGAGACCAACGAAATTGTACGGCTAATAAATGAGTCGTAACCCGTTTAACGTGCTAGCAATGTGATCATTGATTAACGAACAAGTAGGTACTGAGCATATAAAATAAATTAAGTGAAGTAGCTAATAAATAAGAGCCGATTGATGAAATTGAGGGAATAATCTAGATGTACACCAGCAACCAACGCCAATGAAATATTTTATTCATGAAATAAATAAAAACTAACGAACCAGACCTCTCAACTGTACCACCAATGACGTAGCAGGTAATTAATTAATTAATCCGGATCTGAGCTATAGGTCGGGATCTTAAGGTTCTCCACCATCTATCGTAGTCCACTATTTGAACTAGGACTGTTTATTATGAAAGAGTTTCCTAATGGGGAACTAAGATGAAGACTAACTCACACGAATAAATAAGTCAGATAATAATAAATTATAATGACCTTTAATGAGCAGTGTAAGATTAGAGTTACATGTTCTTACTGATCAACGATCACATTCAATGAGATTAGAGATGTTTCTATAATTTCCCTACCTCAAATCCTTTTAGCACGGAACCCATACCGATGTCTGTCAGAAGACATGTCCGAAAGTTATAGCATGCTGTTATTTCTTCTGCCTCGGTCTGGGATCCTTAACTAAGCCAGGTAAGTCTTTTTATACTGTGGGCTGTAGGAGGAGATATTGTATCTAGCCAATCACGAGTAAGCGGCTTTCCCTTCCAGGCTGGGATGGGTCTGTTAAGCATTTGAATATTAATGTAGATGAAGTGGAGTATACATTACACTGTTGCTTATGTATCTATATACGACTTAAGGAAATAACCAGTACTATAATTATAACACTTTTTCATGAAGATAAAAGCGAGCGTTTGTCTTATTCTCGAATGACTTGATTTATGTAGGCTGCCGCATCTGCTTGGAGATGTCATTGCTGGTCTGACCGTTGGCTTAACGGTCGTACCACAGAGTATTGCCTTTGCGAAGATTGCTCTACTTCCACCTCAGGTAAAGTTCTCCTTTTTAAAATTCATGTGTGCGATATTCACTGGCAAGGGGTTTCTTATTCAAATCTGCGAAGCATGGTAACCATTGGCAGCGGTATTCCTAATTGAAATCAACGGTAGCCATTGGCAACAGCATTCCTATTCAAATCAGCGGTTGCCATTGGCAACGATGTTGCTTTTCGATTCTACTCCAGCCGATGCAATAGGCCTATACAGGCGAAAGTTTTATTCAGCGCTGTTGGAAATTTTTAAGACATCTCATAATATACGGCGCATTAAATTATATTATCCCAGTCACTTTACTTTGCAGTACGGTATTTACACAGCCAAGGTTGTTTTTTTTAATTGTATTTTATCATTTATAAAGCGCTTCTCGTAGCATAAGCCTTTCAGAGGCGCTCCCAGTACGAGGTACTCCGAGAGAAAAGGAAGGCTTTGAGGTGAGTGAAAGAGGTAGAGATGCTACCAGAGAGGATTGTAGGCTAGAGCGTAGAGAAGGAGGAAGTCCAATCCAAGACCTGCGCTTGTGTATATATAGTATTCTGGTCAGCAAAGCAAACCTCCTACAGGCCGCCGGGGAGCTCAGCGCTATACAAAGTTATATAACGTAATATCGTAAGTCTAAGACATCTAGTATCATCGCACCATTGAAATTGTATTAATTTGGAAGGAATTTGTTCCTGTTGCAGTACGGCATATACACGGCCATGACCTGTGTCTTCATGTACATCGTCTTTGGAACGGCGAAGGACGTGAATCTTGGACCAGCGGCAGTGTTGTCTCTGCTGGTCAGTAAATTCGCCAAATCGCCGATCGAGGGCGATGCTACGTATGCAATCGTTCTGGCTCTGATGTGCGGAATTGTCCAGTTCGTCCTGGGAGTGTTCCACCTCGGTGCGTTTCTTACTACTCTGTAAATTTTTGCGGAAGGTTCCTATACGCTCAGCTTTAAAGTCGTTACGATTGATTTATTTATTACCAATATTATTGTTCTCGACGACGTTAAGGGGTCTTCCTGTTGAAGCGCTTACACAACAACTGCATGTCAGCGACTTTTCAGCGCTACTGAATGGCCTCGGCTGTGAGCGGCGGTATATAAATTACTAATTACATTACATTAAATTACATTACTTTTTATTATGGGGCTAACGATTTGAAGGTTTTATATGACGCGGTATAATTTAGAGCTACAATTCAAAAGTTAATACGAGCACATTAGTGGTATTCCAGTGTAGGAGGTCATAATTGGCACAATCATATTGCTGAATGTTCAGTTAAAATGCGGGATGCTATCTACAATCAAGTGACTGATAACAAGACGACGGTCGCCTTCAGCATACATAATAGTAGCGCAAGTAGTATCTTAATACAGTAATACATGTCACCTTGAAAATCTTACAAAAGCTCTGTCAGCAAAGACTGCCAATGGTGTGCATGTTTGCTATGAATAATTGTAGCCGCAGGTGGTCGTGTAAGTGCGAGCAAGCTCCGCGTATCACAGATAACCACGAATAACCAGTTCATAGAGTAGTCGAGGACAATGCCTCATTTAGTGATTTGAAAGGATGCCTAATCAGAGCCGATAGATTGCCCATTACTTCAATCATTAATCTACAATAATCGCTGAAATAATCGCATTTATTGACAGGTTTCATCGTTAACTACGTCTCCCATCCAGTTCTAGAGAGCTTTACGACTGCCGCTGTGATTACGATTGCGTTTGGTCAAGTACGGGTGAGTATGTGAAGTTGATTATAGGCTAAAAATAAGGTAACGCTTTTAGTCTGAATGTTTCGTAATGGTAAAAATAGGCTGTCAATAATTGGTTCTCAGGACTTTCCGAGGCGTTAAGAAAGGTTGGGTTATCACTTATTTTCACTAATCATTTAACTAAACTGATTAACAATGAGTTCATCCAGGGGCGTAGCCAGGAAAAATTTCGAAGGTGTTTCAGTTTTCGGGGAGGGTGGTTTCCATTGGAAATTGTCGTCTTTTTCTACATTTTTGGTTCTTTAAAACAGTAATGCATTTATTGGGGGATTGAACCCAAAAACCACCCCCTAAATACACCCATGAGTTCGCCATTTATACCCATTTATGTCTCATCTTCGACTTCTTCTCTGTTCAAAAGCTAACGTCAATCAAATGCAAGTTCAGTCTTTTTGAGAGTGGACACAGAAACCTGATAGAAAATATTAAAAACTTCACCACTAAGGTTTATTGGTAGTGCCAGTCCCACGCCTGGATAAGGGGAAGGACGACTCTAATCACATTTCTTAAGACGCGGTGTCAATAAATGGTTCATTACCGAGAAACTTGAAATGATTTGCTACGACACTTGTAGAGATACAACGTTGAGCCCCACTATCACTTAAAGCGATCCTTGCCTGGATACAATGTGATGGACTAAGGTGCACATTCATTCATTCATTTCAGATATTTATATAGCGCCTCTTCAAGATTTCTACTCAGAGGCGCTCCCGAATACAGCGCGGACACTGAATCGGAGTTACACGCCGAAGCGCATGAGCAATTGCGAGTGAAGGACTTGCCCAGGGTCCCTACGCGTCGGCTTGAGGTAGATTCGAACCCGCAACCTCCGGCTGCAAGGCACCAAATATACCCCCTTGAGGTAGATTCGAACCCGCAACCCTCCGGCTGCAAGGCACCGAACATACCTCTACACCACCGCGCCCCACTTGTAGCTAGTGCTTGTTAAGGACCTGTCAAAAGTTATGTAAACAAGGCTGTCTAGGGGATGGGATCTTTAGGTTAAGAGATACGATGTTGTACCAATACTTATAAGGTCATTTGCACCACTTGAATGTAGTGGTACAGCTTGTTGCCCAGACATGCTCATACCGCATGATACTAGCAACGATACGTGAACATCTGATGTGATCTAACAAGGCCGTATTTAGGGGGGTGTTTTGGGTGTTTAAACACCCCCGAAATTAAATAATTTATAATATAAATATTGCATTTACTAACATATACGGTGTAAGAACTAAGAGCACTCGTGTGAACTTAGATGATGCAGCTCTACAGTGCTTTGAGAGTTCACAGCGCTCCGCCAAACCTCTCATAGACGGTTGACATGGTTGCTTGTCGGCTTGTTCAAGAATGAGTAAACACCCCCCGAAACAAAGTCCTGGCTACGGCCTTGTGATCTAATGTCATCTGATGTCATCTAATGACTTATATATCGCCGTTATCATAATGTGCAAGACATTAGTCGATTGTCGTTACGTTGAATATACATTATACACAGGAATCACAACCCATTGGAACATGCTGGTCAGAGTCAAATAAGCATAGACGCTATTAAACTCATCAATGAGTATGTCCTGCGCGTTTTCTACACAACAGTTTTGGGCACGTATTTATTTATAGGTCTCAGACAATAATAATCAATTGTCTCAGTTACTAGAATAAAATTTACGAGCTTCCTACTCTGGGCATATCGTTGTCTTCTAGGAAACTCGCGCTTGAAGACGTTAGCGTTTGAATAATGTGGCTCATAACGTGCCAAGCGCTGATCTCAATGTCAGCTGAGTTAAATCAATCAAAATCCGTAAACAGTAGACTATAAATAGACGCGCACGGTACGCGATCGAGCTGGCACAAGATAGCAGTATCGTCGTACGAGTCCTGCAATTAATAACTGGTCTAAGCAATTATGGCGACTGTTTCAAAGAGCAGTTCAGTTCGTAGAACTGAGTTAAGCACTGCACAGACACGCGGTCTACACTCATGCTTCAAAAATATGCACAATTTATCAAGGACAAACAATAAGCTCAGACGTCTGTCCTTGCCATCACACCAGATCCATTTCAAGAGCCAATGTCAAGCAGAGGATCAATCGGGTGAACTATTGAACCCTAAGAAATTTACTCATTATTCTAGGTTTCAATAGTTCACCCTATTGAAACCTAAAATAATGAGTAAATTTCTTATAAGAAATCAGATTACCTCATAATTATTTAGAAATAGTTTTAGCTAGCGATACATTGAATGTAAAGAAGTTTCTGCAGTCATTTGTCAAATTTCTCGTATCACTAAAGCTTTATAATTATATTATAGACAAGACGTCTTTTGACGTCAAGTCAAACAGTTGTTGTCCTTCTAGTGCAACTCTCTGTAAGACACTTTGCCATTTTATCAATGTCAAAAACGCCTGACATTTGAAGGTCAAAACTACCGTAAACCTTAGTATGCCTGAGCTGCGCTTCATAGGCCCTATTACGAACCCTATGAAGAGCACAAGGACTACAAAGTAATCGGCCATCAGATACGAGTCAAAAGGTTAAAATAATTACCGCTAACAGTACA
Organism: Aporrectodea caliginosa; assembly: GCA_020284085.1. Classification (NCBI taxonomy): domain Eukaryota; kingdom Metazoa; phylum Annelida; class Clitellata; order Crassiclitellata; family Lumbricidae; genus Aporrectodea; species Aporrectodea caliginosa. The sequence continues at coordinate 339,730 of JACEVL010000502.1, forward strand.
CCAGTGACTATAGTTATAAACGATAACTAATTAGGCTGCGTGTTTGACAAGGCCGCTTTAGCCAGCTGCTTTGGTGATTAGCGTTTAGCGTACAGGGTCACTATTTAGTCCACTGAGCGTCGTAAATAAATCACTGGATAGTCCTACGCATTTTGTGGGTCTGACAAATTTTGATTTTTCTTTCCTAATAATTAATGTTTACTTATCAACTGATTAATTAACAGAACGCGGCATACCACTGAATGCAATATAATGTACTTGATGAAACACTTATACATGTAGCGTCATTGTTTAGACTATCATAATTACTTACCTACTTTACTTCCCTCCTCCGTCATCGCCTTATTCGTCTTCTCCTTCTTTCTCTTCCATTGTTAGGGTGGAAAGCATGACGTCGAGCTAGATTTCCTGCAAATACATTACAACTGAATGAATAACTTGTACAGATTTGAATCCTGTAACAAGCTCAAAGGCTGATAGGCCTACCTTTACTTCTGCCATGGCTAAGAATTTCTAGATGCTACGGTGTTGATTTCACGGTCTCCTTGTGCTTAATCGCTCTGTCTTAACTAGGGTGAAGATGAATAGATAAGCTTTTGAGCTTCGTCTCCTCACGAGTAGAATTATCTAATTAGGCTACTACGAAATACCCATTTTCCACAACGTCACAGGACATTGATTAGTACTTGCATAACCTGTAAACTATATAATAATAGTATTATACATTGTGCATTGTGAATGTGTCAATCACTGAAGCGATTCCAATAAATTTGACTTTTTTATTTGATTTGATCTCGAATCGGTCTGCATTTTATCATTTTTATATTTTCGCCTACTTAAGACGAATACTCATTGCTGTCGATTTTCAGAACTGGCTTGGTCTAGAAGGTGTTCCTAACGAATTCCTCGATCAGGTCTATTGGACTTTCAAGAAACTCCCGGAAACGAAGTGAGTCCTATCCGTCGGAAACCTATGTAACAGAGCCTTTTATAGCTCCAGTATTGGAGGCCAGTTTCTTGAACATTTTCTTATTCCATGATATCAGCCAAGTAACTATTCTAAAAACTTCTTTAGAGCTGGTATCATCAACCCCAAGGTGAGAGCGACAATTATAATTGTTAAACCGTGATAAACAGTTCTAATGCATTGAAGAAGCCGGTTGCAATCCCATCAGTCAGGGAGCTCATATGTAAATAAATGTAATGTAATGTAATGGAAATGTGAATATTTGAAATTTCTCAGCTCCACACAAAAGCGGCGTCAGGGAAACTAGCCTATTCACAGGCGCTAGTGTACACGTAATATTCTTGGCTGAATAAATGAATAACATACGGCCATCTTATATATGGAACAGAAATATGACAAAGACCTCGTTATTTAAAGCGGACAGCTGTGAAGTTTCACACATGCACAGTTAAGAAGAGCCCCACGCGTGTATCCATTATGAAGAGATACGTCCTATCTGTCATTCAACTTCAATGAGATATCTTTTGTTGCCTTTCAGGATCTGGGACTTCGTCCTTGGTCTAATCTGCATGATTGCGCTCTTTCTGCTCAAGGTAGGCCACCACTGAACTCATTATCATCACTCGAATTCTAACATAAATTCCAGCTAACGATAAGCAATTGTTTGTCAATGACTCTTCTTATAAACAGTGTGGCTAGAGCTCTCGTTGACTTACACCGTTTGGTGATAGAGTCTAGAGACCACTGTCCACTGTGGCCATTCGTCAGACATTTCTTACCAAAGTCCAACCGGGATTCGGAATAGCTGATACATTGACGTTGATGCCTTGTGCATTAGATACCGGCACGATAGAAGTTATTAAATGCAATTATAATTATAATTACATTCACTGTCACAAGAACATTCAATTTTCTGTCAACTGAATTAGAATCTGACGTTACCAGACATTAGGCGAGAACTAGTTATATCATTAAGAATGCAATGAGACTGGATTCTATAAACATGATTGTATTTATAACAAGCAGGGCTCTCGATTGTCTGAAAGTCTAAGAATACCTGAAGTGTTATTAGATTAATGTGACAATTTAATCGATTACGACAAAGATTAATTAGTTCGGTCATCAATTAATCAGGTTGACAGATGTCGAACTGACTGACTGCAGGGTAGAACTTTACAACTGGAATACGTGAACAGGGAGTGTTACAGTAGTAATCGGGTCTGGTTGAAATGCCAAGCTACAGGTCCCTCAGCTACAGTAACTTGGCCCTCTAGCGCTCAGGAAGCGGTCAACTAGATTAGATTAGATTGCTCTGCCTGTTTTAGATAGGACTTTGCTCAAATAGACTGTGTTAGATTAGATTAGATTAGCTCAGATCAATTTTCTGACGACTTATGTTGCCAGACATTAGATAGGCCTACATACAATATAAATATAAATACAACAGTTCATTAGAAACTGGCTTAAATTTTTTACAGGATATGAATCAACGCATTATTAAGTAATGTAATTTGAGTAAGGTAAGCTTAGAAAATCCCTCATTTGTTAAGTGTCACTTATAGGGTCTGACACGTCATAAATAAGCGTAAGGGTGCTTATGAAATCGCAAACATGATAGACGTTGAAAATTTGCATCAACATTCACTCAATAACAAATTGTTCGGAACACTTGACGTGTTGCGATTCTGCAAAATGGCGACAACAAGCCTCTTCGACGAAAATAAAAATATTTATTAAGTTCCCAAGTATGACTTGATGCTGTCATAACTAACGTGCTAAAGTGCCCAGAAGATCACTCGTAGAT